>JAQIUQ010000989.1:0-5000 GCA_030378365.1 Hybognathus amarus | reverse complement strand
AGTCCTCCGGCCTCCAGTCCTCCAGTAAAATACTCGTCCGTCACATTAAAGAAGACCTAAAAAGAAGACTAAAGTCATAATGTGTTGGTTTTTAAAGAATGAATCTAAAGCACTGAGGCTACACAGAGATCCTGCTTGAGCAGGAACCATCAGAACATTTCCCTCCGCAGGAACAGCTGGAGAAAACTGCAGAGATGCCTGGAACAAGGACCAACACGCTGTAGGACACACACACACACACCAGCATTCCCAAATTGAAAAATAGCCACATCATACAGTACATGGTTCTGGAAACACATATCAGTGTCAAACGGCACATTAGCAGCAACTAAATTCTTACCGGGAAGAACGCTGTAGACCAGAATCTGCACTGCTGGAGCCATATTGACGCTGACAGACAACTGGAACGGACAAACTGGTAAACATCAGAACAAAATAAAGTACTGAACAACCACAAGACAAGAAAATAAAGCATCATTCACTTGCCACAGGACTCAAATTTGGGATCCATGGAGACAACTCTGAAATTAACTGCAAAGACACCAACAAACTCACATATATTGCATAATGCATTTGAAGATGATAGCTTCAACCAAGGGTCATTCACAGCTCACCTGTTTGTCCTGGATTGTAAATAAGTTTGTCTGTTTGGATGAAGGTCAAAGGTAACGGCTGAACATGATTTTGCTCTCTTCAGTCGCTCTGAAGACCTTCCCTTGAACAAAGAGGAAGATTTATAAATTAGAACCACAGCAGGTTATAAATGAGTTTTCTATGTCATATATCAAAACGTGAAAATATTTAGAGGCTCTGTTCACCACAGACCTTATTTCAGGCGATTTAGCAAAAACCCATTCAAAAACCCCTATAGGCTTTATAGAACGAGGGAACCGGAATGCTAAAATGCTAGCTCACTTCCGCGTTTTGGCCTACAGAGTGATGTCGTAACTTTGGCACTCTATAGGGCTTTAGAATTAGAAAACAAACTAAATTAACTTAAAATCATACATACCCCAGGAGATTTGCAGCACTTAACTACACATCTTCACTCACCTCATGAGATAATTGCAGCCCCTTAGGAAACAAACTGAAAACATACAATTTCAGCAACAAGCAATTCAGTCTCCCGTTAACCAAGAAAACTCTTTAAAATATGGAAACTTACCTGGCAGCTATCGCAGGGGCCAGTGCACACCAGAGAGAAAACCAGAGAATGTATTCAACTCCCCTGCCACCCACAAACATGCCAATGTACACACTCAATCAAACCCAACACTATTACCATTACTCACCACCTTGAGTTGTACAATGAGCAGGACCCACTGTGACGCTACATGACTGCAAACAAACCACTCACATTTTTATACTCCGTGACACCAGCCCCCAAAGTGATTAACCTGTCCTAGGTTTTTTTTTACATCTCACACAGCAGTATAATGATGTCTCTCAGAGGCTACATTAGAATAATAATGTTTCATAAATCTAGATATAGAATAAAGAGGGTTATCTAACGTTAGCCTATCCTGCTATACATAGTTCCCTCAGGCGAATTAATGTCACTGACTCCCCGGAGACGCCATCATTATTCCGAGGGCAAAACCGCTGTGTTTACCATAGGTTTTTACAAAGTTTTATCAGAGGAGAATGTCGTTTTACAAACAGATATTTATTTTTGTTTATATTATTATGCAAATCATGAAAAGACAAAGTGAATATATATTACTAAAGAGACTATTAAAAAAAGACAGAGAGAAAATTTCATTCATAAATGGTGTGGATCCGGATGCAGTAAACGAAGGAAGCACTGAGCAATGATTATGCAGCTTTGCTTCAGATACAGTATTTTCATGTGTAGCATTATCTGGTATTGGTGAGGAGTTTTTACACATTGTGAGGATCACTGGAGGCGTACGATCAGATTGACGTGGGGTTGGTTCGGTGACGTTTGCTCAAGTGCAATCAATGGAAAAGTAACTTATAATAGCGAAGAGGCATGATGCTAATCAAAAGCCATAGTCTGCACAACTTAATTCATGTTCCCTTAAAACAGTCACTCGGTGCTTTCTGTGATATGCATGTACTTGCGGGTGTCATGGTTTGGTGCATGAATATAAAATAAATAACTCGCGTGCAATTTAATTAATGTAATGTGGAACTACATTATATCGCGGGTATAGGGACATAATCCTGAGATCGCAATGCTAGAATGTGAGATCAAACAGTGGAAACAAGGTTGTTTTGTGTTTTTAATACCTCGTCATTTTGTTCATACAGGACATTTTTCAAACTGCAATGTGTTAACTTGTTACATGTTTACACTCGCATTAAAACACAACATTGTGCTTTTGTCTAAACAAATTCTTGCGTGTTTTGAGTGAGTTTCTTTCCTTTATTCCTCGCCAGCCATAATCTCCTGTCGTTGTTCGGACAAAAGCTTAGTCTTCTCACATCCATGGAGTCTATAATGACGGGTGTAGTGTAAATCCCGGTTTATCTGAACCTTTGGCACGATTTTTATCATCCATTGACCCAGCAGGGATGAACATTTTCACTATATAGATCTGAAACCATTTCACTTCATTCAACTCGTATTGTTTCTTCTAATGTTTTCCCCGCAGCAATGGTGCTGGTCTGGCAAATGCCCGTATGCTCGTGACGTCATGTGGAAACTATGTATAGCCTACATGTGATCATCACAAAGCTGCTAAATGTGTATCTATACTGAAAACATTTTCACATTTTTGTTTAACTTTAGTTTGTCACTGCTTTGTTTGTCTTTTCATGTTTTTTTTTAATTTTTGTATTTAGTTTATTCAATGTAGGAAATAGTATTTCACATGACTTTGATTTTACTTTATCGACACTGTCATTTCCGGATGGTATTCATCATTAAAAATAAACAAGTTCCACCTTTTAAACTTCTCCTCAACGTGCATGCAGTGTAATAATAGTTGCATCAATGAAATAATTCATTGATGCAACTGCTCACGGCGCAAATTACAAGACGAAAATTAAAAAAATCATTTAGATTTCATTTATTAATTTAGCGCAAGTAAAATTGAAAAACAGGAGAAAAAAGTACATGATAATGTAACTGGAAAAACAAGAAAAATGAATGTCTGGTTTCCATTTTTCATTTGCGTTTTATGGTCTGAAAATTGAATTGTGAAGAGTTACACGGACCTTAGGCTACCTTATTTTTACTTTATACATAATACAAACGCAAACACTAAAAGCCAAGTAGGCCTATAATTAAAACACATGGCTCTACACTTATATTTTTGAAGGAGCACTTGTAGATGCATTTTACACAGCACTTACAATTTGCATAATAATCGTATGATACTAATGTATCAAATTTGGAATACAGAAATATGAAATATTGAAGTAATAGTAATTAACTACATGTACTTACAATATAATTTAAGTAAGGAGTTAGTTGCATGTATCTATGCATGATTGACTATAGAAACTACATGTAAAATTAAGTGTTACCAAAATGTACACAGTTTTTATTTAAACATTTCTACTGGACTCCCTGCATTACTGTACCTTCGTATTAAATGAACAGAAAAAGCAAAAGTTTGATGTTGTGGTGTTTTTTCTTCAGGTCACCTGTATCATCTGCTGAAGCTGTTCCAGTCAGACTTCAGCGCGATGCCAAAGAAGACAGCCGTGTCCGAGTTCTACAACGAGATGGTGTGAATTTGATCAGAACAGCACAACAACATGACATTATAGTAATAATACAATCATAAAGCCTAAAACCTGTGTACTTTTGCAGATATTTCAAAACCAGACAGCCATGATGCAGCAACTTCTGAACACCACCAGACAGCTGACGTTGGGTGCTTACAAACACGAGACCAGAGTGTGAGTGTGACTTCACTTACCTTTGCAGCTCCTATTGAACAGCTCAGTGGATGGGCTATAATTAAACCCTGAACATACTGTACATTAAAATATGAGTACGCAGTTCTAATCATGTGAACTAAACATTCAGTGTTTCATGTTGCAGTTGCAGAGCTGGAAATACGAACACGAGAGAAAAGCGGCAGAGAAGAAGACTAGCCTGGAGATCGTAGAGCTAAGAGGAGCGACTGAAAGCCTCCAGAGAAAACATCAACTTCCTGAAGGGAGAGACACGCAGACTGGGGGAGGACGACCAGATGAAAGATCACTGAGGATGATACATGCTGTAGGATTTGTTATGCTTTTGTGGGACTGATCAATTTAGGTTTCTGGTTCTAAGTTTGACAGTATATTTAGTAGTGAACTTTCTTGTCCAGCTAAATGTGTGGCAATACATGACCTTTTGACTTTTTTTTTATGAATAAAACTTTTTTTTATCGAAGTCTGGGCTTACCATCCAGTTTTGAGCATGATGTAACAATACATTGTAATTTGTATGCACATTGTTTCAAGCAGCTTTACATAACATCAACCCTCAAAGCCCAAAATGAACTGGTGACTGGCAAGAAAAAAAAAAAAAACTCCATGGCTTCATCTAAAAGCAATTTGTCTGCATCTGCTTCTCTGCTATATAGAAGGTGAAAAAGAGTGACAGAAGAAGTATCTCTGAATTCACAGTACTCATAAAAGAGTAGGCAAAAAGTACCCGGATGACCTACTAATTCTGCAGAGACTATCAAGTGCGCATATGATGGACACTTCTATCCCATGAGTAGGGAATGTATGAGATGTTGATGTTTAAAAGAAAAAAACTGCAGTTTTAAGTGCTTAAAAAGCATATAAAATACTGGCACAGTGGATAAGACACATGCCTTTGGTATGAGAGACCCGGGTTCCAAATCCACTGTGAGACACCAATGTGTCCCTGATCAAGACACTTAACCCATAGTTGCTCCAGAGGTGTGCGACCTCTGACATATATAGCAATTGTAAGCAGTGTTGTGCCAGTTCATCCTTAAAAAGAACTAGCTCGAAGTTCAGTTCACACAGATGATAATGAACTAGTTCATGTTCAGTTTTTTTTTTTT
>JAQIUQ010000988.1:162500-630042 GCA_030378365.1 Hybognathus amarus | reverse complement strand
CTTGTAGTGCTTCGAGTTCAGTTACATATTGCTCATCATGTGCAAATGCAAACACCTTCAATACTTGGTCAGACATTACACAATGGCGGTAACACTCTGATGGGTCGTTATTGTGTTGAATGTGCCCAGTTCCCCAGCAAAAACCATACTCAGAATGCACAAAATGCAAGTACACTACATATTGACAGCAAAAATCAGGCCATCAAAACTAGCTAAGTATAGCTGGAAACCAGTGAAAGATAGACCTCATTAAGTTATTCAAGGTCCAGTGCATGTTGGGAACCCCAGTATCAGGAAAAGTTGAGTAATTTTTACTTAATTTTATTGAGTTGATATTTACAGCTTTCATTTCTTACTCGCTTGAATTCAGTACTGATATGGAATCACTTTGGTTTTTTAAGTCTTGCCTGAACTAACTTTAGTACAAGTAACATAGTCATATCTTCACTAGCAATTTACTTCACCAAAAAATCATTTTTTACAGTGCTCCCTTTAGCCCAATGCTTTTTTTGGGTGTCCGGGATGTCTTGGGGGAGTGCTGAGGAAAAATGTCTCTGTGTGATGCTCTCAAAGAAGCAATGTCGCTCAACTGACTGTAGAGCCAATCATATGGAGAATCTATTCCCGGGCCGCTGTTCCCGCCAGCAGAATATCTTCACACGTTAATGCTACACTGGCCATTTGCTCTCTCTTACTTTCTAGAAAGCAACCTGCCCTGGTGCTATCGACGCCAGCACCTGTCCTCAACAGAGCACCTGGCTGCTCTAAATTCAGTGTCAGTATGTGCATGTGTGAGCGAGTAAGATGTCGCGTCAAGTATGTCTCTCTCTTCTGGCCTTCATAGTCCAGCTCAGCCAGCTTTGTAATCAGCTGCGGCAGACTGAAAGATCTGGAGAGGTTATTGGAACAGGAGGCGTACTTGTGACAAGGCCTTAATGTTGATGTTTTTCAGCCTTCTACACGTAATTTAACTGGTGCTCTCTCATTTGGGAGTCACACTTGTTATCTTTGAATATCAAATTTTAGTGAACACCTGAAAATGAAAGGTGTCATCTTACATTTAATATACATGTAACATTATGAATTCTTTAGTAGTTTTTGGACAAAATGTGGATTTTAATGTATTTTTTTAATCCTCCAATAATATTTTTTGTCAAGGTTTATAAAAAACTGTTTTTGCATTGTATGTTTTAAGAGTTTCACCCCTTCATTGCTGAGCACTATTTTTCTGCATCATGGCTGATTTGTAGATAATTTTTTATGTTTTTGTCGATTTACCGTTCGGTCATATATGGTCGGTCATCTTCTAACAGAAGAGCACTAGTGTGTCTTTTTTTTTAACAACCACGCCTGCTTGCATCATGCCTCTCTAAAAATAATTTTTTCTGTGCTCACATTCCAAATGCCATAAAAGTCAACAAGTTTCCGGAAACTCATGCGAATGGTTTTTAAAAACTCAAAACAGAAAATACTCTGGTCAAAGATGATCAAAGAGCACCATAGGTTATTAATCATATATTTCTGTATATATATCATAAACATGAATGTTGGGGTTTCTAGTCTTTTAAATGAAATTCATATTTTTCAGCCTTTGAGCTAGAGCCTGAATACAGTCAAGTTAAAATGAAAAAGTAAATTTGCAAATAGTAGGTATGCATTGTGGCAAAATATTAATCATTTGATAATGGTGTTCTGCAAAACTTCAGCATGTTTTGAATCACAGTGCTCATTAAGGCACATGTGATGCATGCAACAGTTTGTAGTTTTTTAGAAATATACACTATACAGTACCAGATTTATTTATGTTGTTATAAAAAAATTGATTTGTATATTGATTTTAAAGCTGAATTCTAAGCATCATTACTCCAGTCTTCAGTGTCACATGATGCCTCCAAAATGGATCTTAATATGATTTGATGCACAAGAAACATTGCATCTTATTATTTTTATTATCATTGTTGAAAACGCTTTTGTGGACACCATGATATGTTTTTTCAGGATGTTTTTTTTCTTTTTCAAAATAGAAGGTAAAGATTTTCAATATTTAACGTAAACATTCCATATGAGATAAAAGTATTAATTTTGTTTCAAAAATGTTTTTCTGGTCAACTTTTATCATTTATTTGTGTACTGCAATGTTAGCCACTTTTGAAGAAAGTTCGTAAGTGTAAATGTCACAGCATGTTTTTTTTTTTTTTTTTTTTGAAAAACCAACTTCTTCATGTACTGGAATCCATCTACAGCATTTTAGTTAATCTTCCCCAACCTGGCAACCATGCACACACACTCTCTCTGAGCTGCAAACAAAGCGCTGATGATCTGATAACACCAATAAACATGTATGTTGAAGCTTAGTGATCATTGTGAAATTCTGCTCGAATGAAAACGTCATACAGCCAGTGTGTGTTCCTTCAACGAGGCTGCGGGTGCGATTTACTGCTACCAAAGTTGCGAACGAACCTTCTCTGTGGCAAACTGTAATAAATTTAAATATGCATCTCACCACATTGTTTGTGAATAAATGCAACCTACGTGCTACAATAGAACGTAAACATGTAACATTTGGATGTATTTAAATTAAAGAGTCACCGTTTTGATGAAGCAATCATCGTCGGTAAATAAAAGTCCATGCGGCACCTACGGACCTATTTGGTGAAGTGAAATGGCCATTACTACTTTACCCCTTTTGAAAAATTATAGAATAAAAATATAATATAATAAGCAATAATACACATGTACATCATTCCATGTACTTCTGATATCAGCAGTACATGAAATTTACATTTATTTAACCCATATATTCCTGAAATCTGATGTTTAGAAAGTGTTTTTAAAAATGACCCAAGATTACTCAGAAATCATTCTAATATGCTGATTTACTGCACAAGAAACATTTATTTATTATTAATGTGGAAAACAGTTGTGCTGCTTAATATATTTGTGGAAACCATGATACATTTCTAAAGATTCTTTGATTCATAGAAAATTTAAAAAACGCATTTATTTAAAAGTTAAATCTTTTGTAACATTATAAATGTCTTTTTTATCAGACCTCAAACTTTTGCACGATTCAGATTTCAGCACCCAGTATTTAAGTATATATATATTTACAATGTATTAAAAGCACATGCTCGGTACCGTGCAAAAGATTTCATGAGAATGATGAGGCGAACAGAAGAAGGGTGGTGGGCGTGTTTGGATGCAGCAGGAATAAAGGTAAGGTTATGCTCAGTGTCAAGCAGACGTGTCTGGTGTCTCATTCTACTCCGTGGCCCGGTCTCCTCTTTGTACTGTAACACACACCCCTGGCCCTGTGCCACAGACCGGAGAATTTGCCTACAACGCAGCACGCTGAAAGATCAACTGCTTTCTTTTGGCTCAGGCTTATTTTTAACTTTAATTTTTCACATAGAAATGTTGCAACGCCTAGGTAAAACTCTATTAACACAGACAACGGGTGAGAAACAATGGAAATAAACTTCACTGTGGATGTTGCAAAAGGATTTAACCAACTCTCTCTCCAGCCAATACATCTAAAAGTTAGTTGTGATAGAAGCTGTAGCATTATTTGTTTGCAAATGCCACTTGGTTTTAATAATTATTAAAAAAATAAGTGTCCAAATACTCAGAGCAACTTTTACTTCACTTACCTGCAGGAATGACATAAACTGGATAGATGAAACGTTCAGATTAACAAGAGAGAGTGATCAGGAGTGAAACTAAGATCACAGGGTTAAAGGTGGACACAGAAGCTGTGACCTAAAGGCACTCAGTGTGAATTTCTTTAGTACATTTCCATCTCCATGGCCACCAGATGCCCTTAGACTGATCACGGTCAAAATGTCCCCACTTAAAGTGACAAGCAAGGCAAACAGCTGGATTTCAAGAGGTCAGACGTAGTGTAGCCTCTCGTAGAAGTTCTGTGCTCATTTGCAACAAACCCCTTAAGCTAAAACCCTTATTTATAATTGTAAGCATAATTATCACTCCGGGATTTTGTAACTTAAGCATTTTTTTTGCTAGTGGTTCACATATTGCAGTTTCTTATGGCCCAGAGCTACCCACTTCAGACAGGAAGAAACATCCTGACCAAAATAAAACGATCAACCACATTTATTTTATATTTTTAGTGCGTCTCCATGAATAGATACACAGAAAACACACACAACATTTTGTGATCAGACGTTCGGTCCATAAAAAAGTATTTTTTATAGATTTGAAGTAAACTTCATCTTCAAAAGCATTCAATGTATCAACCCTGTGCCTTAAAGGAGTAGTTCACTTTTTTTTTAAAACTGTTGCTGATAATTTGCTCACCCCCATGTCATCCAAGATGTCCAAGGTTTTTGATGAAAACATTCCAGGATTTTTCTCCATATAATGGACTTCAATGTGAACCAAAAGGTGCAAGGTCCAAAAGACAGTTTCAGTGCATTCCAGACAATGAGTAAAGGTCTTATCGAGCGAAACAATCGCTCATTTAAAAAAAAAGTACGTTTATGAGCGCAAATGGTCGCCTTGCTCTGTTCTGCAATGCACGTTTGTGACTCTCCTGTTCAAACTCGTTCATCAAAATGAACAAATCTTTTTCGAGTCAACTCGTTCATTTCGTTCATTGAATGAACCAAATGACACGAAAAAAGATTTGTTCATTTTGTTGAACGAGTTCGAAAAGGAGAGTCAGGAAGCGCACATTATAAAACTTAAACTTTGTTTTTTTTTTATATCAATTCGCTTGATAAGACCCTTATTCATCGTACTGAAATCGTTTAAAGCCCTTTGAACAGTTTGCACTGAAACTGTCTTTTGGACCTTGAACTGTTTGGTTCCCATTGAAGTCCATTATATGGAGAAAAATTCTGGAATGTTTATCAAAAACCTTAATTTCTTTTCGACTGAAGAAAGAATAACATGGACATCTTGGATGACATGGGGGTGAGTAAATTATCAGCAAAAGTTAATTTAAAAGTGAACTACGCCTTTAAATACAACTTTGTTTCCATCCAAAAAGATGAAAGAAAAAAACAAATGCATGTGGCCTTGAAGTGCATAAAGTTTCACGTTCACTTTAAAGCCTGCAGGTGGACGAATCCATTTACCCATGAAAAATCATCAAACATAAGGGTGCATGTACAACAGGAATGTATCCTAGTGTGGATTGTTATGGCAGAACGGAATCAGACACTAAAGAAAAGTAACGCTCCTGGTGTGCAGTGTTGACGCATCGCTGGCTTATCTGCAGGATTGCTACCATAAATAAATATAGTGGTGTTATCAGCTGATAAGCTTAAATCACATTTACACTTGTAGGTCAGTGTGTCTGTCAATAGTGCATTCCAGCCGTTTACACCCTGTATCATCATTCCCCTTTCCGCACGGTTCAAGCTTTTCTGTAGTCAAGACATCCGCCCGTCACAAATAAGGAGCAGACTTAACCGATTGGAGTCAAGATCGCTGACTGCATAGGAAACTAGATCTTGCAAAGTAATACTATATTGATCTCTTTTTCTCTCGAACACACAGACACACACACGGCAAGCGCATTGGTAACCAGAGCATGGAGGCTGGCAGAGGCGGTGGGGGAAACAGAAAGTAGCCTGTAAATCCTGTTTACTTTGCGGCATATCTGTAAAGTGGGATAAGAAGCACAAAGAGCAGTCAGTGGTGCATGACACGCAGACATATGGTGGGGAGAGGCGTCCAGCTGTTTCGCTGTCCTGGGGTTACAGTAATGAGCCGGAGGCTTCATTGAGCAGACTGAAGCCTCATCAATCCCTTTTCACCAGTAAGCCTCAACACTTCCAAACGCCATTCCCGCTCACCTCATATCAGACGCACGCAAACACAAGCCTCCGGAGCGTCTGCTTTTAGCATCCTTGACATTATATTCTGTGGCTCAACCCTCTGCTCTCCATGGCCTCTCCAGATGGACCGCAGTTCAGCATCAGCTCAAGCCGGCTGAATTCCGCCAGAAGTCTCTTGGGGAACCAAACCATTGGATTCCAAGACTATGGCAATTTTTGTGGATAAAGGATTGAATTAAAAGAAAAATACAAGGTCTTGAGGTGGACAACAGCATTTGTGGATGCTGTGGTGTACTTAAAGGCTCCGGAATTAGGGATGTCACGGTACCAAAATTCCAGTAGTCGGTACCGATACCATTAAAATGTCACGGTTCTCGGTACCAATTTCGGTACCACAACAAAATTCGTTTTTTTTTTTATTTTATTTAACTACTTGAAAAATATATTAAATTAAATTCAATCACTTTATTATTTATGATGGTACATTTATAAAAGCTTTTAAGGCTATAGCATGTTGTTTAAACGAAAATATTGATGATACTGAGAAATATTGTTTATAATAAAAATCAAGTGAAAAATACAGCATTCAGTGGATTTAGGCTACAGTAGTATTTTTAATAAATGGAGACGTAGTTAAATATATTGTACAGTAGCCTAATATAATTATTTCTGTCCATTTCTTTAAGTTAAACCAAACTTTTATTTTGACGGGTTGCCGTAGAGACCTTTGACTTTCTGTGTGTGTATGATATATGATATGATACGACCCTATGGATATGATGATAGTTTTTCTCAAATGAAACGGTAAAATGCTTATGAAGTGACTCTCGGAGATGGAATCATGAATCATGTCATCATATCGTGAGGCAGCAGAGACTGAAAACAGCGCGAGCGTCACTCTTGCTTCAGTGTTTGTGTGTGTGTGTGAGAGAGAGAGGTAACGTTAAATGAAACTGCGCGTCTGCGCCGTTAATTCACATAGAGACAAGCAGAACATGCAGGGTTCATATTTAAACGGTAAAATGCTCATGAAGTAACTCTCGGAGATGAATGGATCATGAATCATGTCATCATATCGTGAGGCAGCAGAGACTGAAAACAGCGCGAGCGTCACTCGTGCTTCTGTGCGTGCGTGTGTGTGTGTGAGGTAACGTTAACGTTAAATGAAAGCGCGCGTCAGCGCCGTTCATTCACAGAGACAAGCGCAACATGCAGGGTTCATATTTAAATAGTCGTTTTGCTGTTTAGTATACACAGAAACCACATCAGCAGCGCCGCTGCTTTCATGAAGAGGACGCAACTTCACGCCCTTCGTGCATGCATGCGCATCCAGATCCGGGTTTGACCGGGTATTCGGTACCACCGGCACTTGGTACCGTGACGTTTAAATTTTTTTAGTACCGACTTGGTATCGAAGTACCGAATATTCTGACAACACTATCCGGAATGGTAACCACAAGGTTGATGGTTCGATCCTGCATGAGTCATCACCTTTTTGGAAACCACATGACAGCCATTCTATGGTGTGAAAGACTCGGAGACGTATTCTCACGTCCACGGTCATATGGAAATAAATAAGCTAAACAATCTAAGGTTCCAAGTCTTGGTCAAAATGCACTGAATTTAAGTTTGAATTATATTGGCCACAGTTCACAATGAACTTGTTTTTTAAAAGAGTCAAAATTTCTTTCTACAAACTTGCTTTTACAACTCTACAAATTACAGCTATTTACGTGAAATTAAATTCATTCGAATGTTCTTACGTTCATATTCAAAATTAAGTTGTACATCCTGTTTGATATAACAACTCAAATTCAATTCAGATAGGAATTTGAAATAATTCAGGGTGCTTTTCATCATCTTAAAGAGCTAGATCCAAATGGTGGACTTTTGTTTTTATTAATTAAACATAAAGCGGTGGAACGACTCGTTGCACAACATCTGAAATGCTGGTTTGGTCATTCTGAAATGCTTGAGCCAACGTCTCGTCAAAGTGCTTCAGTATAATTAGAAAAACTGTCTTACACTCTTCTAATTACAACTGTCTTCTCTTCGACTCACTGGATGGAACCGGAGCTTCTTTGCAAATGTCTTAAGTAGTATTCCAAGTTAAAGGGGTGATGAACTGAGAAATCAAATTTTCCTTGAGCTTGAGGAGGTCATTATATTATAAGAATATCCTGTAAGTTTCAGAACTGAAAACGTCCTTGTTAGTCCAATAAAAGCTTTTATTGACATCCGGCTCAGCAAACGACTTGTTGTGGGGAACTATGACGTCAAAGAGGATGAAATCTGCAGAAAAAGTTCAACGCCTACTTCAACACGGCCGGTTTAGCCCCGCCCACCGATTGACGCATTACTCGCATAGCTAAATAACATAGATGCCTACCTCGTGATGACAAAACCGGATCAACGCTACCAAGCAATTCAAAATATTGTGCCGTGCCTGATTGTGGAAGAAGACAGTCGCTGCATATGCTTCCTCTGGATTCCAAATAGGACTGCATGGTTAAACGTTATTTTCATGACGTTCCAGCTGATGAGGTAAAACATTGTCCGTCTGATCGCTTCATTTCACTGAGGATTGTTTTGTAAACAAGACTGGATTTGCAGACCGATTAAGAGTAAAGAACGGTGATGTGCCGTCTATATTGGATCTGACAGGAATTGTGCAACACACGGACTCTGGGTCGAACATGTACGGGCAAATCATTCCAGTTGCCATTTTACAACATTGGACGATTTCAAAACAATTTCCCCCACGTGCACCGACGAGCGAGTTGAAACTCATTATAATATGCAAAACTGTTATCCACTCACAGCAGAGGGCGTTTACTTCCAAGTATTCAATGCGAGACGCCCATAAAAACTAGTGTTTTTCAGCTAGGCTCAAAACTAGGGTAGAAAATAGCCTATTACTTATTCATTTTGATGTTTTTGAATGCAAAAACCAAGCGAACGTCATAAGTTGACCTCAGACAACAATATAATAAAATTTAAAAAGCCAGTTCATGACCCCTTTAAAATTTCACAACTTTGGAAGGAAACAGAAATGATAATGTTTCTTGAGCAGCACAAAATCAGCATATTAGAACCAGAATGAATTCTAAAGGATCATGTGACACTGAAGAGTGGAAAATGGCTGCTGAAATTTCAGCTTCACAGAAATAAATTAAATTTAAAAATGTCAAATATTTCACAATATTACTGTTTTTAATGTATGCTTGATCAAATAAATTCAGTCTTGATGAATATAAGAGACTTTTAAAAATATTTTAATACAACACAGTACGGAATATTGCAATACTATGAAATATTGTATGTCATGGACGATAAACTTTGAAAGTGTGGTAATTACAACTGCAAACAGCATGCAAACCTCAGCACAAGCAAAACAACAATCCCAGCATACTTTCCTTGAGAATCCCACAGTTAAGCCTCTCCGACATGCACCTCACAGCTGGTGGATACTAAACTCGACTGAGCTCATCCAAAAATCCCATCCACAATCCCACCCAACCCCCCATTCACAGAGAGATGCATCACAACATTATCTTATTAACCTCGCGAAACTTCTCTCAAACATTCTCAACATGGCCAAGTAATTTACATGCTGGACGTGCCGGTGGTAGCAGTACGCTTAACGCGCCGGGTGCATTGCCAAAGAAAATGAAGTGGTCATTATCATTCTTAATAGCATTTTGAGTTAAATCGATGTAGTTTTAATTGCAGCTGCAAACTACAAGCATCCCATGACACAATGAGCAAGAGGACAGTGGAGGGGGACGATCCCTGCTAAATCTTGTTTCAGTTGAAGGGTGGGTGAGTGGGGTGGTGGGGTTGGGGGTTAAAGGCTTTTTCCGAACACTGCTGATCTCCGGCTCATGATGTGCAGAGATGGAGCCGTTTTCCATTAAGCCAAAAGTGGAATTAAGTCAAATCTGAAACGTGCATTAATTTGTTTATTTGGTGTTCCGTGTCGACTACCCCGCAGCAGACTCAGGTCAAATAAAGAAATATCAGGGAAAGCACAGCTTGTCGAAGATGTCGAGAAACTGGGAACATCACAACGTAGAGCTGCATGATCAATCCTTAAAAGGTTGCGATCTTGATTCAAACACCCACGCGATCTCACTCAATGACAACGATTCTGTGTCTATTCTAACATTTGACAAGTACGATCACAGCAAGCATTCAGTGTTGCCGCCGCAGCTGACCCAGAGAAGAGCAGTTGTCATGTATGAAACACACAGTATTGTTATTTCTGTGTTACAAATATTTATATTAATCACAGAAGTACCAGGATAAAAGTTTATAGATTGGATATGTTTACGAAAGTACAAAATAGAGCAAAAAAAATATGGTGCTTCAGATAACGATTGTATCTTTTACATGGTTACACAAGAAGGTGGCGACAAGTTACTTAAAGGAGAACTCCGGCGCAAAATGAACCTTTGGTCTAATTACACATTGTTACCTAGTCAACCGTTATCTGAGATTTGTTTTCATGATTGCCGAATGTAAATAGTTTTATCTCTAAAAACAGTTTAGCCAATAATGCTAGTATGTAGGGCATAGAGTAATGACAAATAAAAATCGCTTGTTATTACCACTAACAAGGTTCAAAATAGCCCCACACTAACACGGTAGCATAATAAGGGTCCCTACATTCAAACCGAAGCATTGAGAACTTTGTTAGTGTCCATACAGTTTAATAAGAAGATATTTTATACACACAGTCAACTTTGCGAATACAGGAAGAAGCCATCTTTGAAAAATAGTCTCTACCAGTCGATCTATGAACGCCGATCCAAGTGCGCTGGTGAGATGTGAATAAGGTGATCGTGAACAGTAGGCTACGTGTACATACTGAAGAGAAGAAAATGGTTCATGTTTGTGTTTTTTCCGGAAACAACGGACCATATGAGAATCTGCACAGTTCAGCGCACTTGGATCGGCGTTCGTAGATCGACTGGTAGAGACTATTTTTCAAAGATGGCTTCTTCCTGTTTTCGCGAAGTTGACTGTATGTATAAAATATCTTCTTATTAAACTGTATGGACACTGACAAAGTTCTCAATGCTTCGGTTTGAATGTAGGGACCCTTATTATGCTACCGTGTTACTGTGGGGCTATTTTGAGCCTTGTTAGTGGTAATAACAAGCGATTTTTATTTGTCATTACTCTATGCCCAATATACTAGCGTTATACTAGCATTATAGGCTAAACTGTTTTTAGAGATAAAACTATTCACATTCGGCAATCATGAAAACAAATCTCAGATAACGGTTGACTAGGTAACAATGTGTAATTAGACCAAAGATTCATTTTTGCACCGGAGTTGTCCTTTAATGAGAATGACAGACAATCTGCATTATAAGACAGCTAAGTTATAGGTAATAGTGGCCCACAAATGATCAGCAGAAGTATTTCAGTAAGACAGCGATAACATGAGTTAGTCAGTTAGCAGGAGACCTACACAACAGAAATCAAAACTACGTTTTTTAACACCATCTTTCAAGAACAAGCGGTTTGCGAATCCTGCATTGAACTCCGAGATTTGAGAAGCAGTCGTCAGTAAAATAATGGAAACACAGCAAAAGTTTAGGATTAGGCTATTGCTGTGACATCATGGTACAGATGAATTTAATCCAGTTAGAGTTATGTTACACACTACATGAAAAGTCATTTTCAAAAATCCATAATAGGGGTCCTTTAATTTCAGCTAATGTTAATTTCAGCATTTACTAATACATTATTCAAATCAAAAGTTGTATCTGTAAATATAATTAAATGGATCTGAGCTAACTAATAATGAATAGTTATTTTTATTAACGTTAACAAAGATTAATAAATACTGTAATACATGCATTTAATAATTGTAATAATTGTTTTTGCTCATTAATGCATTAACTAATGTTAACCAATGAGGCCTCATTGCAAAATTTTACCAGAATCATTTATAGAATTTCTGGAAAACATTTCTATCTGTATTTCAAGTACCGATCCTTAAATATATAAATAAATGAACTTTTTTACATTTGTGTTAAAAAATAATACATAATACATATTAACATGTTCACACTTCAAAAATAATACATATTTGAGTGTCTATTCATGACCATGGCTTTTCCAGACACTAACTATTTCCCTGAACTTAAAAATGCATGGGATACAAAAAAGAACAATAATATTTCCAGGTTATCGACTATTACCATAGAAACCCTATAAGGTGGGCATATGCACATTTATCAAAGAAGCAATTTATAAAGCTATGATTAATTTGCAACTTGTATACAGTGAATCATAAAAGAAACAGTTCACCCAAAACTAATGTCATACTTTACTCAAGGCAGAAGACATCTCCATCACCATTGAAAAAATATGACCGACTAATTTACTTCTTTAGATTTAAATGCACGGTGTTACAAGTTTTACAAAGTAGCACATACTGTATGACACATCCAACCCAAGTCTTATACTTGAGCAGGTGGTGTTATACAAGCACATATTCATTTTATTATGTTGGTGTCATTTATGCACTGCAGTCACATGTTATTGATCTAAAGCTGACCTCTGTAACACAAGACTACAAGCAACTTTTGTGTGCACGCGCGCTCGCTGGCCTTAGTTTGGCCCTATGATGCTGCAGAGTGAGACAGTAGAAGAATAATTCATATAGAAACAGATTGGTTTAATGACACCCGATGTGCTTGTCTTACCCGGAGAGTAAAGCTCAGCGAGCTGTCGGGCCCCGGCATGCTGCGGTCCCCACCGAGGCAAGGTGCTGTGCGCAGCCGCCCCATGTTCATTCCCGTTCGGATCCTCCTCTGCCATAGACCGCTGGCTGATCTCCGTCTCCGACAGCAGCGCCGCAGCCATGCTCTCTTCTGGTGGCCAGTTTTCACAAAACTTGTATTAATAATGACGTTGTAACGGGCACTTAGTAACTAATACACATGAGTTTGGCTTTAGCAGTGAATGACAGTGACACGCCTTCTGTGGTAAACTGAGGTTCCTATTTTAGCGAAACACACCCGGAACTAAAATAAGAACGAACTGCCTGTCTGATACTTCGCTATAAACAGACAGATTATAATAAGTATTATTTACCTTGTTTCATCTCATGAGCTAAATGATTGATAAACATTGCTCCCCACGGGGCATCTGAGCAGGGTCTCTAAACTGTCCGATAGCCCGAATAAAGTGGATATTTGAAAAACTTTTCTTCTGCTCACTCACTAGAGTGGTGTTCTTAGGGACAGTGGTAAAATGTGCGTTTTTGGAGTGACGCAAAAAAAGAAGAAAAAAGTTACAATCACTGGCTGCTACTGTCGGAGGATTGGTTTGATTAACACAACTACTTAATGTCTCAAATTTATGTAAAAATAGTTGTATGCTTATACAGACATTGTCCCTTAAATGTAATGAAAATACAACAACGTTTGGTATTTTATTGATGGTCCCTAACAGCTCATGCGAGTCTATCACAAGACTTTGGGGCGCTGATAAAGGATACACGCGTCTCTTGAAGCTAAATTGTTTAAGTACACACGACTACTGTTCTGTCTGTTGATAAGAAAGATAAGGTAATCGTGTTATCTCATGTTTGTGTTTGATTATGTTGTAGTGAAACACTCGTAAAGTAATTATACAAATGATAATATTACTGATAACAAAACAAACAAAAAACATATTTTAATATGTAATATGTATTGTCACAAAAATATTTATTGTATACATACACATACATTGCTTACATGTTATTGAGAAGACTTGCTAATGATCTGTTAAGCATCATATAATGTGGTAATGTTGGTGATTTTTCTTAATGAAAGTAGTGTTTTAGAGAAATCTATCTTTTCACATTGAGAGTCCTTGGGGTGCAGAGACTGTAAAGATTGGCTAAATCATATCCTCAAATATTTAAAATAATTCTACCACAAAATACAAAGGTACAGTTTCCTTTTGCCCCATTTGGACATCTCCATTTACCATTTAAAATCCACACACTCTTAATACAGCACAGATTTAATAAACTTTTCACTGCATTACATTAAAATACTTAAGTCAAACACAAGCCCAGTTAAGGGCATCTTTCAATACTCTTGGAGATTTGTGGGTGAAATCAGATGCTAGTTTCCAAGTATTTAGGAGTTACTCAGATGGTGTGCTGAACCCGGTTTCCCAAGTGGACCGTTTCAGAGACCCCCAGAGGCCTGTAGTGTATCAATGCGTTCCGATGGCTGATTTCTGGGAACAGTACCGACCTTCTGTCCGGCTCAAGTTATGAGACTCGGCGGCCGAACCAGCTGCTTAAACACATGGATGCAATTAAAGCAGAAACTGCTCTGGTAAAAGAAGAAACACTACTTTAAATAGATGTTTCTGACTGGATAGCATTAAGTCATCTGCTGATCATTTACCGAAAACATAACACATTTGCAATCATCATAGAATTCTGCATAATGAAACTGATTTTCTATTTTCTTTTATTTATTTTTTATTTATACAAGATGAGAAATCATTTCCTTTAAATTTGGATTAATAAATCAGATGCAGTGTAGAAATGACAGAGTTTTAGATCATCATATTTTACAATTGAACTTATATATGTGACTGAGAGCATTATAGTTATAAGCAAGGCACAAAACGTCACGTTCCGTGCAATAATAATCCCACAATATTCTCTCTGCTCTGGATAACAATGTGGCTGCTACTGCTGATCCTTTGTGTTTATTATGATTTTATAACTACTCTGATAACACTGAAAGCAGAACGAATCCGGGTTTGAGTTAAACGGTGGTCAGTGATCCAATATGGACTCAATGATCTCCTCTGCAGGTGAATCATAGTGGATTTGAATTTGTATGGCATTTATTACATGAACTGTAACCACATAAACATCTAAAAATATTTCTATTGAACAGCATGATTATTTCATGGAAACACAAACCAGTGTTCACACCAGTTTTCGTCATTGTCATTCACATGATCTGTATGTTTTATGAGCCGCATTACTGTAGCTCACTGATATTTATTGTTAAATAGAAAGCATGACAAGAAGAATAGAGCTCACACAACGTCAGGGGAACAGAGGCCACTCTAAGGAGTTCAGCTGCTTCCAAACGCTTTATCTGCACTTCGAAAGAACACTCACTTCAGATGCACAGATTCCCTTTATTCATGATTTATTTATTTGTTTATTTTCAACTGTACTAGTTTATTGCAATCTGGTTAATTCACATTTAAAAAGCAGACATCATCCAGTTGCACTGAAATCAAAGATATTCATTTTTACAACATCCATAAGGCCCATGTACTGGAAAATCCAATCAAAACCATTATGTTTTTTCTTTTTTTTCTTTATAAGTTTTTTTGTCTTTTTACTGTAATTAGAAAAAAAGAAAATATATAACAATAATAATAATAATAGAAAGGAAAAATATTACGACTGGCAAGCAATCACAGCACAGCACAAGTACCTATTTACTGCAAGAAATAAATGGTACAAATAAATCAACAAATAAAGAGGGCTGAGAATATATGCCTTGAAAAGAACAAAATTGGCACGTATGAAGTTTGATACATGAAGCAACAGAGGACAAGATATGTATTTCTAGAGATTAAAATCAGGCAGAGGGTGTCTTTCCCTTCCATTTTTTTCATCTTTTGTCCCCAAAATCAAGAAAAAGCAAAAAGAAAACGGGGAGAAAATAAAGAACACGCAACCAGGAAGAAGGGACGATAAAAAATACTGCACGTAAGAATACCTTTTTTCTCTCCATCTCCTTTTTTTTTCTTCTCTCCTTTTCTTTTTTAATAGCATATCCCATTAATATTCATTCCCCACCGTTCGTAATAGCTGCGCCTGGTGGCGGAATCGTTAGAGTTTTACATGTGAGTAGCAAATGACACTTTGATTGGCTGTGATGTTGAAATGTTCCTCCCCCACCGGGCCTGGGTCGGGGTTCTAGGCTGAACCGGGAGTCCTGCGGGGCCCGGTCTCACTGTGCGTGCTGGCTCAGTGTGTGGTTCTGCAGGGGAACAGAAGAGAACACATGAGGAGAGAAATAATAAGCTACGTGCCCACACCTCCACCCGTCTCCTTCGCTCTCTCCCTCTATCCATTTCTCGTTCCATTTACCCACCAGGCCTGTCCGTCCATCTCAAGGCTAGCAGCCCCACTTTGACAGAGCCGTGAGCGAACACCTTCCTTTCTTCCCGTTTCCTTTCTTCTCCACACCCTCCCATTAAATATTGGGCACATGTGCACTCGCGATCCCATTCATCCGCCCACACGTTTCCGGTACCGGCAGAAAAACACAACATTCATCTTCCGTTTGATTTAGAGTTCTCAGTTTCTAATGCAAAAGCCCTGATTTGTTTATTGTGGAGTCTTCGATCCGTGTTTATGAATCTTTTAAATGAGCACAACGCCTTGTGATGCCTTCGTTCTGTGGACTCCAGAGAACAGAGCGTACATTTATAATCGCATGTCAAAACCCTCCGTATTGAAGTGAAGAAGCAGGAGCCAAAAACAATTGTGTCAGATTTCAGCAATACATTAAACAAATAAAAAATAACTATTTTGGGTTCCACAAAGAACCTTTTAGTTAAGCGTTTGCCGGTGAAATTTAGAGTAGAATCCGAAAATCACACGGCTCTTCACGACCACTCAGATCGGGATATTTATGAATGCTGTCCATCCCTAAATCCAAGTTGAAACACCGTGGTGATCAAGCTTTTTCTATTGCTGGTCCAACACTCTGGAACAAGCTCCCTGTAGCCATCCGAACAGCACCACCTCCTTTTGTTTTTGAATCTATGCTTAGATCCTATATTTTTTAACAGATGTTGTTAGTCTAAAATGTTATGTAGTTGTATTTGATCCCTTTGTAAAATGTGTATGTACAGCAACCATGGTTGTTTTTAAATTTGCCTCTTAGTGTGAATGACATTTTAATAGACCTGTTTGACATTTCTGGGGTTCTCAGAAGCGGAAATAAAATTGTTGTGTTCCCATAGACTCAAGCAGGGGAAAAGAGGGGAAAAAAAATAGAGATTGATAATGTTGGTCAGAAGAGATGTAAAATTTGCCATCACTCCCTCAGCCATTGTAGTAGAAACACCCTCTCTGCAGTGATAACTAGTTATATACGGTAATATACAATATATATAAATTATCACAAAGCATAATATTATAAATGTAACTTTTTTGAATGAAAAATGCAACATTTACAACATTAATAATTGTGGAAATGCATCCTTTCCTTTAAAAGTTTCCATGGATGTTAAAGGTTCTTCGTAGAAAAAAACCCTTTGTGTTTAAGAGTGTATGGCATGCGCATCCCAAGGACAGATGTGCACAAAAGACGCCATAATAGTGGAAAGGGGACCAAAGAATGACCTAAAACCGTGATCACCTAAACGGATCAATCAGCCGTTGCGTGAGGGTTAAACACAAGCAGATATGCACAGGCTAAAGGGTTATTGTGTTGCCGCGGTCTCTCGGCAGCTCTGCTTTGCTGCATTCTTTTCCCTGGACCATAAACCCAATTCCCAGAGAAGAGCCGGCAATCATCCCACTTTCCCTCTCAAAGCTCCTTTCCAAGATTAATCTCTCCAAGAGAGATAGGCTGTTTTTATGCCCCGATATGAAAAACGGGGAAAAGGGGGAGACAAATCTGAAGGATTAAACATGGTTTTTCGTTGATAAATACTTATTCTTATTCTTTGGCCTCTTATCTTGGTGCACATATTTTGCAAATGATTGCTGGCGAAAGGGGATGGGCAGTTCCATCCGAGGAAGGCCAAATCACTGGGTCTTAAAACCCCAGACCGAATCAATGGCAGTCTGTCAGGGGATGCGAGTCTTACGTCCTCCTCTTTCCATCCCGGCCTCTCTCTCTCTCTTTCCCGCCCCTCCTGCATGGAACAGAGAGGAGATGCGCACGAGGAGGGCTCTTGAGCGAGGAGACGCATCTCTCTGGGAGCCACTGACCCCATTATGAGAGCAAAGCACTTCTCCTTTTGCATTACGCTGCCTGCGCTGCCTTCCCCCTTCCAGCAGAGGCCAGCCTTGTCTATGTCTCGCTTTGAGATCTGGCGGAGAGGAGAACGAGATGGAGGTGCACATCGGACAAAACCCAAACATATTGCAAATCATTTGTCCTCATCACAAAGCACCTGTTTCGCATTTTGGAATTACAACAAAACGAAACGGGAAAAGGCGACAGCACGGTGAAACACGACTGAAAATAATCCTGGGACTCGCATGACAATGAGCAATGAGTCAATACAGCGTACCTGCCCACATTGTCACATGTGCACGTCAAGAGCAACTAACGACCCAATTTACCCAAACCTGCCTTAGCTGAGTCCCCAAGAATATGCTGCTGCTCAATCAATTATCAGTTAGTCCCCACAAAGCCAATCCCTCTCCAAAACGCAAACTTCACCTGCTGCAGAGCCAAACGGATATACCTGATAACACGGCTCAACATGACACCATATTAACATCTGGGTCGCCTATCTTTTCATTTACGCTGATGATCTTAACAACAAAAACAATCACACTAATAATAGTAATAATAATCCCATGTCATTTAATCTTAATTCATTCCATACTGTCACTGTTCAAGCCTTCGTGATTTGTTTTTGATGTCTTAAATTAAGAATAATGTACTAAAGTAAGAATAAAGTTCACGCTGTAAAACATTCTGATTGGTCGATACTGTGTTCCAGCTTTGCTTAAGTCTAACCTCATTCGTGTCCCGATACCATTCTCACTCTCTCACCCCTAATTTCCTGTCTACACATATATGTGTGTATATGTATGAGTGTGTGAATATAATATACTGTATTTTTAAAAAATGTTATTGCATATATCGCATATAAAATATATTTATAAAAAAAATGTTGTCTCATGTTAACGCATAGTAAAATGAGACTCTTATCAGACAATAAAAAATATCGCTGTTAATCTACTCTCAAAGTTGACTTTCACCTTGATATTTTAGCATAGATGTATAACTAGCTGAATTGCACTGTAGGGAGCATTTAATACCAATATATTGAAACGTCTGTTTATCCATATTCCCTTAATAAAGCAGTCTAGACATTAGAAGAATATCAGTCTATGCGTTTTATATTTAACATAAGGTATATAAACACAAACTTTAACTTTTAGGTGGCAAATACAAAAAGTTATACTATCCACTAGATGAAGAAGTGTTGGCTCGCCACAGAACATAAAATATTCATTTGTCTTATTTTTCGTGGACGCATTTATGAGGGAAAAACAATGTTACGTGACAGTTCTCCGTTACGGACGTGACCACTCTTGAAAGACTGCCTTAAAACTTTCACATAGACATCAAATATAAAGCACAAAGCCTTTCATTAAGGTCAGTTTCGTTTTGTATTAATTGTATATCTTAATTTTAATTTTCATTAAGCAATTGCCTGGATTTAATAAATAAGAAGTAAATATAGCAGACAATAGATAATCACGTACACGGAGGCGCCGGCGAGTGAACTGGAGCTCGTCTTATCAAAAAGTAAAAAATTAAAAAATTAACAGAAAAAGCGTAAAAAAGCAGGCCTACTTGCCTCAGGAGTACAGTGGGTGGCGTGAGGTGCGAATGTATAATGTAAAGAATAGTTACGGAAATGGAGAGAAATATAAATCGGGCACATTAAAAAGAAAAGAACAAGATAGTCTTTGTGTTGTATTTAACATTTATGTAACATTATTACATATGCATTCATCAGATATTTTACGTTTTTTTTTACGTTTTTAATTTTAAAATTACTTTGTAGAAGAGGCCCCCCATGATGAAGCTCCATCCCCACTGTACTGAGAGTCTAGCTCCGCCCCTGCCCATCTTACAAACTACCTGCGAGGTTATTTATTTGAGTAGCACACATATTCTGAATGCCTTCGGCAGAATTCAAATGAGCCATTTTAATCTGGATTAATCTAGATTAATTCCAAGATTACAGTGAAGATTAATCTAGATTTAAAAAAATAATCTATGCCCACCACTTACTGTTTTGGATCAGTAAGATTTAAATGTTTTTAAAAGAAGTCTCTTCTGCTCACCAAGGCTGCATTTATTTGATTAATACAAATACAAAGAAGAATCTAAAGAATCATGTGACACTGAAGACTGGAGTAATGATTTCATCACTGGAATAAATGACACTTTACTATTTACATAGAAAACAACTGTTTTACATTGTAATAATATTTCACAATATTACTGTTTTTTTTGTCGTTGTTTTATTTATTTATAATTCTTTTAAGTTTGGACTGGAGTGTATGCATGTGTGAAAGGGAGTGTGTGTGTGTATGGTCTCCTCCAGGTTGTCAGGACTGTGTGGAGCTGTATTGATTTGGAGCTGGAGGGACAGAGAGGCAGTGTTGTTCCCTGGGGTCTAGGGTTACACCAGCACTGCAGTGGCCTGATGGAAACGGCACAGTAGGACTGGAAGGGTGCGAGGAGCCCGACCTAACATACAGTACACAACCTCCTTCATACACACACATCACTTCACTAAAACAAAAGACATGTGCTCAGACTCCCAGCACACACATGCCTTTGTTTACGCAACACACACTAGCCACAATCAACCTCCATCGCTCAGCTTATTTCATTATCTGGCATATAAGAGCCACTGTGGTATCATACATCTGCTCCATCTAATCACGCACACCCTTATAAATGCTACACACTGTTGTGTTTCAGCTGCCCAGCTCGCGCGCACACACACACACCCCAACACATCTATTTCCATCGCTCCAATACTCTCTTGAAAGATGGCAGCTGATGTGTGGGCGATCAAACCAGCAACACTTGTTTAAATTAGTTAATCAGTGTGTTGGAACAAACAGATTTTCAGGCCGGTCGCAGTTTGTTCTCTTCATCCGAGCGCGTTGTCGGGGGCAGCGCTATTGATTAAGCCGCAGGCAATCGATCGCCAGAATGGTGTGTGTCTCTGAATCTGATAATGACTCGCAATATGACATCAGTGCAATGCAGCTGTAATTGATATATTCTTGAAGGGGTGGAAGTTAGAGTGAGAGAGGTGGGCAACACAGATGGTGGCTGTTTAAACAGTCATGGAAAAGCAGCGACTGCGTGCGCCAAAACCTGCGCACGAAGAGTCGAATTAGTTGCATACCGCTATACTTTTGGCACGAGAACTTGAAGAGCTTGCATACATGCTAAAGGCTTGCTCACGGGTCATGCACCTTTGTTGTGACGGAAATGGGACGACTTCCTCTGGATTTCAAGCACAGTTTTAGGAGCTCATCGTAGGTTTATTCGTGACTCGCACCTCCGCCGAGCGAACCTTCAATCGCAACGACGTGAAGAGGGCATGGCGTAATGCACAGAACAGCGTCCTATCCCTTTCCCCCTTGGCTTGGCGACGGAGCGGGGGAGGCTGTTCGGTGGGCAGAACAGCCCCTGCGAGCTCAGTCAATATCTACGCTGTCATTGTTTTCCTAAACTGGTTATAAAAGAGAGGCTAAATCCTGCAGAGCTGAGCACTCCTGGGAAATATGGCCCAGTCACATTACTGATGCAGTGACTGCGAGACTGCTGCACTCACCGAGGGGGTGAGGAGGGGGAGAGAGAGAGAAGGGGGAGGCGTTGGGGAGATAAAGATAAAGGAAAATCAAATCTACGTTTCCCTACACAGCCTCTTTTCACACACAGAGCATGCACATACAGCCGGACCGAGCGGCTGTCATGTCACTTTCAATCAGGGCTGTTCGTGTGCGCAAGCGTGTGTGTGCCGCAGGGCCCCTGGCTCCCGGCTCTGTGGTGCCCCCTGGGGACGGTGCAGTGTCAGTGAAACTCTAATGTGTTGGCTCGTTCTGCAAGAGCGAACAGAGCGAGAGAGAGAGAGAGAAAGTGTTGTTGGAGAGGGTGGCCGTTCTGTCAGTAAACTGTTTTTCGTAACAGGATTCTGTGGAATTACTGATGTCTATGAGTTGACCTCAGAACAGTGGAAAGGAGCTGCTATATATATATATATATATATATATATATATATAAATATATATATAAATATATAGTATATATAGTATGACAAATATATATGAGGGAAATACAATGTTACGTGACGTTCTCGTTACGGACGTGACCGCTCTGAAAGCGTCCCTTCACCATGTGATGGCAACAGCAGGCTCCTGATTGGTAAATGCGGCGCGAACTGACGCAGAAGTTCAGATTTTTCAACTTCAAATGCATGAACGCACAAAAAGCAGTAAATAAAATCATTTGCACATAACGCGGCAGGCGCTCAATTCAAACCATTCGTGCGAATGAGGTGTATTTGTGTCTACCACGCCACACTCTACGCCTCATTCACACCGCAGGAATTTTTTACATGCGTAACATGTCTTTGCATTTACTTAACATTGAAATCACTTGCACCAGATGCTCTATTCGCATCTGGCGAAAGCCAGTCAGTATCTGGTGTGACCACCATTTGCCTATGCAGTGTAACACATCTCCTTCGCTTAGAGTTGATCAGGTTGTTGACTGTGAATGGGGAATGTTTGTCTCTTCACTGGCTGCGCGAAGTTGCTGGATGTTAGCAGGACCTGGAACACGCTGTCGTATACGCCGATCCAGAACATCCCAAACATGCTCAATGGGTGACATGTCCGGTGAGTATGCTGGACATGCAAGAACTGGGATGATTTCAGCTTCCAGGAATTGTGTACAGATCCTTGCAACATGGGGCCATGCATTATCATGCTGCAACATGAGGTGATGGTCGTGGATGAATGGCACAACAATGGGCCTCAGGATCTCGTCACGGTATCTCATTCAAAATGCCATCAATAAAATGCACCTGTGTTCTTTGTCCATAACATACGCCTGCCCATACCATAACCCCACCGCCACCATGGACCACTTGATCCACAACGTTGACATCAGAAAACCACTCACCCACACGACGCCATACACGCTGTCTGCCATCTGCCCTGCACAGTGAAAACTGGGATTCATCCGTGAAGAGAACACCTCTTCAAAGTGCCAGATGCCACTCAAGTCGGTTACGGTGACAAACTGCCAGTCAGGTCAAGACCCCGATGAGGACGACGAGCATGCAGATGCGCTTCCCAAAGACAATTTCTGAAAATTTGTGGTTATGCAAACTGATTGTTGCACATCTATCCGGGTGGCTGGTCTCAAGACCTCAAGATCTTGGAGGTGAAGATGCTGGATGTGGAGGTCCTGTGCTGGTGTGGTTACAAGCGGCCTGCGGATGGATGTACTGCCAAATTCTCTGAAACGCCTTTGGAGACGACTTATGGTAGAGAAACGCACATTCAATTCATGGGCAACAGCTCTGGTGGAAATTCCTGCAGTCAGCATGCCAATTGCATGCTCCCTCAAAACTTGCTGTGTGATAAAACTGCACATTTTAGAGTGGCCTTTTATTGTGGCCAGCCTAAGGCACACCCGTGCAATAATCATGCTGTCTAATCAGCATCTTGATATGCCACACCCGTGAGGTGGATGGATTATCCCGGCAAAGGAGAAGTGCTCACTAACACAGATTTAGACAGATTGTCAACAATATTTGAGAGAAACAGGCAGTTTGTGTAGTTCTTTGAGTTCAGCACATGAAAAATGGGAGCAAAAACAAAAGTGTTGCATTTACAACTTTGTTCAGTGTAGTAATTAATATATTTGAAATTGAAATTCATATTTATAAAAAATATATATATTCTGGTAATCGTGTACAAAAAACAGAGAACTGCGCTCGAGGACTAATTGTATGAGGTGTAAAATGCAAAAAACACTAAATAGTTGATATACCTGTGATCACACACACACATGCACACGCACTTCTAGAATGTAGTGCATATAATATAATAGAGCCACTTGGCACTTACTGTAGTACTGTATCCAGATGCTTGCTCTCACACAAATGAACAGTGTGTCTCTGCTATTGGCTTTATAAAGTGCTCTTAGTCTGTCTACTGTCTGTATGGCTAAGCGCGGACAGGGAGAGGAAATATTGAAGCTGATAGAAAGACATGGGACAAAGAAAAAGATGAAAAGGGTGTTTAGAGAGAGAGGTGGAGCATGAATGAGAAAGAGAGAGTAAAGCTATCAAAAGAGGAAGAGAGATTGTGAATGAGTATGAGAGAAAGAGAGAGAGAGAGAGGTGGTGGTGGTGGGGGAGATAGCGAGCGCAGCTTTGCTCTTAGGACGCAAGTCTGTCCCTCTCTGCTCTGTTTTTAACACAAAATGAAAAATCACCTTTGCCGCTTGGTGCACTTTAGAGTAGCTTATTTTTAGACCTGCTTGACAGTCTTCCAATGGCCGGAGACTAGCAGATGGGCTGTCTTAAAGCTTCATATGCTCCCAGCTCTCACCTCACAGAGACAGGAAACTCACTTGGGAGTGTGCTACAAATAAATGCCCCCCTGCCCTGCCCCTGGATTCCCTCATCCCTCCCCTCTCCCACCTACTCACACCATTCTCCACCCAGAGAGTGCCCGTCCCTGAATTTAGCACCTTCCCTGCAACCACGTCCTGTTGTACTGAAGTGCACTACACCCCATCACTGTCCAACAGCTTTACCCTTTCTGGCCTGACCAGTAATGGAGGTTTATTATGTGAAAATCACAATGGATAAAAATGTAAACAAATATGCTTTAGACAGATGATCTAGTGATAAGCACCCACTGAGCCAAGGTGTTGTGGACGATGCAAGTTCGAATCAGGCAATATGTATACGTTCTTTTGTGGCCTTGAGCATAATGCCTCATGGAGAGAGAAATCCAGGTGAAATCAGTCAAAATCAGTTTTGTCATTTTGTTCTCTTTGAAAGGAGCGGAGGGAGTGATTCCACTATGACTGACCTCCTCTGACCTCCGTGCTCCAGAGCAGCTTCTTCACATTCATCACACATGCCCCACCATCACACATACTCTGTTTACACTCATACATACTGTATATATGACATTGGTACATCTCTGTCAAGCACCAGGTTGCCAAATAAATACTAAATGTACAGGGGATTAATTATACAGTGATGTACATAAGCAACTGATGATGTAATCTTCAGCAACAGTGTAGAGCTGGTTCTAAAAGTCAACATATGCTGTCGGCTGTGTTTAATATAACATTTGACATGTTCTCCAGGCATCAAATTGCAGCACGTGTCTGGCATACAAACAGACCCTTATCAAAATGTATCATCGCAACAATAATTTGTGGTAGTATACACCAGTGAACCAAACCATTATAACCAGTCACAGGTAAAGCGAATATCGTCGATCATCTCCTAACACGGTCACATACTAAAGTCAGGGTAGTTTAGACATTCATTTTTCATGAGGCAACCAATTCCTGATTGATAAATTGTTGTCCTATGATTTTATCCTGTTATCATTTTCACTCAAAAAACCTTGTATTACGAAAGTAAAATGAGTTGAAAATACAATTTTGTTGCTAAGCTCAATTTTCCACAGTTCATTTGAATTAACCACGATTAATATGTGTATTTTGACGAAACTATGGTTAACATGGTACATGTCCTTTTTTGTAAGTAGTCTCTACTATAAAATTTTACACATTCTGCAGGCATCAAACAACAATGTGCAGACATAAGACAGGCTACGTTCAAAAAACAACACACGCATGCATGCACACACCCAGGCGGACATGCACACACAGTTGTGCTTTCATGAGATCTGTGGAGTGTGGAGGTTCGAATGTTAGATGAGCTCGGTGGCCTCGGTAGAGCCGTGTCATGGGTGATAGCACTGCGCTAGGCTAACACTAGGCTACGCTCACGCTAGCTGTGTTCTGCCACTCAGAGATGCACTCAAAGTACACACACTCTCTTTCCATGTCATAGCCTCGCTAAAACCCTCCCTGATTCCCCTCAGGGAAGAGGTTTTGATTCCAAAGCAGCCCTAAACTAAGACAGAGAGAGAAACGCATTATGCGGTGAACGATGCAGTGTTCAGAAAGAGAGAGAGAAAGGGCTAGTGTGTGTTATCTACAGCCAGTCAATGTCAACACTTTGTTGTCACAACGATGTGTGAGCCTAGCAGGCAGAGTGCGAGTGAGAGCGAGGAGTAAAAGAGAATAGGAGTGTGTGAGGTGTGCTGTCAGAGCTGTGTGATTTATAGAGTGTGCTGTCAGACTCCAGCTGCTGAACCAAAGTGTCAGGTTGAGAGAGACCCCTACCAGGTTCTGTGTGTTAAGAGAGAGAAATGAGACAGAGAGAACTAAAGACAATGTTCTACACTTCTGTAGCATTAAAAACATTTCCACCAGTAAAGTCCAATATTAGTGAAGCTTTCTTGAAACCAAAGAAGTTGCAATTTTGTCCTGTTCTTTCTTACCATGCCACAGCAAACCATGTATATGTTCATTTAAACTCAAAAACAGGGTGTCATGTGACAATACACAGCCCATCAGAAAAGTTCCTTGTTTGGTCGCTCTCACACACTCCTTGTTCCTTGTGGAAAGTAAGGGGTTTGTCATCTGATAAAATATACTATAATAAATAATATAAACTATTATATACTAAATAATGTTCTAAACTTACACAGTCTGTTTATACAGTTTATTTTTTTAAACATTACCAGCAAAAAAGCACAGATAGATATTCATGGGAATGGCAAAATGTATGGACTTTTTTCTAATTTTATTATTCATATTCCAAGTACGCTTTCATTGAAGGCCATGAGGGACATGACAAAATAGGTGGTGTCAACTGAAAAAAATTAGATAATTTCTAATATAAAGATAAAATGTTTGTCATTATTTTTAAACTCTATTAAAGGAGACATTTCAATTGATACAAAAAGCTTTTAATAATAGATTTTGGTGACCCAATAGGTAAAATACACTTAAAAAGGTCAGAGGGTACGTACCGGTTTCGTGGAATGACTCATCACACAAAGTGAACTGTCTTTATAAAATATCGGAGTTTGGAGCTCTCCTTTAAATTTATCTTGTTCAAACCTAATTTAAATATAAATTTAATTTAATCATGAAAATAATTAAAAAAGTAAGTGATTTTAAATAAATAAAAGATTTACTAAAGATTATGTCATTCCAAACCTATTTAAGTTTCTCTGCAGAACACAAAATCAAAAACTTTAAGGAATGTTTTCTCCAGACAATGAAAGTCAATGGGGTCTAAAACAACATTGTTCCATTGCATTGATAAAAAACACTTGGATATAATTAATGTCCTCTGTGTTCCTCCCAAAAAAAAAAAAAAAAGGTTTGTTACAATATTCATTCATTTTTGGATGAACTATTACTTTAATAGGGCCCTATAATTTCTGCGAATCACGGAATAAAAAACACACTCTTTTTACAACTAAAATAACAGTAAAGGGTAAAAAAAATGAATTCCCAAAAATTAAAATGGAAAAAAAAAAACGGAATTTGCAAAAATTAACGGAAAAAATGGAATTTGGGAAAAAATAAAATGGAATTTTGGAAAAAATAAAACGGATTTTATAGGGCCCTACTTTAAGAATTATAAGGAGGATATCTAAAATTAAAAATTAAAATTAATTTGAATTTAACCCTGTAAATAAACAAAGTTGAAAGGACTTTGAAAAATCTTAATAAATGTATTAAAAATACATGAATTAAATGAATACGTTTTGGCCTTAAATTAAAAATGATAATTCTGTCATTATTTGCTCACCCTACTGTTATTCCAAATCTAAATGACTTTATTCTGTGGAACAAAAAAGAAGATATTTTGAAGAATGTTTAAGCTGATTTTATCCATACAATGAAAGTCACATTATTGGTCTCTACTGATTCCATTGCACGGACAAAATAAATATTGTCATCATTCAGTTTTGGAGCAGCGTGAGGGAGCAAATAATGACAGAATCTTCATTTCTGGGTGAAGTATTCCTTTAAGATCAACTCTTCTCATCTGTTATGCTATGTTAATGAGCGAGGCAAACAGAGTGAAGTATCCACAGTTCCCAAACCCTCCAGATCACAGCTGCGCTCAGTGTGCATGTGCATGCGCACGCGTGTGCGTCGAGCGTTGAGAGTGTCGAGCAGCGAGAGTCATCTCACCGACAGCGCTTAGACTCATACGTCACTGTCACAGCCACGACAGTTCCAGTCCCGAGCTGGCAACCCACACGCGAGACAACAACACACACCACGCAGTGCAGAGCTGTAGCGCCACAGCACAACCCTGCTCAACTGTCATATCTGACTGGGGCATGTGCTGTACACACCCCCTCCTTCTTCTGTTGTCTTCACATTTTCATTTCAGCTCGCTTTCTCTCATGTTGCGTCTCAACGTATCCTTGCGCTCGGTCTGTGCGTTAAAGGAACAGGCTACCATGAGAGACGGATATGAGAAAACGCTTTATAGTGATCCCAGTGGACACATCTCTCTTTTTTTCCCCTCGCTCTTCCTTACCCCCTCCCTCTCTCCCTTTCCATCTCCCTCTCATGCCAGTCCCCAAATTATTTAATTTAGCACAGACACCATATCTCCCTATGTGCCATCCCGCTGAAGTTCTCTCTCCCTCCATGTCCTCCTCCCTTCTTTCCTCCACTTTATAGATTGTTCCAAGCAGGGGCATTTCGTGACAGAATCAGGAGTGTGGGTGGGTTCACTGGAAAATTTGCAAAAAGGCATTTACTTCATTTTTATCTGAACATAAACACGCACGTGCACGCTCGCAGCCGAAACCGATGTCCCACGTTGTAATAAATGAATGCGAATGTGTTGATTTACTCTGAAGATTAGTGCCGCCCCATGGTGAGTGTTTTTGATTTGAATTCGCCAGGCCGGAGCTTTGTTTGAATCTTCGTCTCAGCGAGGGGAGAGCAACAAAACAAATGCAAACAGGTAAACAACTTAAACATGTTCTCTCCAATTCTAGTTTACTCCAACGTCCACCAGCCACCCACCGCCAGGAGAATTTCAATCAAAAACAGTGTGGCAATGTAAGTTCGTAACACCATGATACACTTCTTACACGCTCCTGTTCGGTATGCTAACTTCCTAGATGCATAGATAACTGAACGCATTAGCAAACGGTTTCATTAGTTCATTATTAACTCTTGGCTACATTTGCTATTTTTCAAGTTGTCGTATCATGGCACAAAGGCCACATTTACACATAGCCGGGTATTTAGAGAAACGGATAGACTGTAAAAAGATGGGCAACGCCCTTCGCTCTTTTCCATCAGAGAGATCTGAAGCCGCCAGTGTCTCGAAATGACGCTGACACCTTGGAACTTGAGTCTGCGCACTTGCGTGTTTCGGAACCAGTCATGCGCAGTCGTGAGCAGGAAGTAAAGCCGTGAAATCAAGGCCGCGCCCTCATTCGCGCTGAATCAAACGCAAGCACACGCCCCGCACTTTCATTAAGTGGCCTCTGTCTGCTTCGTTCTTCTCCAATGATGTCTGCTGATTGCAGAACCTCGTTAAAATAAGGTAAATACAACTACTAACCACATAGTCAACATTATGAAAAAAGTCCGCTGGTGCTTCAGTGACTACCTCGCACAGAGAACCTGTCAATCACAGCTCTCAATCATGACGTCAGAGCACCGTTTTATCATCACATAACTAACTAAAAACAAACTTATTTTAAAAAACGAACACTTGAAATTACATCAACGTGGTAGAAACTACAGTAAATGACAGAAACTATCTTTGGAAAAAGGATATGTGAAGTGTAATTTAATTGTTTAGTTGGTCTCGCGTCCCATTGAATAACATGGGGAGGGGGGTTATGAGCTATACTAGGACCGGTCACAGGGGGGCGATCAAGACGTTTTGGCTTCACTTTTGAGGGCTTGTGCGGCACGCTTGGTGCACACAACATCGTTTTCAAAAAAGTTGTCATTCACATCAACCCGCATAACTACGCAGTATGACGTTTAGCATTTTCTGGCACATAATGTGACGTTTGAGAACCCGTTTCTCCCAGTTGACACGGACGGCAACACATAACCGGCGTTTTCAGAAATCTCCACATAGGCCGGACTTTTTAGAAAGAATTGTTTTCTGTGATAAAAACGGGTTTTCGTGTAAATGAGAGGCCAAACCGCAGGGAAATATCTGCGTCTTCCCTTCGTGTAAACGGGGCATAAAGCCATTGGAGAGATCCGAGAGCTGGGACTCCTTATGTCAGAAGGCTTGCGGATGTCGTGGTCTTCGAGAGGGAGCTGTTCTAAACACAGGGCTCATAGCTTTAGCTGGAGACACTATACTGCAGTCCCCTGACAACCCCTCCACCAGCCAGCCAATAAGCAGCAGGTAAGGTGGATTTGAGGAGCTGTAGGCATGTGTGTGTGTGTTGGGGTTAGGGCTCTGAAGAGAGCCCTCCAGATCCCCATTCTAATAACGTACATTGCCACTCCAGACGCAAGGGCAGCTGGGACACACACACACACTGGCACTAATAAAATTGAGCATCACAATAGAAACCTATATCAATATCTACAGCACACAAAACCAGATTCAAAGCACACCAGACTCTCCATGTACATTATGTTTCTAATTCGACACATAATGGAACAGATTCTATGGATGTTTTTGGAGCTCCTACAATTCTTAACTCTCTGATTTGCTTAATGTGGGTTAGCCTACATGAGTAGAAATGTGCCCATTTGATCATATTCTAATGTTAATTCTAGTTTAAGCCAGATTTTACGTATTCTGAAGAAAATGTTGATGGTTCTAGCCCTTTGAATTTGTCCAAGTGTTTTTAGCACAACGCTATGTTGTTTTTAAAGCATATTGCCGTGCGTATTGCTTTTTATTTTGTTTATATTTTATATATACCACGCTTTAAAACTTTGGGGGTGGTACGATTTTAATGCTGATTTTTTTATATTTAGAAGAATATCAGTAACCAGACAGTTTCTGGTCTCATTGACTTCCATAGTATATTTTTTTCCTACTATGGAAGTCAATGAGACCAGAAACTGTCTGGTTACTGATATTCTTCTAAATATCAGGAAAATCGTCTGAATGGATTTGAAAACGGTAAAACTCAACTGTTTAACTCTGGGGGAATGGTAAAATGAGCATATTTCCAAAAAAAGTGGAGTATCCCTTTAATGAATCCTTGTTGAATAATGAAAAAAGAAAATTCTGACAAACCTGTGACCCCTAAATATTACAAATAATAGTAGAGGAACTATAATAGTAGAGGTAAACAGAGAAACTGTCTACCTCATCTCCAAAAGTGCAATAGAGAATATGTATTGTAGTTCTATATCATGTAAGCTTTTCCTCCACCTCTGTGAAAAATGGAAAGTGTGTGAGAAAGCGAGTGCGTGTGTGCGCTCCAATGAACGCAGCCTCCTTACATCACTCCACTTAGTGCTGTATGAGAACTCACAGCCCTCAAATATTCAACACTTTCGCAATGTCAAGGGGGGGAGACAAGGAGGCATCAACAAACAAACAAGTGCAAAGACCCCCCTCCTTCCTTCATTCACACACACACAGATCCATCCAAACTGCTGAGTATGGTTAAATATTAACCAGCGCTAAAGGAAATACCATACACCCACGTGTGCACACACATGCCAGCGGGGAAGGGATACAGGGCATGGGGGGAATGCGGCGCCCCCTGGAGGGCTCAATCAGAACCGGTAGTGTGTAAAAATGAGGCGCGCTGTCAGAGAGTGACAGCAGTGCCTATGGAAGGGCCGAAGGGTGGGCGGTTGGGAGTTCACCTGGGGAAACAAAATAACAACTGAAAGAAAATCTACACACACACACTCTTGCTCACACAAAAAGTCTCTGAAGTTTCTAACAAAGGAGTGGAGGATCCAGCAGAGTAGGTCTAGCTGCGCTGATCGGGGCGAAGCATCACTTATTTACCAGCTTACATCTGCACTATTTATGGGGCACCAGGGAGAGGCAGAAAGGAAAGAGGGAGACGGAGAGAGAGAGGTGGGTGGGGGCAACACAGAGGGGCTAAAATATGCATGGGGGCTGGCTCTTCTGGGAGCTAGAAAAAGAAAATGGGAAAGGGAGAAAGAATGAGAGACATAAAAAGGCGAATGAGAGAGAGTTGGAAACAGTTTGAGGAAGGGAGGGAGTACGAACGAGAGAAAGAATTAGAGACAAGATAAAGGATAGAAGCAAAGTTTGCCATAAGGGAGAGGGGGATGATACAGTAACGTGTCTTGCGAAGGCTCATGGGAAGGCGAGGATTAACTCGGAGTGGGACCGCACTGGGAGGGCATGCTGGGTAGGGCACACAGGTCATGCCCGTCCATCCATTCAGTCTTGTTAAGAACATACACACGTTCAAGTCTCATTTCACCTGGACAGGAGCATGGTAAACCCCGGCCGTCGGACCGCTCTATTCCTCACCACCGTCACTCCTCAAGTGGACCTGGAGTGGATGCGGGGGGACGAAGCGTATGGGGAGTGATGGGGTCCGCCCGCTGAGGCATGGGCTGGTGAAAGTACTTCGGTTGGCCGGCCTCAGGGTGAGGCAGACAGTGACCGACAGGGTCCAGTGCTCCCCCTGCTGCTAAATGGACTGACCGGCCATATGCCCAGCGCCGCCGGCCTTATATCACTGTCACGCCGAGGCCGGGGGCTGGCACGTGGAGGGGTGGGGTGTTTGAGCCATGTAGGAGATTTAGGTCACACCCCCAAGCCCCTAAAATATTAAGTCATGAGACCCAAGTAAGCTATTAACCTCACTCCCTGCTACTTATGAAGACCCACCCACCAACACACACAGGCGGGCACTGGAGGGGGCTGCAGGAATGGTGGCCCATAGCTCACAAAGATGAATGTAACTTGGGCTAGGGCAGGATGCAGCTGACCCCAGCGGCCCCGTGGCAGTCACTGTGGGCTGAGTTATTCACAGTCCTCCCCCTACTCAATCTGTCTGCCCCATAATACAGCACAGAGAGGAGGCAGAGAGAGAAACAATTGCCTCCGAATACTGCCACTGACCTAGCAACAGTATATTAAGCTTATGGTTAAGTTTTCAGAATACATATTTTATATTTTATCTTTGGCCTTTATGTTTGACAAGTTAAGGAGAAACTCCTTAATTAGCCATTGTTAAGGAGAGAAATACTTTCATAAAATTTTCAAGATTCAAACTCAAACCTAAAGCTCTCCTACCTAAGCTGAGCCTAAGGTTCATGACTATAAGGTTTGTGTTAGTGCATACTGTACAATTAGGGACGTACCAAGCATGGGATGGGGCCCAGTGCAAGTAAAGTGTGAATTAAGGGGTTCCACCTCGGTTTGTTCGCTGCCTGGCTCCCTTAAGTGCAGGGCCCGGTACAGTCGCACCAATTGCACTGCCTTGCAAACAATACAGAACTTCTGGTCTATTTTTGTATAATACCCGCTGTGCACAATGAGTAATCAAATTAAATTTTTGGCTACAAGTTATTTATTTGCTAGGAAGCAATTAGGTGGAAGAGGACATTATAAAGAGTTTAAGTGTAACTCTTTTAGTTTATTCTTAGCTAAAAACACTTAGTTCTTTCAAAAATATATGTGCTCATTAATGTATATTTACTTCGTTCAAGTAATAAAGTATTCTCGTGATTGTATAATATGCTATTGAAAATACATACGGGTAAGGGGTTCTAATGTCGGTCGCCATGTTGCCCCTCCATCTTGAAAGTACATTAGCCAAAGAGGGACATACCCGTTAATTCAAACTTCGCCTTTCGCGTTTATGTTTGAGTTAACACTCATGGACGAGGTCGAACTGGAAGCCATGTTAATCTTGGACTACATTGGCCACCGTAGGAGTTAAAACAAAATCAGAATTGAGAGGAACAGAAATTAATATTCACTGGATGGTCATATACCTTTTCACCACTAGATGAGGGTAAAAATCACACAGTGTAGCTTTAAATTGTGTCAAGTATAAACCAGGTTTAGCAGCAATGTAAAACCTTGTACGGAACCGCTAGGCTCCAACAGCAAAAACGTTTCTTTCTGACCAATGCAAACTAAAAGCAACTACAGAAGCAGCAGATTACTGTTGGTTTAGCATATTTTAGTTGGGGCATGTCAGCTAACTGCAAGTTTCCAACACCAACACTAAAGGCACGTTCACATTATAGCAAAATAGGTCCATTGTCTATTGTCTACATGGCAATTTCCTGTGAAAAACGTTAAGAATCTGTGTGAGGAAATCTTTCATCCTTGTGCGAAATTCCAGATTGCGTGGAAGTGACTAGATTTTGCCAGTGAAATTTTGCATTGCAAAAGTATATACAACCACATTTTAATGCAAATGAGTTCTCATAAGGCCATAAACACAAATATGCATCTTAAATACTTATAGGTCCACTCCAATACTCAATACTCCAATCCAATTATATCTCCAAAAATGGTCTTTCAACAATCCTGAATAAAGCGCTGATACTATCAGAGTGTTACACCACTAAAGACGAGTCCCAAAAAGGGGAATTAACCGGTTAGCAGTAACTTTTTTAACTGGGAAATTAAGTTCTAGCCCTTTAGAAGGGACTGAGTGGGAGGAAAGTGTGTGTGTGTGTGTGTGTGTGTGTGTGTGTGTGTGTGTGTGTGTGTGTGTGTGTGTTTGTTTTTGTGGTTTACGAGGACATTTGACCTGAATACGCACCGGCACTATGGGGACATTTGGGTTTACGAGGACAGAGGCCATGTCCTCATAATTCCGACAGTGTAAACGCCATCTACGATGTCCCAGATGTTCCCTCTCAAATTTTGGCGCCATGTCTTTATATACCACAAAACCCTGAAATTTTACCATACACAGTGTATCCCTGATTTCGCGAGTGTCGCCCCTGTAGCCAGGTCCCGGTATTACACCCGCGTCATCAAAAATTTGCATGTTTTACACAAGTGTATGCTTCGAGGCCTGTGATTGGACAGATCGGTACCGGTAGGCGGGAAATTGCGAAAACAAAATGGCGCCAGTGGGCGGAGCTTCATTCAGCTTCAGCATAGTCTTTATAACAAGCAACTTAATGCAAAATACTAATTATTTAAGTATTTTTGTCTGTAATTTATTAATTGTGGATTAAATATATCATAAATAAATAAATAAAACCCTGTTTATTTTATGATAAGTAAGACGTAAGTTAACTTAATCAGGTCACGGGGACGTCGTCACGGTCACTTCCTGTTTGGACGGGAGGAAAACTCTGCACCTGAAAAGACATCTCTGGACCCGAAGAAGGCAACTGTTATGTGTCAGGTAAGTTATAATGTTGTTTTATTGCTTCTCTAATAGCACGTGGGTCCGTTTGGCTTGTTTGTGGCTCTTTGCTGCTCGTTTTACAGTTAGAAAGCAGCTCAGCGCGTGATGCTAACGGAGCTAGCGGACTTATAAGTTAGTGATTCTGTTTACAGACCGACATTAGGGAATCAGCGATGTTTGTCATTTTAAACTCGTTTTAGATTGCACTTTAATTGTAACTGCTTCCTTTAATGATCACATAAAATAGTCTAGCCATCATAATAACGCGTTGTCATGACTACAGTCTGTGTTTTTTGTCCCCAGTACAGTATCCTGACATGCTACTGTTACATATTACTACAGTTATGCTTACATTAAGAAACAACTATGTGCTCTTATCACTCCTGGCTATAATTCAATATACTCTGAATATTAATATAACTGTCAGTCTGATTAATTGCTATTGCCTGTAATTTATCAATTGTGAATGCAATTTATGAATGAATAGTTATCTTCAATTAACATATTCCTTAAATATCATATAATAATGTATGAAAATAACTTGAATATCGTTTACCATAATTTATCAATTTATTTAAAACAAACTTGTTGAATAATATGTCAATAGGTCAGGATCTCCAGGGCAGATTCAGCCATCATTATAAAGCTGAGTTCAGTGTTTCCATGCTTAAGTGACACTGTTTAATAACAGTGCTGTGTCAGGTACATGATATGTTATTTACAGCGATGATTTTACTTGTTTTATTATTAAAGGATAAAAATGACCTAATGTAATAGACAGGCACGATATTGCAAAAAACTGATATTGCAATATTTTTTTTCTACAATATATAATGCAATATATAAAAAGCAATTTCTACAAATGACTTAAATAGCTCTATTTGGAAATAATTAATCATTCTAGAATGATTGGTATGATTTTGTTGGGGTTTGTATCTGCATAGAAAATAATAAATGGCAAGCATAGATAAAAAATGTAACAAAGATGTGAAATAATCAGTGGCTCATATTTTCCAGGTAAGTCTAACAACATTTAGGTACTGAAATTTAGTAAATAACTGTAAAATAACACTGCATCGTATTTAGGTTATGCATGTATAGCCTGACTTCACATAGGCCTAATACTGCAGTGTCATTACCACAGATAGGTATGAATGATAAAGCAATATATTGTGCAGCCCTGCAGATTAATGTTCATGGCTTTAATGCATCACATTGTATGCGTGTTCATTACAGTATGTCAGGTTGTGTGTAGCTTTACACCAGGTCTATGAGGACACCGTTTTATGAGGACATCATAAGAATATGTTCCTGATGTTTGACTTGACTGGAGAATCTCAGTGTGTGTTGTGTAAGTTTGACAGAATCCTGGTCTATGAGGACACAGTTTTACCAGGACACACATATGGAATATTAGGATCGATACTGATGTACTGACCCATAATTCACAGCTCATTTTGTCAATAGGTCAGGGTTACTCCAGGGCAGATTCAGCCACCATTATAAAGCTGAGTTCAGTGTTTCCATGCTTAAGTGACCCTGTTTAATAAAGCTGTGTCAGGTACATGATATGTTATTTACAGTGTTGATTTTACTTGTTTTATTAAAGGATAAAAATGACCCAATGTAATAGATCGGCATGATATTGCAAAAAACTGATATTGCAATATTTGTATTTTCTACAATATATAATGCAATATAAAAAGCAATTTCTACAAATGACTTAAATAGCTCTATTTGGAGATAATTAATCGTTCTATAATATTGGTGTGATTTTGTTGGGGTTTGTATCTGCATATAAAATAATAAATGGCAAGCATAGATAAAAAAATGTAACAAAGATGTGAAATAATTAGTGGCTCATATTTTCCAGGTAAGTCTAACAACATTTAGGTACTGAAATTGAGTAAATAACTGTAAAATAACACTGCATCGTATTTAGGTTATGCATGTATAGCCTGACTCACAGATAGGTATGAATGATAAAGCAATATATTGTGCAGCCCTGCAGATTAATGTTCATGGCTTTAATGCATCACATTGCATGCATGTTCCTTACAGTATGTCAGGTTGTGTGTAGCTTTACACCAGGTCTATGAGGACACCGTTTTATGAGGACATCATAAGAACATGTTCCTGATGTTTGACTTGACTGGAGAATCTCAGTGTGTGTTGTGTAAGTTTGACAGAATCCTGGTCTATGAGGACACAGTTTTACCAGGACACACATATGGAATAGTAGGATCGATACTGATATACTGACCCATAATTCACAGCTGAATTCGAATATTGGCGAATACCAATATCAAAAACTATTTGTGCTTGTCAGATTAAATGTAATCATTGAAGAAGTTAAAAAATAGTAATTATTATTATTTGTCTTTTTATATATATATATATATTTATTTTTGCTCTTCTTTCTTTTTTTCAGATGATAACTGATAAGAATCAGATAAAACCTGAGCAACTCTAAAGGTATCCATGAAGTTACTGTAATAATTGAGTTATTCCTTAAGAATAGAACAGATTTCAGTTCCTCAGAAACAGATTGTTTGCCACAGTTATTAGTCACTGAATTATGATTGTGTGTATAAGAAGTGAGTCATGATCACGTACTGTATTTCTAGCACAGGCGCAACGTCTTGTATCACTCTCATACATACACATACTTGAACTCAGGGTGCCGTCCAAATGTTTCTAGTTGCCAGTGTCCCGGTAAAACTGCTGTCCTCATAGACCAGACTTCTGTCAAACTTACACAACACACTCAGTAAAGTCAAACATCAGGAACATGTTCTTATGTCTTCATAAAACTCTGTCCACATAGACCTGACTCATACTTACACAACACACTGAGATTCTTCAGTCAAGTCAAACATCAGGAACATCTCATCTTATGATGTCCTCATAAAAATGGTGTAAGACACGTGACATTCTTTAATGAAAACACATGTAATGTGATGCATAAAAGGCAAGCTATTAACATTACCTTGGCTAACATTTAAATATTGAAATGTTTTGTAATCTTGTATATTATCTCAAATCAATATTTCATGTGGAAATAAGTATTGATGGGTAGCTGTGTATCGGGACCCTGATTATTAATAACTGGCTGACTGTACATTATCCCTTATATATTCCATATATTATGATTTTTTTAAACTCTTAGGTGAAGTGTTTCTGTATGTAACGCTTTATTTCATATTTTCAGATGAGCCATAAGACCCAGTTGTCCTCAGGCAGTGATGATTATGTGCTCTGACTGTGGGACTAGACGAGGTAAGTGAGAGCTGTGCTGGAAGAGAATGAGCAACGCATTCGCATTCTTTATCGTCATATAGAACGCTATATGACAAAACGGCGCTATACTACGCACATGGCATCCGATATCGTTAATATAACACGCTGTGATGGTTAGGTTTAGGTGTGGGGTAGGGTAGGGTAGTCTCATATTACGCTAAAGGATTTATTGGATTTATTACGCCTTGGGTTCGCGTGTTATATTAACGAAAAGGGTGCTATGTGCATAGTATAGCGCCGTTTTGTCATATAGCGTTCTATATGATGATAAAGGATGAGAACGAGCTCGAATGAGCAAACGAAGCAGACACATTGTGAGATCTAGTGTTCACATATTTACACCAGTGTTTCATGTCTACTTGTATGTTTTGTAGACTCCCAGTGAGGTTGATCGCTCCACTCTCGAAATCAACACTGTCCCAGTCAGAAGTCAGAGATGAACAGAAGGTATTGTTTGTTTGTTTTTTCTTTTTGGAAATCAAATTAGGGATACACAGATATGAACATTTGGGCCGAGTTCGATAACTGATCATTCTTTATATTTGAAAGCCGAGATCTGATATATTGGCAGATCAATCTAAATCCAAAATTTTATATACTTTGAAAAGCCTAATTACAAAAACGAAACGATCATCATTAAAAGCCAATGTCCCAAACACTTCAACATGAAACAAACAAATACAGTACAGTAGCCTAGTTTGAACCAGTGTGGGTTTAATTAACTTTAAAATTAATTTTACATTTATATTTCCATTCACTTTCTTGAAAAAATGGCAACAATAAGGTTTATTATTAATCTTGTTAGTATTAGTTAACATTAACTAACAATGAACAATAGTTCTACGGGATTTATTAATCTTTCTTAAAGAGCCATTAAACGCCAAACCAAATTTTCTGAGATTTTAACAGTGGTGTGTTTGTGTTGAACTCCATTGAAGACAATGTTAGCATCTGTTAGATTTAATAGTAGGGTTAAAATGGTTAAATTTGAGGGTTTTTTTCCGTTTTTTCGTCTTCCGGTTTTAAAATCTTCATCATGGCAGTGCAGTGTTAGTGCGTCTGATGACGGAGAAACATCTCCGAGTGTTGTTCTTTGCTCGGGTTTTAACAAAAGGAAACGTTCAAATCTCTTAAAACCATAGACAGTAAAAGAAATGGACACAGTGACCACATATATTTCAACAGAGAAAACTGAAGCCCTTTAGAAGCATCACTTCCTGATGGCTGAACGACTGCGCAGGCTCAAATTGAGCTTGATGACCGAGATGAGACTTGAGCAACCTAGTAGCGGTGCCAAGAAAAATCTGAATCATTCCCTTGCGAATCTTGCAGAGCCGGAGAGCGCGAGGAAGAGCTGTCCATGAGCTCGCAACAGGAGCAACTCTACAGCTCTCTACAGCCTCCACTTCCCCCGAATGCCTGAGCTTCTCCTCCACTCTATACGGTAATTTCTCTACTGTGCGACAGAGAGTCTCGTGTTATGACGCAATCGTTAGCCTATTTTTATAACAACAGCTTCTAAATTGGCCATAACGTAAGATACAAAGTAATGGGGCCTTATATACATTGTCATGTTTCTTTAGAAATAAATAATGGACAAATGGAGTCTTTGGACGTCTCCGATGTAAAGTTATTCGCTGTCACCAAAATGAATGGGAGTCAATGGAATGCTAACAGTAGGTAAAATTCTGCTACAATGGCGGCTCCCGCGAGGCTTCAGTTTCCGGCTGATGGATTACCCGCTTGCTAAAAACAGACGCGATAGCTGATTCAAACCATTAGAACGAGTGATTTTTCACGGTGGCATCCATCTTTGTAATGTACAAAATCTGCTTCACTGTCTCTGTGCTGTCCTCATCGTGTAAAGCCCTCCCCAATGTTTCTGATAAATGCCCTCGATTTTGACGGATTAGAAATAGGCTTGAATGAGGTCTTTGCCAGACTTAATTATAGAGCAAATCTAAATTTGCCGAAAGTTGTCTGGGTTTGCCCAGGCTACTCCGCACGCACAATAAGGGAATGATTTTACTCAAACCATATTGTTGATGAAAAATGATACAGAACAAAAAAAGTACTAGTTATGAATAATAACGCATCAGTGTTTTAATCAATAAAATCAATAACGCATATGTCTCCAACATATTGGAGTTTTTAATATTAAACATTTGAATATTACAGTAACCATCTTTAATATTTCTGTTTTAAATAACATTGTGTTCGAGCTGTGCACGCTAAAGCTGAAGAGCTGAAGGAACACCCATAAACTAAAGCTTTATTAGATGGTTTTACAGAACCTCAACAGAACACAGCCTATATATGATTAATTAGATATTTATACAAAATCATGCACAGATTAACTTGAGCAAAGTTACATAGTGAAACTCCTGTTGTGGATGAAACAGCAGCTAAACCCAAAGAATTCACAAAGTTTTTAATGCAGTAGTTTGCTCATTATAATGTTATGTATATATATGACAGTCCCAATCATAGTTATTATTGTTCTGCTTTGCTGTTTGAGCGCGTGTGCTAAAGGAGATGATCACCGCTAGGCCTACAGTGAAGCGCTTTACTGCAGCGATCATTTACTCAGCCAAATGATTTCTATATATCACAAAATAAAAGAGATTTGTGATTCTAACAGTTCACAACCATCATGGGGAACAGCGCACATCTGAAGCTGAAGGACATAATCCATTATTCATCAGTGTTAATCAACCTAATTTTCCTATCGAATTGACAATGATAACATTAAAAGTGTATTTTCCAATACTGATATGGAGTCTGATATATCATGCATCTCTGATTGGTTATGACCATATATCTATAGGGTTTTAACTATATATAGATTACAACTTACATATGTCACCCTGTTTTAAATCTTAAGTCCCTAGTCATCTCATTAATTTGATCACTATTAATACTAAGTGGTTTGAAATGTACCATCATACCTGAATTTGAAATTGTTTTAATCTTATGTTTTATGACCGTGATCAGTCAGTGTTGATGGAGTCAAGTATCTGTGCTGCTTCATTTGGAGAATCTCTGAGTCCTTTAGTAGTATGTTTATTTTTTCTTTCTTTACCTTGCTTTCAGATGAGCCTTGAGAAGGACCAATCATCATTGGAGGGTCAAGAGTCAAGACTGCGTTGAGATGGTAATAAAAAGAGCATTGCATCATTTTAGAAATTGCTAGTCTAGTAAGATCTTTATCACATCATCATTTTTTACACCTGAGGTCTGTACCATGATGCTGATCATCAACTTTCTCTGTCAACTCAGGCTTTGATCCTGAGTTTAGGTGTGACATCAGTAGCGAACAGCCAATCACATGCCGAGAAAGAGAAACTCATTCAAAACTGAAATTCATTTCTCGCGAGAGAATCAGCACAATTCACTTATTAAATAAAAGAATTAAAATATTAAGAATTTAAACAAATTTACACAACAAGAAGAAATTATCTGTATGAAAGAGGACAACTTGTCTTGTCACTGTATATCAGTGCAAGTAAAAGTTGTGAAGTTTTATAGCTTCATATTTTTATAGCTATAGCATTTTATAGCTTTATCTATTGATTCTAAAGTATATTTATATTACCTTTTATATATTTATTTATTTATTCATTTAAAATCTGCATAATAGTTGATGAACTAAAATTGTACATGTGTGATCGATTAAGGGAATAATAATTTCTAAATCATACAAATTTATTATTCTAAATAAACATTACTAAAAGCTAAATCAAAACGACAAAAGACTTTCATGGTGCCTTAAACCCAGGGTTGGCGCAAACTAAACTGAAACATAGCTGGCTTCATCAACCAGCTTCATGTTATAGGCCCCGGTTCATTTCATTGTCAAAACAACTCCATTTACACCTGGCCACATAAATGTGTTCGCAAAACGGATATAAATCCGATCATCAATTCCCAGGCTATATCAGATTTAAAGGTGTTCACGTCATTGAAAGCAACCACTATGAGCAGCATTTTATGTATCGTCAGCTAATTTTAAGATCAATAGGGAGAGAGTAGCATCAGCACTGGTAAAATCATCAAGATTACTCTGTTGATCATCTGCGACTTTAGTTTTCATTTGGTATTTTGTGCATCAGAATGGTGAAGAGATACTCAGCTACTCATCTGTAGTGATGCGTGTTGCAGAAGCGCTGTCATATCTCACTATAACATGTCATATAGCCTCTTAACTGTTTATTATTTGGCATTTTTCGGAGTCAAATTTATACAGTGTTACCATTTATTACCTTTACTCTAGTGTCCCACCACAGTTTGATCTAAATGAACCAAAAATATTTGTTGGTTTTTATTTTATATTATATCATATGTCTTTTAAATATTATTTATTTTTGTCAAAGCATCTCTCAAACAAACTAAAATCAATAGTACAACATGGCTTAGTGCCCTTATCAAAAGGCAAAAGACGATAAGTAAGTCTGTTGTGCTAAAGAACACACTTTACTCGCTCGATCAGCTCATGATCTGGCTTTTTCCACGCCTCGTTTCACAGGGAATGAATGTAGTGAACTCCATCTTTGCTTTGTGCCTTGAGTTTAACATGCATTTGGCACGCAACCAGCACCAGTTACACATTCGCATTATATCCAAATGTTTTGTGGTAATAAGATTTTTTAGATGCGTTTATACGTTTGTAGGATGCGTTTATAAACCTGTTTTCACTGAAACTGCAGGTTTCTGCCTGTATAACAGCTTGAGTGACGAAATTAAGAAAGTATTATAACCACCTATTGTAAAATATATGCATTATAAAATATACATTTTTCATTGACAGTATTGGTATATTACGGTCTTAGCAATAATTCTAATAATAGGCATCTTAGTGAAGTATTAAAGTTGTTATTAATATTATTATTAAACGGCCTAATTTGTCATGTTTCATAAATGACATCTGAATACAGGTTAAACTGAAGATGTTCTTGTTTTAAATGTCTCTTTTTCTCTAAGATGAGATCAGTGTCACGGTATCTGCTGCCAGTGATCCTGATGGAAGCGGTTCTGGAGGAGATGTTCCTGCTGGAGCTGCAGCGTCTCCAGTAATGTTGGTATGTGTCAACTAATGCTGGGTACACACCAAAATAATTTTTACATCTTATAAGATTTTCAAAATGTGATAGACCACAAACATGAGGCCAAAAATCCTAGATTTAACCGTTTTGCTCCTATAGTTTTGCTCCACACACAAACAGGTTTTTAACCAGAGTCTCGACTATGAACACAAAATCTCGTAAGAGTTCAGAATAAGCATGGCGGACGATATACTGGAAGAAATTGCGATAATAGGCTAGTTTTTGGAAAGGTTTTACACAACACGTTGAATATTAAATTCGTGCTGTTGCCACAAATCTAGCTGATCCTCCATCTCTGCTGTCCACATCAATTTTACTTTGTGCTGCGCCATGACTGCGTTTGTTATGCTTCCGTCTTCCATCATCTCGCTTTCTGATTGGGATTGGTTATGGGTGTCGAAATGAATCGTTTCTACGATGCATCGTGATGCAGACGAGGACGATTTGGTATTGGTTCAGTAATAGACCATAACCGGTTATAATGTACTGACGCTTTTCTGACGTCATTTATCGCGCTTGTGCTTTGTTGTGCTAGCAAACACTGGCAGAGGGAGGCGAGACCCCCCCGAGTGCGAGTCAATAAAAATGCTCCAACTGCTTTAAAAGCCTACATCTGGCCACATTTGGCTTTTATGAACAACCCGGTAAGACCTGGAGGAGACGGGCGCTGTGTGTGCTCATGTCACGCACACATAGGTTATGCAGGATGTAATACCACTAACTTGATAAACCACGTTAGCCATGTTCACCCGAGCTGTTATTGCTTGCAGATTCACTGCTTTAGAGTAAAATGAGCTCCAATGTCACCCGAATCCACAGCCAAACACACATCATCCACACGCCTTAATAATGCTCTCTGACTTAAGTATCCGCACCCGATGGTCAAATTACAATTGTACGGTGTTACGCGTGATTATAAATGGATGACTTCAACAGCGGACTCGCGACGGTTGATGCGTGCGTCTCTTGGGTAACATTATACACTGATGAATGAGTGCTGCTTTTAAATGAACATTTCTTTAAAACAAAATTGATTTGACAGAATTTCATTTTCTTAATGACAAACAGACTTTACTCCCTTGAAACTTAAACTGGAATGTCACTGTTTCTGTCACTGGGACTGTGAACGGGCACACATCACTTTTGAAGTGAAATTGAAAATTGATGCTGTGCATCGTAATGCGTAATCGTAATGTGCGTCGTATCGCGATATCGAATTGAACTGAATCGGTGACATGATAATCGTAATCGAACCAAACCGTGAGGCCAGTGTAGGTTCACACCCCTAGTACTGGTATTGTTTTGTTTCACCAAAGCATGCACACGTTTGTCCTCGGGGTTCCCGGCACAACAAGTTTGTGTTTATGGACATGTTTATTGTTATTTTAACCCAATATATATTGTAGTGCAATTTCACATTAGTATTTTCACCAAAGAAAATTGTTTTAAGCCAGTTATATACACTGAACACAATTATAAATGCAACTCTTTTGTTTCTGCCCTCATTTTTCATGTGCTGAACTCAAAGATCTGAGACTTTTTCTATGTACACAAAAGGCCATTTCTCTCAAATATTGTTCACAAATATGTGTTAGTGAGCACTTCTTCTTTGCCGAGATAATCCATCCACCTCACAGGTGTCTTAGGCTGGCCACAATAAAAGGCCGCTCTATAAAGTTTTGAGGGAGCGTGCGATTGGCATGCTAACTGCAGGAATGTCCACCAGAGCTTTTGGCCGTAAATTGAATGTTAATTTCTCTACCATTAGCCGTTTCCAAAGGTGTTTCAGAGAATTTTCCAGTACATCCAACCGGCCTCACAACCGCAGACCACGTGTAACCACATCAGCCCAGGACCTTCACATCCTGCCTCTTCTCCTACAAGACTGAGACCAGCCAACTGGACTGCTGCTGCAACAACAACCGGTTTGCATACCTGTCAGAAAGTGTCTCAGGGAAGCTCATCCGTATGCTCGTCGTCCTCATCGGGGTCTCGGCCGGACTGCAGTTCATCCTTCTAACCGACTTGAGTGGGCAAATTCTCACATTCAATGCCGTTGAGTTACACTTTAGAGAGCTGTTCTCTCCACGGATGAATCCCGGTTTTCACTGTACAGGACAGATGGCAGACACCATGTATGCCATCGTGTGGATGAGCGGTTTGCTGATGTCAACGTTGTGGATCGAGTGGCCCATGGTGGCGGGAGGGTTATGGAATGGGCAGGTGTATGTTATGGACAATGAACACAGGTGCATTTTATTGATGGCATTTTGAATGCACAGAGGTACCGTGACGAGATCCTGAGGCCCATTGTTGTGTCATTCATCCACGACCATCACCTCATGTTGCAGCATGTTAACGCTCGGCCCCATGTTCCTGGAAGCTGAAAACATCCCAGTTCTTGCATGGCCAGCATACTCAACGGATATGTGACCCATTGAGCATGTTTGGGATGCTCTGGATCGGCGTTTTAGACATGTGTTCCAGTTTCTGCCAATATCCAGCAAGTGGACCAACATTACACACGCCACAATCAACAACCTGATCAACTCTATGTGAAGGAGATTGTTGCACTGTGTGAGGCAAATGGTGATCACACCAGATACTGACTGGTTTTTGGACCCCCCAATACAGTAGAACTGCACATTTAAGAACAGCCTAATGTGGCCAGCCTAAGGCACACCTGTGCAGTAATCATCCTGTCTAATCAGTATCTTGATATGCCACACCTGTGAGGTGGATGGATTATCTCAGCAAAGGAGAAGTGCTCACTAACACCGATTTAGACGATTTGTGAACAATATTTGAGAGAAATGGCCTTTGTGTACATAGAAAAGTCTCAGATCTTTGAGTTAAGCTCATGAAAAATGGAGGCAGAAACAAATGTGTTGCGTCTATAATTGTGTTCAGTGTGTGTATATATATATATATATATATATATATATATATGTAGGGCTGACTTCTAGTCAAGGATTCGATTTCGGAGAGGTCTGATTCGACTATGAACATTATAGTCGAATAGTACACGGCCAGTTCAACCTCGTATAAATCAGGTTATGTGTGTCTCGCGCTCACTCTTAACAGACACACGAACAGACACACTGTCTCCGGCGCTGCGTGCGCGTCACAGTATGTTCATCAAGCGCTCCCCGTTCACATGCAGTAACCAGGTTGTCTCATTCAAAACAGCCAGCTGTTGCTGTCAGCACAAATTGAATACTCATATGAGTCAGGCTGCGAATGTGAGTTACGTGTCCGCCCAGCGTGCTCACACTGAATAAACGCCTCACCTCCGGCGCCGTGCACTCGCTACATTCCCAGCACATCTAGTGGATGCATAACGCAAACCCAGTCAAACGTTTGACTGCAGTATCTTATGCGCCTCATAATCCGGTGCGCCCTATTTATGAAAAATATTCTAAAATAGGTCATTCATTGAAGTTGCACCTTATAATCTGGTGCACCTTAAAGTGCGGAAAATACGGTATACATGTGTTTTATATTTTAGCCTGAAATAGACAAGCATTCATGCGTGACAAAGAATATAAAAGTTTTAGGAGGCAAAATATTTTTTTTTGTAATTCTGTGCATTACACTGCTCAAATCAGATGAGGAAGGGTTGGCTCTCCACAAAACAAAATATTATTTTTCAGTGTTCACAGAGGAAAAAACAATGTTACAGAAGTGACAGTTCTCCAACAGACACGAGCGCTCTGAAGCAACACTTAAAGACTGCTTTAAAATTTTCACAGACCTCAAACAGAAAAGCACAAAGCCTATCTTTAAAGTGAATTTCGTTTTTTTATCATTTTTTTTTTTGGTTTTAATTAAAGTTTCATCAACCAATTGTCTGGATTTAATCAATAAGAAGGAAAAGCAGACAATTACTGATAATCAAGGCACGGAGGCACCGATGTGAACTGGAGCTCATCTCATAAATATATCTACCGCAACTCAGCATATAGTCTACTCCACAGACCTGAAACATATATCTATATTGAAATGTCTACTTGTAAATAGAACGATTCAAAACGAAAGAAAACGTAATGCTCTCTGCTTATGAAATGAACGGTGCGTTTCTCTCTGGCGCATGCACCTGCGAAGATCGCGAGCATCGTCAACTTCATCTTTATTAATAAACAATTAAAATGTCTCCTTGCTATATATTTCTTCTTTGTGACAGCTTTTTATTTTCGGCAGTGCCGCTGCTACCCTTAGGCTAAAGCGTTAAGTTACAAGTTACAAGCTCACCACCGCATCAAAAACATGATTGCGTGATAAAAACATGAAAAATACTACCTAAACATAGCCTAACTGTTTAGAAAAAAACACAGAACGAATAGCCTAATGTGCATACGTCCATCTCTTTTGTTTGAAATGGAAAAAATATAGCTGCTAGACCTATCTAAAAAAAAAAGAAAAAAAAGGTTTGACCATCAGACGACTACGGCAAAATCTAACGAATCAAGATTCGACCATGAAAATCCTTAGTTGAAAACAGCCCTAATATATATATATATATATATATATATATATATATATATATATATATATATATATATAATATATATGTATGTGTATAATGCTGTAGTGTCAGTAGGTAATATCAGATTACATTTCTAAACATTTCTTTTGTCATTAATTGTAATAATCAGTTAATAATCAGTTATCAATAATCAGATATTTGCACTTATAGTGCACCTTTTCTAGAAGACCATTAATTGAGTCAGTGTTGCTCCAACATTGTAATTCTGGCCGATACCAATAAGTTGATGATGTTCATGTTGGTCAAAAACTTTAAAAGCATCTGTTTAACACATTTCATCTGAATTTCATTTGTAATGTAATTTTTAGATATCAGATGTAAAACCAGTTTTAAGCTCTAGAAAGAGGTTTGAGTTACATCTGAGTTTCTGATCAGTATATAACTGATTTCTTCCAGGTGTTCAGAAGATGCCCATCGAGAAAACCACTGAAGTGCCTCAAGGTACCCGAGGTTTAAATCAGAATATCCCCATCACTAGTAAGCTTTATCTATGAGAGCTCATGTAATTACAAAGCATGTTTTATTCTGTACAGAGAATGACAGTGAGGAAGAAATTGAAAACCTTGTGGAAAGGACAAAAAGTGTGCTGGTCAAATGCTGAAGTTACAGCTGCAATGAAACATTTTAAGGCACATATAACCAAAGGAAAACTGGCCACACTGACTGAATGGCAGAAGTGTAAGGCCACTGAAGACCCTTTCCGTGGAGTTTGAATTTCTGCCTCACCGTCATTCTCGGCACAGAAGAATACATGCTTTAGTAAGCTCTAAACACGAGAGCTCATGTACTTACAATGATAGTTATATTGACACTAGACTCTTCTAGAGCTGATGAACAACCCAAACAAACTTTGTTGCATAATTTTCCTGTTATCTCTGTAAATCTGCTTTGAAACTTGACTTAACAATTCTGTTTATATTTTCTGGAAATAACAGAGGTAAACCATCCCTTGTAATTTGGTTATTTTGCAAATGTATATATCGCGATATGCATATCGTGACGGCTTGCAATAGCTGGGGTCATGAACAAAAGAAAATCACTCACTGCTGTTTGCTAAATAACTGTATATATGTAATTCATACAGTGAAAAATAAGCAGTGTTTTATTTTTACATTTGATTATTCAGTTTCTGTTAAATAATCCTAATGTAGGATAATCTGAACCCCCGTGCTTTAGCTTAAGAAGTGTTATTTTAATATCAGTGTACAGTAAAACACTGATGTTCACTTTCAGAAGCTGTAGGGATGTTTTCTTGTCACAAAAAGAATGTGAAACATGTATGTAGGTTACATAATAGATCATTTAAGTTTGTTTTACACACTTTAAACATTACTGTATCGAATATCGCAATATTTAATGAGTTAACGCATATCGCTTTTTCTTCAATACTGTGCAGCCCTAAGCAGCATCTACTGCATGTTGAGTGAGTTAATTTTATACATTTCAAAGCCTGTATATGACGTCTTTAAAATGTGGCTGATTCAAAGGGCTGTTCTGTCAATCTTTCCAAAGTTTTGAATGGTTCTTCTGCTTGCCATTTCAATATGTCTAAAAGTTTTATTGACCATGTTTTTAAGTTTGTGGATGTCACTTTCCACTTAAAATGGCATGACATGATGGAATTACATGGTAAAACTGAAAAAAACTCAATGTTTATGATGATATTATTGAAGTCATAATTAAAGCACTTGTAAACCACTTCTGTCCTTATAATGTTGGATTGTGCAGTTGTGTATTGTGTTTAAGATCCAGTTCTCTTAAATCACCTTAGTCTTGGTAATACACCATCTCGTCAGGTTTGTGTGTGTGTGTGGGCATGTACCAGTAAAACACACAAGTCCTTATAATGTTGGATTGTGCAGTTGTGTATTGTGTTTAAGATCCAGTTCTCTTAAATCACCTTAGTCTTGGTAATACACCATCTCGTCAGGTTTGTGTGTGTGTGTGGACATGTACCAGTAAAACACATATGTCCCTGTAATCCACCGAAATGACATATTTTGTGTATTGTAAAATGAGTGTCCTCATAATCAGGGTCGGGCCCCAGAAATCACAATTATGTCATAGGCGGAAACATTTTAGGAGTGGGCGGGAATGTCCTTGTAAACCACCATTTTTATATTTTCTGTTCTGTTGTGTGTATAGAACATTTGAAGTCAGATTTGTGATCTGCAGATCAAAACAAATTTTTTGATAGTTTTATCATCACTCTAGGGCATTGGGAAAGGTGTGTCCCTATATACCACCACCACACCGGAGTGAAACCTTCTACTACCCACAAAAACAAGTATGTGTGTGTGTGTGTGTGTGTGTGTGTGTGTGTGTGTGTGTGTGTGTGTGTGTGTGTGTGTGTGTGTGTGTGTGTGTGTGTGTGTGTGTGTGTGTGTGTGTGTGTGTGTGTGTGTATGTGGAGAGAGAGAGATTTAAACTCTGTGCCTGGCCCTTAGGCTTGGCTCGAGATGTCTGCATTTGTGTTGGTGCTAAAATTGATACTATTTTTCACCTCATAGCTCTGTGATATCTCTAGCTAAACTTGAGTCAGCAGATGTGTCTCACTGCTCTGCCATGTCTGCTTCCTACGGGAATCATTACCACGGGCCAGGAACATCCAGAGGTGCTTTAAACCAACCATAGCCACTAGAATGTCTGTATTCCAATACAAAAGAACATCTTTTTGTTGGGCAATGTAGATACAAAACTCCTGACCAACAAAGAGCCGGACTGATTTGTGGTACCAAAGAATGTCAATAAAGGCTGTTTATTTTTTAAAAGCATAACGTGTGTTAACATCACCAGCGATTAGCAGTGACAAACTCACTAGAAGTCAATCATTTTTAATAAGAAGTGATTTGAGACAACATTGGCGATGAAACAAAGTTAAGGATTAAATCGCTGTCAGTGTATGTCAAGGCATACAGTCATGGCAAAAGGAACCACAGTGTAAAAAAAAGTTCTACAAAAAAGTGTACAGCACTTTGTAAATGTGTGTGGTAGTGCTTGCTCACTAAAGACTATATGTGTGTGTGTGTGTCAGTCTCAGAGTGGAGAGGTTCAGGGCCTCCCTCAGGGAACTCAGATAAAGGATTCAGTAAAAAAGAGAGAAAGACTATACCTATCACAGTAGAGGAGACTGAAAGAGAAACAGATACAGAACAAAGACAAAAAGAAAGAGATGAAAAAGGGAAGAAAAAGAAACAGAGACTCATCCGGAAAGGAATAATGTCAAGTGGACAAAGTGTGTTATTGTTACAGTAGCCAAACGGCTTTTGATGAGCTGTCAGACATCAGATTGTGCTGTGAACTTAGCGTGAACCTGTAGGGCATACAGTTGTCTGTACAGTATCTCTAACTGCTCAAGGCCATCAGAACCACGATTAGTGTACATTCCTTCATATATAGTGCATAGTGGTGCAGTGGTTTTCAACTGGTTTATTTGATTTTACACAAGAACACAGTACCAAAAGAGTTCAATATAGTAAAAGAATTAGAAAACAGAACACCTTTCAAATAAAAATCATAAATGCATTCAAATACTTAACTTGCAATATATTTATTTATTTGCATTTATCATTGTTTTTATTTCTAAACCGAGATTTTAGTGCGTGTGTGTATAGTCACAATGTCTATGAACTATGTCTATGACAGATTGTTTTTATATATGCATTGCAAATGCAGCAAGAGTGGGCCTGGGACAGCATTCCCAGTTGTCTGCCCTGACGATGCGCGTGTGTGTGTGTGTGTGTGTAGATGAATGCGAGTTCAAGCAGTCACAGCAGGTGGTGTGATTGATTTGCAGAGTAATGGGTCTAATCGTTACTGGCTTGAGGATGCACCTTGTTTTCCACTTTAATTCCCTTATTAGCTGTGATCTGTGTCACATCTGTGTCTATCAGGACTAACTGAGATTGACTACAGAATACAATATTACAAACGTCACAAAGAAGATACACATTTCGCTACTACAAGGAGATTCATTGCCACATATGACATAAAATATGATTAGAAAACAATAAAACATGAACATCAGAAGTTCTTGCATGGTTTCCTGGAATATTGAATTCTGACTGGTCTATCAAATATTTTCCTTCATAGCCGTTTCTAGATTTGAGTTTTCTATACCATTAAAATTCAATTGGCTTTGGAAAGTAAAGAGTTACTTGTGAGTATGTTTATTAGGAACTGTATCAATGCATGTTTTACATTGATTGTAAGAGAAATATTTTGATACTTGCGCATTAACCCTCAAACCGTATTTACTTTATAGCCCTTAATCCTGTAATTGTGGACAAATGTGGTCACAGAGGACTTAGGTGTAATTCTAATTTTTATTTATTATAAATGTTATATCACTGTCTTTGATAAAGTTTTGTCTATCCATTTATGGTGTTTTTTTTTATTTTGGGTATTTCTGAATTTATTTACTTTCAAAAAGTACCACATTTTCTATGTAAATTATGCTTATTTTTATGGGTTTTTTGTTTTGTTTTTTTAACTACATTAAAATATCATTCCAATAAGTTCTTAGAGCTAAAACCTAAAGATGAAGTGACTTTGCGGTCACCTGGTGTCTTATTTTGGCTTATTTTAGAATGCTCTAAATTACAGTTTTCCTCCTTCATTTCTATGGGTGCCCATTTTTGACACAAATTCAAGATTAACGAGTTTTTTTTTTCTATTTCTTTTACAAGACTTACCAAGTCTTGTACACTGCTCAGATCAAGGGAAGTATTTTTTTAAAATAAATCAAAACTATTTTGCCCACATTTGTCCAGAATACTGTTTTAGAGCTATGGAAAAAATCTGTTACAGTTTGCCACATTTACCTAAAAGAAAAATTTGCATTTGAAACTTTAGTAAAAAAAAAATGTGTTTATCCAGGACTCCATGCGGTGACGCATGAAATATTGTTGAAATGGCCAGTAAAATAAAAAATGAATTTCAGTCATATTCCAGAAAGACATGCTTTGTTGAACTGCCATGTGATCCTGCATTACTCACCTGGAGCTCAGTTTGGAAGAAGAACTTCTGTGGACACTGGGAGCAGTCATATATCTTGTCCTCCTGTCCGTGGACGGCAAAGATGTGCTGCTGCAGCTTATTGGCCTGAACAAACACTGGGGAAAGACAGAAGGGAAACAGCAGTCAAACGATTGGCTGAAACGCTTTACCCAAGAGTGTATGGCGAATTGACTGTGAAAATAGCTGATTCGATTAAGAACTAATCCTGAGTGAGAAATTAAAAAAAAGAGAAAAATCCATGACTACCAACTTTCACGCTTTGGGTAGGAGAGGGAGAATAAAAATAATGAATTTTTGGGATTTGAGACAATGTGTCGACACTGGAGAAAGTGGAAGGGGGAGGGGACGTCCTCAAATGAAATGCTCTCAAACTCTCTTTATCGGAGAGCAGGGGATGACAGCCGGAGATGGAGGGAGAGACAGACACAGACTAAAGTATCCCCACCAGACCTTGTGATATTTATCAATAAATCATTCCTCTATCCTCGGGTTTTTAAATTCCGTTCGTGTATTTTTTTTTGTTTTTTTTGTTTCAGTAAACTTAAGTTTGCTGTGTGTGGAGACTATGAATTATTGAGCGTCCCTGGAGGAGAAGGCATCCGCTTACTTATTCATGAGCCACACAGGAATAGTGTTAAAGTTTAAAAGAGGACTGCGTACCTGTAAGGGAGGAAAGGGGAAGAGAACGTGTTCGTAGCCAAACAACTCGGTAAAGGTGAAAGAAAAACGGAGAACTAATCCGCAAGGAGGAAGAGAGAGAGGGAGACAAAGAGACGGACAAGGTGAAAGAACAAATAATTCGATAGAGGGTGGAGAGAAGGAAGAATAGAGGAGTGAATGTGAGTGTACAGCGAATATAGATGAAGATGGACTTGGAAGAGGAGAAATTAGTGATGGGTGAAGAAAAAGAAGAGTGTATAATTATCTGGAGATCGGTGTGTTCCAGTGTTGGGGACAATTTGGCCTCCAACACTGATCTTTGATGTTGACAAGCTCAAGTAATGATTTCTGATTCCCAAAGGTTAGCTGACAAACATTTCAAAGTGACTTTCAAACTTAGTGTGAGGAGAAGCAAACACACTGGGCCTGTTTAACTAAATGCACACGTACGCACGAGGGTCCTACCCTGGAGAGTGAGAGCGGATTACACTGACTTTCTATAAACCTGCCCTTTATTCTCTGACCTCTCCTCTCCTGAACACACACACACACTCACCAATGGATCTTCTCAAAGACATTAAGCATGACAACTGGCCTACAGAAAAAGCTAGTAGTTCATATGAGATCCTTTACAGCGTATAAACGGCTGTTATGATTTGACGAAGCCAGTTAACAGCTGGCTCTTGTTTGTCTATTCTACTGCAGTGCCTTCTGGTCCAGTGAAAGTGGGACATCTGACAGGGTCTCGATCTGCCCAGGGGTCATGAGTCCCACCAGGCATCACAGTGGGGAGATCAGCTCTCATTAGCTTTAGCATCAGCTCAGCAGGATGCCTGCAACCAACCGCAGCCTCCTGCCTTGGCCACGTTGAACTTTATTAACCATTGTGTGCTTCTGCATAAGAGTGTGTCATAATATCTTGCTTCTATCTCAAGTCTAGAGAAACTGATCTTGATTTACATAATAGTATGAATGTACAGTATGTGTGTATATTTTGATCTTCATGAATTCTAGAAGTTGATCCGTGTTCTCAAAGGAAGTCCATGCCTGGTCTTTCCTCTCTCTCACCCAGGATGAACAATGAATTTAATAGTTAATTCAGTTCAATTAGCAGGACAAGGAGGAGAAATGGAGCAGAGGAATGGTGGGGGGTGTGGATGAGGATGAGATTGAGAGAAGGGGAGAAAAAGAGAGAGGAGGAAACTAAAAAATAAAAGAAATAAGATAAGAAGAGACAAAAGAGAAGAACAAGATGAAAAAGAAAATAGATTAGACAAAAAAGATGACAAAAGTGAAAAGAAGAGAACAAAAAAAATAAGAAAGTAACGAAAATAGACAATAAGAGAAGATTTTTTTTTAATGAAATGAATAACAGAAAAGAGAACAAGGTGAAAATAAAGGAAATGGAACAAAAACACAGACAATCTTGAAAAAAAGAAAAAGTGCAAAGAGAAGACTAAAAAAGTAACAAAATATAAAATAAATAACAAGAGAGGAAATGAGATGAAACAAGATGCAAAGAATCTAAAATTCGAATCTAAAATGAGACAAAAAAAGTAGAGAAAAGAGAATGAAAATGATGATGAAAAGAAAAAAAGATAAGACAAGTAGAGACAAAATGATATCAGGTTGAAAGACATCACTTCTGCACGTGATCCTACATAAGGGAATGTGCTAAATAGTGTTTATTTGAGTGCAGTTGCCCACATGCATGGCTATGTGACCGTACAGTTACCCTGTCATCACTGGCAATGTGTATCCCCCACCACCCCCCACTCTTTGACTGCCCCTGACCCTACGACCTCGAACCCACCAACCCCCTGGGCCGGACCCCTCACCTGTAAAGCAGACGGGGCACTTGAAGGTGCCTCCCATGCCCTCGAAGCTGTGCTCGATCAGGTGACACAGGAGCTTGGCCGGAGAGTCAAACATCTGGTTACACAGCTTGCACTCATGATTGATGCCTTCCTCTGCAACACAAGATGACGATACAACAGGTTACACACATTGGCTGGGTCAGATAGAGAGAATGAGAAACAGAGAGACACAGACGCATGCTGCCAAAAGACAAGGAACAACATTTTTACACATTAACCGTCTGCGAGGGCGCCTCGCAAGTGAATGGTCGAAGCCTCGAGTGAACGAGGTCATTTTTCGGTTTCTTTCTGTCCTTGCACATCATTTGTGGTCCCAAGCTTATAATCTTCAGCTCTGGACAGTATGACCACACGTCCCGTCCCTCCTCCCCCTCCTCTGCCCAGTGCCGTGTCTTTCCCGGCCGGTAATTGCCTGCTGCCCCCCCAGTGCTGCAGGCTCTGTGCCCTCCCTCTGCCCGCTGCTCTATTTTAAGCTTGCCTGAGTGACATCAGTGCCGCCCCCTGCTGGTGTGGGACAGATGAAAGGTGGGCGTTGTGTCCTGGCTGGACGCCTCTGCTCTCGTCTTATCACCCACCCGCCACACAGGCCTGAACCCAGCCCGCCTGCCTGCGCTCCATCAGACACCTACCGCCAGACTCCCACCCTGATCCCCCAAGCCCCTAACTGAGCCCTGGGGTATGGTAGACGCCAACACTGCGCCGTCTCCCAGACCCCTGTCTTCTGAAAGCGTCCAGCACCCCGCTAGCCCATGCAGACAGGCCCAAAGAGTCCTGCTGCTGAGCTACAGGGTGCATGGAGGGTTAATAAAGTCTTCAATCATATATCCCCACCATCACCCTGACCTCCGCCTCCCACCCCTCCCTTCCAAAAGCCACCTCTGCCGATTCCAATCTCTGCTCCGTCTCAAAGGCCCACACAAGGGTGCTCTAATCCCCGTTTGAAAGGAGCGGGAGGATAGGCGGAGAGGGCAATGAGAGTGGGGGGTTAGGGGGGATTGGCAAGGGCACCGCTTTGGTCTGTCCTCCCCACTGCCTACTAAAAGACATTGCGTTCGGGAGGGAGGGGGTGGATTCCTTTCGGGGAGAATGAAAGCAGCGGCAGACAGAGGTTACGATTGAGTTTAATATGTCAAATGCCTTTTGGAGGAAAATATGCTCTAGTTCGGGGGCCAGGGTTTGAAACGGAACCAGATCATCTCGAGATTCAAGATGAGATCCGTTCTTTGGATGTAAACTGAACGAACAAGAATAGGGGATGAGAAGGAGTGAAAAATCTATTCCTTTTTGGGAGAATAAAAGAGGTTATGACTGGGATTAGTGTGTCAAATGCCTTTTGGAGGAAATATAGTAGTTAAGGGAATGTTTTGTACTAGACAAGCTCCACAGTCCACAGCTATGATTAAACCTTTACATACACATAGAGACAAGAGGGAAGCAAGACCAAAGTGAATGCAAAAAATAGAAAGAAAGAAAAAGCTATCCTTAGTGAGCGTTTTGTGTCTATTTTTTTATGATTCTTGCGATTTTACCTGGACCTCATCTTATACAAAACATTTCCCAAACCAGTTTTTCTTTAAAAGGCATTGGATGTTAAAGCTAGTCACATTGCACAAAATAGTGGTTTAGTGGTTTTCCAGTTAAAGTATGTACAAATTCTTGTTACAAGCAACACTGCATAATATATTAAGAATATAAGTGTATTTTGTCTTAATGCACTGGCAGATTTTACTTTTTTTAAGTATTAACTACACCTTTTTTTGCATTGTGACTAGCTTTAGTTTGTCAAACGCCTTTTGAGGAAGAATCACCACTCGTCTTGGGGAACTTTTTGCATGAGACAAGATCCAGTGCATGGATGCAGATCGAAAGATCGACACCACAAAACAAGACAACATCTGTTCCGTAAATAAGAACGGATCAAAGGATATGTACATGCACAGAAACAAGAGGGAAGCGAGACCAAAGTGAAAAATTTGGCAAAATGAGAGAAGGCGAGTTAGAGGAAGAGAATTCTGCTAAAGAAAGCAGAAAGCAAAGGGATAATTGGGCTGTCCAACACAAAGTAATGGTAGCCAAGGGGCCTGTGAGCATGTGTGTTTCCGCATGCGTGTGTGTGCAGTAAAAGTAAGCCTCTCTCTGAAAGAACTGCAGTTGATCAGTAAGTACAGAACATGCTCCATCATCTATTTTCCAGTCTGCGCAAAAACACTAAGCTCTCCACTTCATTGTCTGTGTGTGTGTGTGTGTGTGTTTGTGTGTCTATATGAGAGAGTGATGGGGCTACGTTGGGATTACCTGTTGCTTGTTACTGCAAACCAGACTAGTGCTGTCAGGGAGAGCATTTGATCAGTGAGGCTGACACAAAGGTCTCAGAGAGGGGGACTGCAGTGTGCTAGGGGAGCCATCACACCACTAAAGAGGAGAAGACAGACGTGTAGAGTGCAGCAGAGGGCCTAGGAAGTGCATGACAACAACACGCTCTTTCATAACTGAAACTAACTGGGGGTTAAAAAAAGAACAAAAGGACTTTACAAGCACTGCGACACATCGTGAAAGGCAAACCGAAGAGATTTCAGAATTCCTTCCCTTCATCTCGGAAAGCATTGATGCTTGGCATGTTGTTTATATATATATATATATGTATATATATGCACACATACAGTGTCGTTTGCATGTCACTATGTAAAAAGATTGATTGAAAGCAACCAATTTCTTCCTTTATATGTGGCTTTGCATCCGATTACGATCGAGGTTAAACAATTTAATTGCCATCCACCTTTTGTCCTCAAAGAATTCCACCCCATATTCATTGATTAATAGAGCCAGTGCTAAGTAAAGCAGGAAGGGAAGGAGGAACAAGAGGGAAAATAGAGATATAAGAGCAACTAGAGGCAGGGATGTGCGTCTGAGAGAATATTTAACTGGAATTGAGAGAGAAAGAACAGGAGGAAAAAGAAAACTGGCCGCCTCTAAAGGTATGCAGCATCTTAATTGAGAAACGGCATGAAGCCTCCACACATTCGCAGAATCACTGATGAGGGCTTTCCAGGACATCGATAGAGGGAGGGAGGCAGAGAGGGAGTGCGAGAGAGAAATGGCAAGAGTATCGAATCAAGAAAACAGCGATCGCGCAAACAGATAGGTGGAAAGCAAATGAGTAAAGGACGTATTCATGTGGTATTCCAGGTTGTTATTCCACTGACTGAGCAGGCCGACTCTCTTTGCCGTTGCGCCTCTGCAGTGGATGCTGCTGCAAAGCTTGGCCAATGTGCTTCCAGCTAATTGACCAGGGGGAGCCAGGTGGCGCCCTGGCCTGCGCCGCTCCTCTGGGACGGGCCCATCTATATGAGAGTGCCTCCCTCCTTCCATCTTGCTCTCTCTCTCTCTCTCTCTCCACCCATAACCCCCTGTAGCGTGCAGTGGCACACAAATGAGCTGTGTAGATGGGAGCTGCACATCCCATGTGGCTCAGCACCTCTCGCCTGGCCCTGAGGCCCGCGGCCCCCGGATTGATGGCCTGAGCGGTAGAGAGGCAGAGCGGGAGAGCCGTGGGAGACGAGGGGAAGGAGGGGAGCGAGCTGGGGCGAAGGGGGTGGAGGTAGCGGGCTTCTCTAGGGGGTGAGCTCAAGGTGTGTTGCCATGGCAACTCAGAGAGGGAGAGCAGGGAGAAGCGGCGCGTGCTGAGCTTGACCCGTGCTGGTGGGGGTGGCAATGTGGGCCAAAACCGAGTGCACACACACACACGCACACACTCCTACTGCAGGGCTAGGGGGGTCTCGAGAGCGCTTGCTTCCTACTCTTTTCCTTTCTTTCTTTCTTATGCACAAACACCGAGTGCTGCATCGCTAAAACAATCCCAGGAGCCATCTTTTTACTTTCACACTATTCATGCACACATTGACTCAATCCTCAACGTTTACTAAACTTTCATTCATGCCCGAAAGTTAAACCCAGCCCTCATTGACTCAACAAAATATACATGTAGTCCGATTGCGATGCTGAGAGCAAAGTGGGGACACGACTAACTCATCCGTGTTCTTTCCTGGCTGTCGGTCTGATTCACACATTTCCTATTATCTGCAGCAAATATTTCCGGAATGCTCTCTCTCACTCACTCTCTTTATCTGGCTGCCAAACGGGATGGAGTCTCCGGCTTCGGATATTTTTGGCAAACGTGGACGGCATATGGAGTTGACCAGCTTGGAATCTCCTATCAGATTACATAACAGTAGGACGCTGGATCCCTCTACCCTGCAGAAACCGACCTTCATGCAAACAAGCAAACAAACAAACTCTCCATCCAAAGCGCACGCCACCTCTTTGCTCGCCTACTTCCTCTGTCATCGTAGTGCACGTCTAAACTCATGGTGTGTCCTCGCTTATTTGTCGCCATCTACCTGCTGGTGTGGTTTTAGTGGTGACTCAGGCTGGTGTACGAATGAGTGTGGTAAATTTCTACCAACTGTGGCTATTGACTCAGAGCTTAAGCAAGCCATTGAGACCCAAAGTCGTATAAACATACTGACATACAAATCTAGCAGTAACAAACCTCAGTACTAAAAAAGGTGACTAAGTTACTACCAAATGTCTGTACTTTAAATGGGGTGTTTTATTAATGTAGACATCTATAAACATGTCAAAAGTTTGATCTTGCTAATCAAGATTGTGTTCATTTGTTGCTTCGACCAGGGGTTTGAGCCAATTGAACTGGGATTATATTTGAAATAAGGAAGTAGAATTAAAATGAATCAAACAATTCAAATAACTAATTAACTACAAAATAAACTTTGCCACAAACTTGATTGTTTAAAGAGTAACTAAACCCTAAACCAACTTTTTTAGTTAATAATCTGTAAGAATGGATCTTTATTAATACCAGTCATTGATTCGAGTAACTTTTTTGACATGTGTATAAAGTGTTTTATTTCTACAATATATGGTGTAGAAACGTCTTAGTGCTGCCCTCTTCAGGTTGAACGGTGGCTACTGCAGTTGAATTTTCCTATTGGATGTTAGCGGTTCTTCGTGACGTACGCACGTTTCAGCTCACCACGCTCTTGGTACGAAGCTACGCCCTTGGCAGTATAAAAACCAGCTTGTTTCGTCAAAACCAATGTAACGAGTCAGGAGTTGGAATTGCGAGTATTGAAAACGATCAGGATAGAGTGTTTTAGCATCTATTTCGTCTCCTCTATCTCCACTGGGGTCTGCCCACTTTTTCAGCATTTTTCAAATATTGCCAGTGGGTGGAGTCAGGCTCTGACCAGGGGTTTAGTTACCCTTTAAAAGCCATGAAATTAGAAGCTTTAAAGACTTGGATAGATGGATAGATGGATTTCACGGCATTCACTTGCATTAAATGTGTTTCGGGATTAAGGGTTAATCTTAATGGGAGGTCTAACAATATCACACTCTTCATTATGACTGCTGCTTCAGATCTCTGAACAGCACAGAATCAAATTAACTATCCGAAGTCTTATTATGCCTTGTTACTACCAGGGTGCACTTATTCCGGAGAACTTCATTACCCATAATGCACTACAGGATCAGCTGCACAAGTCTCGCACTCTGTTTAGCTTATAAGCCAATGAAATGCCCCCTATAATAAACCAACCACATACTCTTCCAATCAAAGTGCTGTTCATAACAAGTGCCCCCCTCCTAATTTCTACTCCACCAATCAGGATGTGTCAGCAGGTCTGACCCCCCGTGAGGCAGGCTGGTCTGGCTGCAGTGTTGATGGCCACCCAGTGCTCTCACTGAGGCAGCGCTCTCTCATTTCCAGCACACACAGATAAAAAGACAGCACACTGTGCTGCAGATAGAGTCTGCAATCAAAACAGAGCTCAAATGATGGATAAAACATGCATGTTTACTGAATACTTTACAGCGCTCTGACCTTGCAATACCTGGAAAATGGCGCATGACGTGTTTAACACAGCTTTTTTATGGTTTAAACACAAACTGAATTAACTGAATTATGAAAAATTATATGTGTGACTCTGTTGCCAGGGCAAATGATATGCGTGCCCATGCATACATACGCACACACGCACGCAAACAGTAACCCACCAACATCATCTTGTACATACAAACCACCCTCGACCTCACAGTCATACACACTTGAGGACCTGATTGTTAGCGTGTAATATATGCACAGCTATTTGTGTTTTGAATGTTAATTGAATGCTGGAAAGTGCCGGTGGGGGAATAGTTCTAATCAGCATACCAATAAACCCTTCACATGATAAAGTCTTTATAAGAAGCACTTACTCCCATGGCCTCCATATACCTTAACAGTCACTGTACACCTCCGCCTCTCTCCCTCACCCATTATTTTTCCTATCATTTGCCCTTCTTCGAGCCTTCCTAGACAGCAATAAGTGAACACAAAACAGCCATGTTACAACCAAATCCGACATGTGCTAACATATGCTTTGGTGATTAAATAATAGTAAATCTACACCATAAAAAATTGGAAAAAGAGCCATGTGCGGCGTTGAAGCAAAAGTGCAAGTCGCCATGACAACACAAAAGCATGAATAAGCTCTTCGAAGAATTCTTACGTGTATAATCAACACCTCAGAACAGCCAGGTGACTTGGCCAAGGCCTTGTTAAAAGCAAAAGAGACTAAGCAACATGTAGAAGACGTGAATATATATTTCAAGGTCGAAGCGAGCCGTAACTCCTTTGCCAATCTCAAACTTTTATTGGAAGTGGACACACACATGAGCTCGCCCGTGCTCGCACAGCCCCAGATTGCTAATTGCAGTATAGAGGGTAATTATGGCTCTGGTGAGTGGTCAGCAGAGTATGAGCTGGCCAGTGCTGTTGGCCGGACCTGGTCTTTGTGGGGTCTTATTGAATTTGAGGCCTGGTGCAGTGAATTTGGAGTTGGCTGAGCTGTTAGTCGGCTGCACACACACAGTCTTTCTCTCTAACACTGCAATCTGCCACACGACTTTCCGAAGACATGACGGGTTGCTTTTGAACACAATAACTGCCAGAGGATGCAGCTGCCTTTACTATTACAAACACACAATGGTCACATTCAGCAAAGTGTGCTCAACAGTCCTTTATGGCTCTGTAAACAGTAAGCATTTATGCTCTGTGTGCACCGATGCGCATATACATATATATGCGTATGCACGTGTGCATTTAATTCACACCTTTGGGTGCGCCTGGGGCTTTTTATCAACGCAAGATCTCCCAAATGCAGCTCAAAAGCAATATCCATGAACCATTCCACCACAATTGCTCTTTGTTGATTTGGTCCTTTGGGAAACGCCGAATTCCTGGGACTTCATTTCTGTCCTCCCCCTCGCGTTCAACCCATTGAACCCACAACCATATTTCAAACCGCATCCCAAGTCAGGTCGCCTGTGCCTACCCCGCTTCCACGTTCCCTTAGCTTTCATTTCTTTCCTGTTTTTTCTTTTCTTTCCTGTATTAGGACACGTCTACATCTTTGGTTGGCTGGTTGTGAATTATCTGCTCACTAAGGAAGGGGAAAAATTCTGAGCAAATATGAGGAAGCAGCAGGATGCTAATAATGCACCTCCAGCTGTTCAAGTTAACCTGCAAATGTGTCCATCTGTACCTCCAGAGAAAGAGAGAGAGAAAGATAAAATGCTAGAGAGGATAGAGAGGGAGGGAGTTATACAAATGAAAAGAGATTGAAAGGATAAATGCGCTCACATGAAAAAAAAGCAATGATGGAGGTGGAAATAAAATGGTGGATATTCTGAAATAACTAAGAAAAAGGGGCAGAGTTAGACTGACGGGGAGAGAGAGAAAGAGAGAAGGAAGAGAGAGAGAGAGAGAGGGAGGGGTCCTGGCAGTAAGCCGGCTCTATTTGGATGATTGTGAGCAGTCGGAGTGACCTTGCTGCGTCTGGACCGTCCCCGCCCCCTGCCCTGCGTCCGACTGTGCCCTGCCTTTGGACCCTCACCCAGGGCCAAAACACACACTGCCCTCCTGCTGGGGCCTCTAGGGAACACAGGAACAGTGAACATATCATATTAACTAACACACACACATCCTTAATATCACGCTAAAATAAAGCTCACACATATACACAAATCACACATTTAATGAAGACACTGCATCATTTGTAGGTCATGTGTATGAACCTCTGCCAAAAACTCCCATGGACGCCCCCTCCTCTCCCTTCCATCACAATCTTTCCTCTCGATGTTCTCAGTTGGTGCGTCTATAGACTCTTCCTCTGTAAATACTGTCATATCAAAGATCTTCAGTGGCTGTTTTATGTGGATGTTTACAAACTGATCTGAGACACATCATCAGCACTGATGATCAGAGAGTCGAGGCTGTTAGGGGAGTTCATTGAAAAGAGAAGAGCTGCGAATCTGTGGGGAGAGATGGGAATGCTCGAGCGCAGCGACAAGGGGAAGAACGGAGGACGGTGATGGAGAAGTGCAAAAATTCAGGTTATCAGAGCTGGCAAGAGTGTAATAAATGTATTTAAGGCATTGGATTAGTCATATCCGCTTGATGAGTGCTAACGTACAGTACAAGGGTGCAAAAATAGGTCTTCACTGCAACGTTTGAAAGGTGAACTGTGTCGGTTCTACATCACTAGTGGCACCGGCAAAATTGCAAAAATATGAGTTTCCACACAGGTTTTGCAAATTAAGTCCCGTCACCCCCTCTCTGGTGTCTGACATGACAGATCTATCTGTCTTGTTCATCTGTCCGGCATTTAAAGGCCGTTTTTTTAGCTATTAGTACGAATATGTTAGCGTTAAGGCTATGAATAAGCTGGTGTGTTCCAAAACAATGACAAAATTCAAATCTTACACTCTTTCACTTCTGCTAAAATGGATCATGGATTTTTATGACATCACCACGACATTTGATGTTTTAATGACTTTTGCTTCTCATCACATCTTCTGTCCAATCAAATGGTCTCTAGAATCTAAAGCATCCCATCACTTTTGCTATAAATACTACCTGACCAACGTCAACGCAACAAACAAAGCAGCATGTTCCAAGGGACTTCAGTTGGCATTTAAACTTTCTAACTTTAAACTATTCAATTTCTTCTCAAGTTGAAAAATAGTAACATTAATATATTAGAATTTCAATTAATATGATTCAATTTCCATTTTAAATTCTAATACGTTACATTCCAATTGCAATCTGCATCCTGATTTATATAATTTAATTCAAAATAAGGGACTGGATTCTCAAAAAGTTAAATTGTTCAACTTTTGGTCACAAAATGTGGCATTCTTTCCTCAAACTGTTACGTTCTTCCTATAAGAAGCACAAGTATCTTAGAAATCAATGTCACAGCATTTTCTGTACGTAGGGTATTTGCTGGCTCAAATATACAACAGAATGGTTTACACATTCGGGGATGTCAGCCTACAAACGGTTTACTTAGTTTTAGTATTTACTTTAGTTTTTAGTAGTTTTAGTTTACTTAGTATTAAACTGGAATAGAAAAAAGTATTTTAACATCAAAAAATGATACATGCACACCACCTTGATCACTACCTTGCTTCCTAAAATCATGCGCAGGAGTTGCGTTTGCGTCTCAAATGACTGTCTCATTCCCTGTGCAGGGCTGCTGCCTTTGATGTGACTTAATGGAAAGGTTTCTTTCTGCAGATTAGGGAATAGGGAACGACTGAGCATTTTGAAAGAAGGCCCATCTTCCCTCAGGACTGCAACACGCTCTATGCCTGCATGATATCTTCTCTGCATGCCACTTCCTCTGAGCGTTCATCTACCAACTTGCTTTGCCCAGCTCCTCTGAGTCTAAATCTCCCAGCATGCTTCTCCTCCCTCCACCCCACCCACTGAGACTGGCCAGGCCATAGTGCACCTGTGAGTTACCATGGTTACCCAAACCTGTCTTTTGTGATGCTAGTACCACATACTTAAATACAAGCAAATCAATAAATTATGCTGTATTAATTATTCGAAGGTTAGTATTAAATATACATGTGTTTAGAGATTTGTTTGTACATTCATACAGCAGCAGGGCTTTTAAAACTGCCATCTTGGATACGGCATTCCCAATTCGGACAATGACTCCCAGCTGATGTTGACGTACTTACAAACATGGAACACAAAGGCCCTCATTTCCTAGTGTTGGACAGAATTAGAGTCATGTTGAAGCTTTAAAAAACAACAACAATAAGAATGAGTGGGAATGGTTTGTAAAGTGACTAAAGAATTTCATACACTATATCCCAAACGCTTCCTCAGTACTTTGTATAGAATTAGTTTTCCAAATGCAATTATTTCGTAAATACAATTATTTACAAAGGACATCTGTGATTTTTATATGCAGATTTAGTAGTTTTCACTAAGATGGAAGTGTCTTTTTTAAATCAGATGGGATGCCAGGAGTACTTGAACCACCAACTGTTCCCAGAAAGGTTTTGGCAAAAAGATTTACAGTACATTCATAATGAAGGTGCACCAGGCAGTTAAAAAAAGAAATTTAGCTTTAGTAACAGAATTTGGCAAAAGTCAAAATAAAGTAGGAAAGGTGTAGAAAAAATGTAAGTAGAAAAAAAAGTATGTATGTTTGTATATATGAAAGAGTTCAGATGCAAAAGCCTCTAAATGCCATTTGAAATTTCTTCTAAAATGACCATTTTTATCAAGCTTGTATATTTAAGTTCAGTAATTTCACTTAAATGACAATTAATAGGTAATCTTCATTGCCATTTAAGTGAAATTACTGAACTTAAATACACAAGCTTGATAAAAATGATCGTTTTAGAAGAAAATTTCAAATGCTATTTAGAGGCTTTTGCATCTGAACTCTTCATATATATCCCAGACATTTCTATCCAAATGGGAATTGATTTCTTATCAGTCTCCAATCTCTTTGAATCAAAAAAATGTATTTGCTCTGTAATTCTTACAATGGTTGTCTGTAATTTTTCACAGACATGTTCAAATCAGAATTAAAATAAAACACAAATTTACCTGAGCTCCTCTGGAAAACTAATCCTGTCCAAATTGTTATTTTGATGCTTTTCTTTCCTCTATATCTTTCCCTTTCTTTATGACTCCTTATATCTGAGTCCATGCAACTCTCTTAAACTCTCTTCTGTCCCAGACAGACTGTCTGAAGGTTAGCAGAAACAACTACAAAAAAAGCAACCACAAAGAAAAACCAAATACTAATATTAATATCAGGGTGTCAAAGACTTGATTTATTACAGATGACAAAGCATTAATCGGGTGTGCACAGGGCATGTTCCCCTGAGGGGTGGCACCAAACTGGATGTTCAAAGACCCCAGAAGAATAAAAATCAATATTAATGTGCACACATCCACAACAAAGGAAGTATGTCAGTGCTTCTGTTTAGAGGATGCTTTTTCATCCTAACTTTATTTTTTTTTCTTAAACCATGTTCATTCCCCCACTGAGTGGAGGGAGGGGTGTTTGTCCCCCTGGGAGAACTCATCTGTCCCACCTAAACAGTCCTCAGTCAAATCAAAGCTCCCAGCAGCCCAATCGCCCTAATTCAACATGTCACATCCACACTCTCGAGAGTGAAATGAGAAGGACAGCACAGGAGGGGTAAATACTCCACTTTCCCCCCATCTCTTTCACTTTTCCTTTTTCAGTTTTTATACCTTATGTTTATGGTTTTTATTCTTTTCTACTTTTAAGAACCTAGACGTGGCAGACAGATGTTAATGAATCTTTTGTACGAGTCTAAACATGAATTTATCTTTATGAATTAGTGAACCAGACCAATATATATTGGATATAGTGGTTGCTTCAATGCTTTTAGGGGTGTGGTCCTGGTCAAGACAATCTCCTGAACTCCAAACTGAATGCCAGAATGGGAAAGAAAGGTGATTTAAGCAATTTTGAGCGTGACATGGTTGTTGGTGCCAGACGGGCCGGTCTGAGTATTTCACAATCTGCTCAGTTACTGGGATTTTCACGCACAACCATTTCTAGGGTTTACAAAGAATGGTGTGAAAAGGGAAAAACATTCAATATGCGGCAGTCCTGTGGGTGAAAATGCCTTGTTAATGCTAGAAGTCAGAGGAGAATGGGCCGACTGATTCAAGCTGATAGAAGAGCAACTTTGACCGAAATAACCATTCGTTACAACCGAGGTATGCAGCAAAAGCCACAACACGCACAACCTTGAGGCGGATGGGCTACAACAGCAGAAGACCCCACCGGGTACCACTCATCTCCACTACAAATAGGAAAAAGAGGCTACAATTTGCAAGAGCTCACCAAAATTGGACAGTTGAAGACTGGAAAAACGTTTCCTGGTCTGATGAGTCTCGATTTCTGTTGAGACACTCAGATGGTAGAGTCAGAATTTGGCGTAAACAGAATGAGAACATGGATCCATCATGCCCTGTTACCACTGTGCAGGCTGGTGGTGGTGGTGTAATGGTGTGGGGGATGTTTTCTTGGCACACTTTAGGCCCGTTAGTGCTAATTGGGCATTGTTTAAATGCCACATTTCATCGTTTAAATTAAACATTTCTAAAGAATGCTTCCAGCACCTTGTTGAATCACGTAGAATTAAGGCAGTTCTGAAGGCGAAAGGAATATATATATATATATAAAAATGCTATTATAAATATCAATATTTAAAAATATTAAAGATGAAGTATTATACAAAACAATTACAATTAACCAAGCATTAATAATTGGTGTTATTATATTTTTTTAAGTTAGCCAATAACTAAATGTTAACATATAGATCTGAACATACAGAAAAGTTTACCAAAATTACGCACCTTTCAAAGGTTTAAAAATGATCTAGTCAAAAATAGTTGAATTTTCTCTTCAGAAGCAGTGAATGAAACTCGCAACCTCAGAATGACACCAACAATTAAGCTGAGAATCAGCGGTCGGTCTAATTTCATTGGAGGTGCACAACAAATTTGTCGAACACATGCAAGATACACACACATTTAAACAGCGTGCACACACACACAGATGCTCGCACACACACAGGCCAGATGGAGCAGGCGAAGCAGGGCCAAGTGCATGTGCACCTCATCCGTATGCCGCGTTTCCTCACTCCAGTGATGGCTCCTCAATCGTTACGTCTCAGGTTTGAACTCCTGATACGAGCAGCATTGTTGTTCTGTCATCTGCCCTCCCTCTCGCTCACACTCATCAAAATAACATCTGTTAACATCTATGCAAACACCTGACAGGCAGCTGATGCCCCTTTCTCTACTCTGCTATAACAAAAAGCAACAGAAAAACAAATAAATAAAGGGAGGGAGGGCGAGCTAAAACCGGAGCACATCTGGGTGTACAGCCACTGGCCTGATCCAGATGTGGGCCGCCAAGCTCTGCAGGCGAAAACACACCTGGACACATACAGCAGCAAAACAAAGGGAAAGGGGGGAAACGGGGGAAACAATCCACCCCCCCCACCCCCAGACTATCTATTCTCATCCACTCTCTCTCTCATTCACTCTTTCTCTACATGTAAATCCAAAAGCGAGCATGGAATTGTCTTGTCCATGTATGGTGGCCACTTTCATCTACGAATTGAAAGCACAAAATTAGCTTATTCGTGGGCTAATTCTATAACTGAACAAGGAAAAAATGAGTGTGAAAGTCTCACAAACGGCTGTCTCCCTCAAACCCCCCATGGCTGCCCATGCTTAATCCCCCATGATGCACCGGGGCACTTTCGGAGCCACTGAGACCCACGCTGGCGCCGAGGGCTCACACACATACGGCCATCCAGATGCTATGGGTAATTAACCTACCTCTGTGAGTGAGCGAGTGTGTAAAAGTATGAGAGACAGACTTTGTGCATGCGATAGAATCAGTGCCATTATAAGACGACAAAATAAAAAGGCACGATGGTCACGAATGTGCACTAGCCTGAAGAAACACATCAGTTGAGACAAAAACATGAGTGCGCACACACACCGCAGCAGTTGAAGAGTGAGATCAGGGATGAATGCATGCTGTGGCACAGGGGAGGCAGTTCTGGGCTTGGCTATGCCCAGGGTCTTAATGACTTAATTGAGGTAATTATTTGGATAAGAAGTCCAATCACCTGCCTCTTTTCCTCAAGGTCCTCATCAGAAGCTAATTAAAGAGCCGCTCCCAGCGCGAGGCCGAACCGGTGCTACGTCAGAGTGCTAAGAACTCAGTAAAGAAAGAGTAAACTCTCCACGCACCCACATCCCACTTGTCTTGCCAACCTCCTGCTGACCTCTGCGGCATTATTTGAATATGTAGCTTTTTGGCTGTGTAAATATTGTAGTATATAGGGGTAAGGAGGCATCAAGGAACTTTTGAATGCAATGTTTGCATAACATTGATACTTTCCATTTTCTCAGTGTATGCTTCTGTTTCTACAGTGAAATAAGTGCTATAGTCATTAAATATTAGTTTGGTTGTCTCTAAAGCAGAGGTTTTCAACAGGAGGTCTGCAGCCCCTAGGTGGGCCATGGTGGTATTGCAGGGGGTCTGGAATTGTTGTTTGATCTCCAATAAATTTGTATTAAACAAAAAAACAACATTAAGGTACCTTCAACCAAAGATGAATTTAAGATCTCCTTTATTAAAAATGATTTGAAGTTTAATGAGTTAAATGTATAAATATATGGCCCTGTGATTATTTGTAATGGATTTGCAATGTAAGCATAGGAGCCCTTGTCTGTGAAGCCAATTTGTTTAATGAATAGTCCAACCAATTATTCACCCTAATGTTGTTTCAGAAAGAAATTAGGCAACATCACCATAAAAGTATCTTAAGTACCTTTTTATGTACTACTGTATACACCATGTCTTACATGAAGCCATTTGATATTTTTAGGGTGAGAAATAGAGCAAAATTGACATGCAGGATTCATTGAGTCATTACCAAAACAGTCTGATTCATGAACAAAATCATTTAGAATGAATTAGAGTCAAACGAATCTAATCATTCATGAATCAGATATCACTATTTGTGTCACAAATACTCCAAGGAGATTGGGGAATGTCAAAATTATTAGCAAATAATGGGTTGGGATTTATCATATGGCTGAAGAAGATTTGTAATCCACAAGTTTCCGGGGTGCTCCTGTAAAAAATAAAGTGGGTGAAACTTCCGGAACGGCGGCAGAAGTAGCATTCCAATGGTATTTTGTGTGTTAGTTAGCAAAGAGGCTAGCTGTTTTTCAGAGAATTATTTTACTTTTTAAAGACGCAAATCTTTATGAGAGATGTCGTTACGTAGCTCAGGGACAACATGTCTTTCCCAGTTTGTACGTATAACCGGACTAAACTAATTCAGTGGCTTAAACGTGATTGTTTTGAACATAAGCAGAAAACGAAATCAGAGTGATCCTGCCAACGACTGAAGTTTCCATCACCTCCCAAAAGACGACGAATCTTCCTGTGTACATTAGTTTAGCTTACTGTGTTCATTAGTGTATTCTATAAACTCTATCAGCATGTGATTGGATGTTCTCTACTGATGTTACACCTAAAATCAGGATCAAAGCCTGAGTTGACAGAATACCAAATGTGCCAGTTAATGTATTCAAGTGGCACATTCATTTATAATTTTGAATAAACTCCAAAGCACAATGACTAAGTGTGTATTTTTTATTTTAATTGTTTGTCAGCTCACACAACTGTCTGTCACCATGCCTTGATGAGTATTGATTATTAATAATGTTATTATAATACTCCCAACCAACTACTGCGGAGTAAATTGTCAGATTTTTCCAACATAAATAAGAAATAAGTCATTAAATATTTGTTGGGTCATTTAAAGCAGAGAATTTAAATCAATCACCAAATGTGTCAAAATTGAGAAAGTGATTTGTGATATTTATGTTAGAGTCTACATTATAACTCTATAACATTTTATTTATTACTATTATATTATTGTTTTATTATTGTTATATTATTTATGAAAAACTAATACTTTATTTTTACCTTGACAACAATGTGTAATAATTTGTCAGGTTTTTGAGCAAATACAGTATATTATAAAAAATATATGCATTCACAAAATGATTTACAATATAGAACACAAAAATAAAATAATATCAATATAAATAAAAAAAATAACAAAAACAATAATTAGATAATAAATAAAAAAGTAGGGCTGCGCAACGATTTATGACAATTAATCGCATCCAAAATAAAAGTTTGTGTTTACATAATGTGTGTATAGTGTAATTATTTTGTATATATAAATACACACACATGCATGTATATTTTTAAGAAATATTTGCATGTATATATATATATATATATATATATATATATATATATATATATATAATATGTAAATATTTGATAACACATTTTTCTTAAATATATACATGCATGTGTATTTATATATACAAAAATAATAATACACGCTACACACACATATTATGTAAACACAAACTGTCTGTCACCATGCCTTGATGAGTATTGATTATTAATAATGTTATTATAATACTCCCAACTAACTACTGCGGAGGGTAAAGGTACTGTTATTTCACCCTTTTTAATTTCGTTGAGGTTGTGTTCCCACACCGTTAGCTAGTTTGGATCGCTGATAACTTGAATGACTGTCAACTGTTGAATGAACGAGTGTTAAGTATGTCAAGCTGCGCTTTGTTTACTACAACCCGGAAGACGCGCCCACTTCTGACGCAAGGCCTTATGGGGCGTAGGAAACTTGTGGATACAGGGCACACGTCTTACAGACCAGTTTCGTTACGTACAAAAAAGAAAACAGGATATTCTTCAAAAATGCATCTGTTTTCTACAGAAGAAAGTCTGCCATAAAGGTTTGTACACAACATGAGGGTGGATGAACTATTCCTTTAAGACCTTGGTTTCAGCCTTAATCTTGTCTATCTGTCCTTCTTTCCAATCGTCCACATCCATTCACTCCTGTAATGCTCTAGAAACCGCCTGTCAGCGAATTCTCAAGTCGCTTTTCCCGCTCATATTTTCGATTGCGGATTCTTATCGTCCACCTCTCAAGTCTCATGATTTCCTGTCTCATCCTCGCCCGCTCCGTTCCTCACCTTTCTCTCTCTCTTGGCGAGGTGGCATGGAGTGAAGTGAGGCTGTGCTGGTTTAATTGCGACAGCACCCTCATGAGCGGCTGGAGCTAGGGCCGCCTCAACACTTCTCGCAGAGTGTTCAAGGGTAACCAGCAGGGGTCTACCACCCCCCTACTCTGTCTCTCTCCTCTCTCTCCTCTCTCACACACACGTATACACACACAGACACACACATGAACGCAGTGGGCCCCTCAAACAGGCGCCCAAGAGAGTAGCCGTCAAACACTCACTCCTCACATCTCATTAATCAGCTCCCAACATCAAACAGTAACTCTGCTGCTTCCCGGGGCCTGCCCGTCCACCCGCCTCACACTGTTGTGTCTGTCGTGGCAAATGCATTTCTGTTTCTATTGTGTATGTGCATGCGTGGAGCATACTGAGTGCGCCAAGTCTGTTTTGGCCAGTTTGTGTTGGATAATGAGCCGAGTTAAGACTGTTGAGCTGAGTTTAGTAACTGTTGCCGGTGCCTGGGTCAGGTCGTTGTTGACCATAGGCCGCTCTGCCTGCTTGCAGAGGGTTTTATAAGCGTACAGCGTGCTCTTCCCTAAGGCTCTGTGAATAAAATTCGACACTGTCTCTCTTTTGACTGAGCTGAAGCGGATTGCCATTTGCATGGTAGGTTATCATGTTGGACGCAAAGGTTCTGTACTGGATGTATATCTTTAAACAAGTCATAATTGAGAGACTGAATTCTGATAATGAAGTGATATAGATAAACTGGGTTGAAAATCAAGTCCCTGTATACCATTTGTATGCATTTTCTATTTGTATGAATTTGCCATGTTTGCATAACATCCTTTCTACTAAGATATTGTCCAATTTTTCCAACATAAATAAGAAATAAGTCATTAAATATTTGTTGGGTCATATTTAAAGCAGAGAATTTAAATCATCACCAAATGTGTCAAAATTGAGAAAGTGATTTGTGATATTTATGTTAGAGTCTACATTATAACTCTATAACATTTTATTTATTACTATTATATTATTGTTTTATTATTGTTATATTATTTATGAAAAACTAATACTTTATTTTTACCTTGACAACAAATGTATAATAATTTGTCAGGTTTTTGAGCAAATACAGTATAGTATAAAAAATATATGCATTCACAAAATGATTTATAATATAGAACACAAAAATAAAATAATATCAATATAAATAAAAAATAACAAAAACAATAATTAGATAATTAATAAAAAAAGTAGTGCAGGGCAATGATTAATTGCATCCAAAATAAAAGTTTATATATATATATATATATATATATATATATATTTTTTTAGAAATATTTATATTTATATATATATATACACATGCATATATATATATTATATATATATATATATATATATATATATATATATATATATATATAATATTAGATATTTAATAACACATTTTCTTAAATATATACATGCATGTGTATTTATATATACAAAATAATAATACACGCTACACACATATATTATGTAAACACAAACTTTTATTTTGGATGCGATTAATCACGATTATTCGTTGCCCAGCCTAATATATATATATATATATATATATATATATATATATATATATATACACACACATATATATATATACACGAATATATTTCTATGATATACAAACACTTTGGTAAAATGTATGCATTTATGGCAGGCTAGTGAAAATTATGGCAGGGCAAAAACAAATCACTAACTTCCTCACCTTCTTACTGTTGAAGCTGTGCCTGGTGTCAGTCACGCACTTGCACCTTAATGCCATCCATTTCTAGTGGTAGTCACCTCTAAATGACACTAAAACATTCTTCCCTGCATTGACTTCCCCCTTTTATGAGTGTGGCACACAAACAGGGCGATTAGACAGCAGCTGAAGGTTCCATCAGCATTTGAGCAACGATTTGCCTCTCCCCAGCTGCAGCCCATTACAGGAGGGAATGAATTAATAAACCAGTGAGGGGAGGGGGAAAGTGAGAGGAGGGGGAAAGCGAAAGGGAGAGGTAGAGAGAGAGAGAGAGTCTAGCCTCAGAGCTGGCCTGGCTGGAGAGCTCATCTGAATATGGACCTCGTTAGTAGGTATGGCTCACAGGCAGAGAGATAACGCACACACACACAAACACAAACATGCAAAAAGAGAACAGCATAAATACAAAAGTCATAAAGTATTGTAGTGTAAGGCTCAGTGTCTAGGGAAAGGAGCAAAGCAGAAGGACTTGGGGAATTTAGAAACAGAAGATGATTTTTATTATCTGCTGTGTCAAGATGCAACACTGTATCTCATACCGACAAGAAGAGTATAATGTATTCAGAGCCTGATATATAGAGTTACTATAGGAGAAAACTATTAAGTGTGCCAGTAAGCTACTGCACTGTAAGACCCTCAATAAACTCTACGCTAGTATGTCCATGCAAATGATTCTAGCTTGTTGCTCACAATGCAATTAAGGTACATGGTGGATGTGCAGAATTGCGCATATGGCCATTTGTCATGGCATCAATGGTGTCATGGCGGAGCAACAGATTGAACAATCTTGCTCAGCAAGTTAGTAAAACATGTTTATGGATTTCTATCTGAAAACAGACTCGGAGATGTGGTATGAACTGAACTTGATTGTACTTTTCACTATTCAAGTAGGTATGTAGGTGTCCCAGACATAATCGACCATCCTGGATGTTGGCCTACAACGTTTGTGAAAATAACTTCCTAAGTACACTTGCTTGGTGCTTACAGTGAGCAGCCATTCTTATAACTTCTAAAAATGTGGAACTTTTTTTTTAAATATTATTTTCTGAATATGACTGCTACTAAGCTTTTATGGCCAGGTGCCCAATCCTGTTCCTGGAGATCTACCTTCCTGCAAAGTTCAGCCCCAACCCTGATCAAGCAAAGCTGAACCAGCGAATGAAGATCTTCAGGAGCACTTATAAACACAGACAGATGTGTTGGATCTGAACTCCGCAGGTAAGTAGATCTCTAGGAATAGGATGGAGCATGGCATACCAAAGTCTCCACTGGTTGTACACATCTCATCGAATGCAAAAGGCTATTCCAGTATTATCCGGCTCCTCCAGTATTATCCTTTTATACTTACTCGAACATCTAACTCATTTGACGTGGCTTTAGCAAACTACGTGGCAGGACACTATGAGTCAAGAGTGGCGTAGCTTAACTTCCAGCAGAGTAATGGTGGTAATGGCATCCAGACGTTCGGCACACACTCACACACACACGCCTGGCAGCACAGAGGAAGTGCCAGCGCCACCCGTAACCTGATCTCCACCCACAGCTGTCCAAACACCACAGAGAGAGTGAGAGAGAGAGGGGAACCCTCTGGGGGTCTGGGGCAGGCTGGTGCTCCCCACAGTGAAGGGTGCATTCTTTCCTCTCCTCTCTCCATCCTCCCCCACTCTGTCATTCTCCTTCTCTTCCTCTTCTCTCTCTTCCTTTCCCCTGGCACCTCTTCCCCTCCCTGCTCAATACCACAGTCTGCTGTGCAGAGCTGGGCCAATCACTGGGGCATCTGGGACCTGGCTCAGGGTGGGGGGTGCAGAGACACATGATCATTGCCGCATGTGTGTGTGAACATGTGCGTGTGTGTATTGGAGCAGGGTTTAGGTTTTTCATGCCTGTTTATCCTTTTGGTGTTTGCAGGGGACTAGCGGCAATCTGGGGGTCTGTTCACATTGTTTTGAGTGAGAGAAAGAATGTTCACCCATTTGTGATTTTTAATGAATTTATGAGTGTGTTTATGAAAGTGCAAATATTACAGCTTAAAGGCATACTCCACTTTTTTTTGAAATAGGTTCATTTTACCATTCCCTCAAAGTTAAACAGTTGAGTTTTACTGTTCAGACGATTTTCTGATATTTATAAGAATATCAGTAATATCAGTTTCCGGTCTTATTGAGTTCCATAGTAGGTAAAATATATACTATGGAAGTCAATGAGACTAGAAACTGTCTGGTTACTGATATTCTTCTAAATATCAAAAAATCGGCTGAACGCATTCGAAAACGGTAAAATCCAACTGTTTAACTCTTGGGGAGTGGTAAAATTAGCCTATTTCCAAAAAAGTGGAGTATCCCTTTAAGAAGTTTGTGTGTACTGTGTCTGTAAAGTTTGGGGACAAAATTGTCTTTAAAAGTGAACTAAATCTGAAAAAAAAAAACTTTTGGAATGAATTATTTCCTATCCAATAATTATACAATTCATAAGTTTCATGTATAAAATTTTACATAGGTTATATATGAAAAAAAATATCTACATATTTATATACATATATAAAAAATATCAAAAATAAATAGCCTATGGTATGTCCCCATTTAGATAGATACAGTAAGTACACAATGCGTGTAAACTGCTTATTAATCATTTAAAAATATATTTTTTGAAATTGTAAAAATGCTGAACATTTTCTGTGATGCGTAGGTTTAGGATTAGGGAATAGAATATACAGTTTGTACAGTATAAAAAGGATTATATCAATGGAAAGTCCCCATAAAACATGGAAATCAAATGTGTGTGTGTGCTGATAATCTATTCAACTAAAATCTATAAAGATTACATTTTGTGGCATTCATGTACCACTGGGTGTTGTGTGTCTTGTGTTGAAGTGTAAGGGCTGAGGCTAAATTCTCTGTATTAATGTGTGTGTGTGTGATGCGAAGCTCTAATCTGGCTCCTGGATGCTGGTGTCAGTGTGTGCTCTCAGCTCTCTCTCCTGGGGTTGGTGACAGTAAAGTCTCTCTAATCCCCCCCTGTCCCTGATACACAACACACCTCCCGCTGCATGCTGATGAGCCTTTCTCCACCCGCACATGCTCGCACACCACGTGCATACTTATGCAAACATGTATGCAAACGTCAAAAGTTTCTCTATAACTGTGAGGAAATATGAAGTCACTTCCAGGCAAAGGCTACTCCATATTTCGGTATATTTCTGTTTACATATGCAATGAATTATTGTATTCTTTTCAAACAACTGAATAAAGCATCTACGTCACTCTTAAAATTTGCTGCATTCACAATGCACAATCCCATACTTTTTTTTATTCAACTATGTCCAAACAAGGTTTGATGTGTTAAAAGCGATAAACTTTAAGCAAAAGTTTGCCCTAACATGACGTTAAACATTTTCTTTGTTTTTTTTCTGATTGGCTTTCTGATAGGAAGAAGAGACGGAAATTAAGCAAGAAGAAAAGAGAGCAATGAGGGTTGAAGTAGAAAGAGAGAAAGCAAAGAGGGACCATGAGAGCGGCCCCTGGGCATGTCAGAGGCCTATCAGTAAAAGACAATGCTCATTTGAAGCACAAGTCAGGACCCGGGCCGAAAATGAATGGAGAAGCGGGGGAGAGAAGGAGCCAGGAGAAATGAATCATCTAAGTCGGCCCCTCCTCTCCTCACGTCCATCTGAAAGAAAGGAGCAGGCCAGGACGAAGAGGAGGAGGGAAAGCTGGAAAAATGGGAACCAGTGGCTGGATGTCAGATCTGAGCCACCACACTCTGCTACTCGTGGCTCCAAGGAGCAGAATTTACACTCCCATGGTTGTAAGAGAGACAGAGACAGATGATATTATAGCCGGAATGCAGAGGTCCAGAAGCAGAGAGAATCATTAATGGTTATCAGAGAGGAGCAGAAGTCCCCCATCCTTGACTGGGCTTGAGAGCTGTCTCCATTAGTATGAACAGAATCCTAGTCTGGTTGTATCTAATTATGCCGCACCTCGCTACAAATGTTGAACTCTACGGGGCCTTTTAGCGAGCGAACGCGCCACTCAAGGCTGGATGGGAACCAGAAGCACCTCAAGTCCACAGAAACAAGACCTGAGATCCAACACAGGTGCCGGGAGCACCTGCACCCACGCCATCCATCAAAGCCAAACACCTGCCTTTAGCAAACACTTCTTCTTCCGACTAACCCGTTTTTTCGCCTGCCCTATCATCCCCCTTCCACCTCAGGAGCTCCACAGCCCAGCTGGATCGAGTCTTCTCCACAAATCAAAAGCACGGCTTGTGTACAGTGCGTGTTGTCAGGCATTTGATTGGTCTTGGCTTCCCAGCAGGCAGTGCGCCGTGAGCCTTTGGGGCCACGTTGCCAGCCAGACCTGACACCCCTGACCCCATCTCACCCAAGACCTGCCGAAAGCCCCGTTTACCCCCTCCCTCACCCTTCAAAAATTGAACGAAAACACAAATGGGCACGTACCAATGAATTGATGAGAGATGCCAAATAGTTACATAAACACAACGACATCAGCACAGACCTTTGAAAAAAAAGACATTCAGACATAAAAAAACACCCACAAACCTAAAACAAAGAAACCCATATCCCTAGGGTGGGTTGAGCTGTCTGTGTTGAAATGCAGTGTGGAGTGGACTAAGGGAGAGAGGACATGTTTGTGTGAGGGAGTGTGTGTGTTTTGTTGTGTTTTATGAACAACTGTCATTGTTCAATGCTTGTTGGTGAGGGCGTTGTGCTGACAAAGCCTCCCCAGTCGGCTTTACCACAGAGACCCACTGACTTCAGCCTTCTCAGCAAACCCAAGGCCTCCTGTGACTGCGTGTGTGTTTGTGAGAATCCGAAATTCCGGCAAACCAACTAAATATGTCAGAACATTGAGAGGAGTGTCAAATCGTTTTTTTTCCCTTCTGTAATCCCCACTATATGTATGTGTGACAGACTGAGAGAGTGTGTTTTCACTTCAGACCTGGGTGCAGCTGTGCAGACTGCCTTCCACTCGATGAAGAAAAAAAAGCCTGCTTATCAGCTTATGTTAACAGCGTAGCATTTGAATTCAAAATATTGAACTACTGCTATAATGAAACAAACACTGACGACACTCCTGCTGCTGTTATGTGCTCTGTGACCTTAAAAACTGATCTGGGCCCATCTCAGAGACAATAAATCTGTTTAAAAGCATCTCACAAGTAAAAAAAAACTATTCAAAGGAATTCACAGAACATCGATTCGAAAATGTTTAGTGTTGTAACCCCGATGCTGATTACACAGGGTAGGACTGTGTGGTGTGATGGTATTTACTGTTTTCTAAATAGTATTTGTTATGAATAATCAGATATTTTGGTTTGTGATTTGGAAATAATTAAATTAGATGAAGTAAATTATATTATTACATATATATGTATACTGTATCTAAATACATTTAAAATAGTAAAATTGTAAATATATATTATTAGATTTTAAAATAACTTTTTTGCTCAAACTTTTTTATTAAACCAAATGATATTACAACACAATAGATTACAAATTATTGACACTTTTCTTTTTTACATTAAAACTTAACCAAAGAAAGTACACATCAACAGATAAAATAATATATATATATATATATATATATATATATATATATATATATATATAATTATTATATATATAATTATTATAAAATAGTATCATTATATATATATATATATATATATATATATATATATATATATATATATATATATATATACACACACACACACACACACACATATATATATAATATATATAATTATGTATATTATATATTATTATAAATATATATCATATATATAAATTAATAAAAATAACTATATTATTTTAATTACATTATTTTCTAATAATTATATATATAAAATAATAAAAATAATTATATATATATATATATATATATATATATATACATATACATACACATATATAATTATTATTATTTTTATTTTCTGTTTGATGTGTACTTTCTTTGGTTTAGTTTTAATGTAAAAAAGAAAAGTGTCAATAACTTGTAATCTATTGTGTTGTTATATATATATATATATATATATATATATATATATATATATATATATATATATATATATATATATATATATATATATATATACATACTTCTGATACTTGTCTGATTTGGTGCTTGAGAAACTTTCACAAAGTACAGCATCTAATAGAGATAGAAACTTTATAAATGTCTTTACTGTCACATTTGATTAATTGAACCAAATTTTAATTGCATTCTTTCTAAATAAAAATATATTAATTAACAATAATAATAAAATTTTAAAAAAAAACTTACTGGCCCGAAACTTTTTGAATGGTACTAGTACCATTATCGTGGTACAATACTACTCCTTTATATGACATAAGATTTGGTATGGTAAGATAACTAAGCCTAACTTGATGGTTAGGTTGAATCTTGTGAGTGTTTCGCAGCATAAGGGTTACCATCCCAAACTCTTCCATTCTTGGATCACACACACACACACAACTTCTGTAAACATTTGCTAGTTAGGCCATCTCTCTAGCCCTGCAGCTCCTCTCCATTAAAGTCCGTGCCGCTGCTTTGGAGGGGAGTGTGGGTGAACGGTGGAGCTCCTGGAGTTGGGTGAGAAAGTATGTGGAGGGTGACAGCTGCGTAGGCCCCTCCCCGCCTGCACCCGCTGGGGGTTCTGCTGTACTTCACTCTGCGGACGGGAGCTTCTTTTAATCTACCAGCGGGGCTCCACAGCTGCTGTAAGCTCAGCCCAAAAACGTCTGCTTGTCTAAAAAACCCACGCTCCCCCATTCTCTGTAACCCTTACACAACTGAGTCTTTCTCTCTTATCTTTTCCTCTCTCTCTTACTCCCTCTCCCTCATTCCAGATTCACGCTGTCAGTCAATGCAGGGTGATTCCGACCACGCCAGAGGAGTGAAAACAAAAACTTCCACTCTTGTACAACTACTACAGAAAGATACATTAGAAGCCCTCATTATAAACGTTTACGAAAAGCAATGCTTCATTTATGTTCATGAATATTAAACTCTAAAAAATGCTGGGTTGTTTTAACCCAATTGTGGGTAAAATATAGACAAACCCAGCAATTGGGTTACATTTTTAAATTACATTTTTAACCCAATGGCTGGGTTTGTCCATATTTTACCAAAAATTGGGTTAAAACAACACAATTTTTTTTAGAGTGTATGATTATTATATTGTCTCATACATCTTATTTAGTCTAGCTTCACAATTTAACAATTAAATAAAAATTGAAAATCATTTAGTGCAGACATTTCATTTAGTGACATTCCATTTTATTCTTGCCTCAATTTAAAATATTTTTAAATTTAAATTCACTCTATTTTTACTAAACGTATTTGACTTTAAACTACTCTTTACCACTATTGTCATTGAATGCACAAATGTATTTTTTCCTCATGCCATCGATGCACACTACAGTGAAACTGACTTTGAGGGCAGAGAGAAGTGTAAGATTGAGTTTAATTTACACTTTTTCCTCGTGGATGTTCTCTCTCTGTCTTTTCTAGAGAGTGAAGAAAGCCAGAGATCTGCAGAGGACTGCAGCCTCACTCCCCCATTAACATTCCAGGTCAAATCTCCCACCAACAAGGGCAAGAGCACGAGAGAGACTGAGGGAAAGTCAGGGGAAAAAAAGGAGGAGAGAAAGAGAATGAGAGCGAGCAAACACATTTCACCTGTTGTGCCCTCTTAACCAAAAATGGCAGTGTTGAGCACATCATGCAGGCAGATTGGTTTCATACCAATCAAATTAAAGGGAAATTTAATCTGAATAATGAAAATTAAGCCCTCGTTTACTCACCATCATGTACTCTATTTAAAACCTGTGTGATTTCTTCAGTGGAGAACAAAATAAAAGTATTTTGAAGAATGTTTTTGGAACCCACTGACTTTCATTGTATGAAAAATAAAATAAATAAACGCTTTAAGTAAATCATACAGTTTTGGAATGACATAAGGCAGAGTAGGAAAAAATGTAAATAAAAACATTCAGATGACCTATCCCTTTAAAGCTACTCTGTGTGACTCTTTTAGTTTATTTTTAGCTAAAAACACTTAGTTCTTTCAGTGCTCATTAATGTATATTTACTTCGTTCAAGTAATAAACTAAAGTATTCTCGTGAGTGTATACACTCTAAAAAATGCTGGGTTGTTTTAACCCAATCTTGGGTCAAATATGGACAAACCCGAAATGTTGGGTTAAAAATGTAATGTAAAAATTTAACCTAACGGCTGGGTTAGTCCATATTTGACCCAAAGTTGGGTTAAAACAACCCAGCATTTTTTAGAGTGTAATATTCCATTGAAAATACATACGAGTAAGGGGTTCTAATGTCGGTCCGTCATGTTGCCCCTCCATCTTGAAAGTACATTAGCCAAAGAGGGACATACCCGTTAATTCAAGCTTCGCCTTTCGCGTTTACGTTCAGTTAACATCGTGGGACGAGGTTCGAACTGGAAGCCATGTTAATCTTGGACTACAATGGCCTAGCCTCGTGAGACCATCCTGATCTCGCTTGAGCTTTCAAGGTTTCACTCGCAGATCAGTCTGGATACTTTCCGATAAAGAAAATTTGGGAGCAGTTCACCAAACGAACGTCCAATCAGCGTTGGCTTTGAGGCGGGTTGAGGTGTGACGCAACGAGAAGCGCGACAGTTCAGTCCAGAGTCACATGGCGGCTTCAGCGGATGAAACTAGCATCAGCGTGGCTATCGAGCAAGTTTTATCGGAATTACAGAGTATTTCCTCACTGAAAGAAGAGCAAAACACTGCTCTGGAGGCTTTTCTCAGAGGAAAAGATGTTTTTGCTCTTCTCCCGACTGGTTTCGGCAAGAGTTGCTCTGATTGGTTGATTTGGCCCGTCTATCACCAACATAGGCCAATCAGCTAACCAGTATTTTCGCCCTTTCCAAAACTACTTCAATCGGAAGAGTTTCCAGATGGATATGCGGAGCAAATCCATCTGGCGGAGTCAGGTTAACAATGGCCACCGTAGGAGTTAAAACGAAATCGGAATTGAGAGGAATAGAAACTAATATTCACTGGATGGTCATATACCTTTTCACCGCTAGATGTGGGTAAAAATCACACAGTATAGCTTTAGGTTTATTTGTCATTACACACACAGACCAGTGTAGATCCGCCTTTGCATAGCTATAATCAACTTTTCGCTTTCAGAAAGCAGAGCAAAATTACTTAATCATGGCCATGTATACACAATCTTGACATGTAAACAGGATTCATTCCCTCTCTACCTTCTACATACAAACACACACATGGGGGTATGACATGTTTCCACGTCTCCTTCGCAAACCCTCCTGCCACATCTTTCCCAGCCTCAAACTCAATTAGTAAATTAGTTCCACACGACTGGGCAATAAACAGCGATCAGGGAGCTGATAAACACACACTCCACACCCCATTAAGAATCACCTCCACTCTGGAAACACACCTCTCCTGATTCACCCATACCACACACACACACCTAACTCTCCCAAGGCATCGCCAACCACTGCGCACTGTCTGCCTTTGCTACCCGGGACAGAAGGCAATTACACTCCAGAGACCAAACACAGGAAAGGGGTAAGATGAAAGGATGAGACATTAGTCTATTGATACCTCCTCTTCGTGTCACACATTAAATCCATATCGCAAATGAAAGCGTCATGGCCGAATAGGATGCCGCTGCCACTAATAGGCAGACCGCAGGCAGTCCGAGGGAGCGGGGGGCTGTCACTGAGGTACAACCCTCTGATGGAAGGAGCGAGAGAGGGAGGGGAGCCGACAGAAGCGACGGGAGATGCAAACAGGAGGAAACTTTTAAATTATGCGCTGTGAAAAACGCGTTCGACGGAACATCAAGTGCCATCACATCCTACTTCTCCTTGGCACACACGTGGAGATAAGTCCCTCGCCCGCGAGAACGCTCAGGCACTCTCGTTCCCGCGGCCTGTGTAAGCGAACAGTCCCGCGCACACAAAATGTGACGCGTAAACGCACAAACAAACACTCTGGCGTGCACGTATGCGTGTATGTGTGTATTTTGACAGGGTTCAGAGAATAGAACAGTTTGCGATAACAGTGGTTAAAGCACTTAAGCTGCTGTAATTAGAGTGTGACTGAAGATCCGCATTTATCAGCCGTTTCAAAGAACAGCATGAGCAGGATCAACGGCAGAGACGAAACAGCCCTGCTCCCAACCAGGCTTTTATACTTCTGCAGACACACTCACACAGTAGAGCAATCTATCCAGAATGACATGCTCTCAGCTCACGTCCTCTATCGTACGGCCGTCAGGAGTCATGGGCAGGGAAGGATAGACTTCTTGGCCCAGGACGGAGAGCTCAGAGCCAGGGCACGAGAGGGGCGAGATATGGCCCTGCGTATCTCTCCTATCCGACAGCCAGAGAGACGACAGGCTCTGGGCTTACCGCGCGAGCCAGGCTGTACCCAAAGGCCTGCTCCAATGTTGGATACCAGCCTGCATTCTCTAATGGTAAAAGTACTCAGTCACTTCTAACTACACAGTCTTTGTCTTACCCAGCAAAAGGGAAAACATGATCCATCCTGTCACAAGGAGGAGGAAGAGAAAGACAGGGCATGGGGCAGGAGAGAAGCTCACATGGCTCTGAGAGTGTTTGTGTCCCTCAAAAATCTTATTGGATTTATGTGTAAAGTGGTTCTAGTAATTTTAATAAATTATGCATGGGTTGGTGATGACATCTTGAGTTGTCACAACGGTTTATTTTAAATGAAATTTGTTAATATAATGAAATAATATGAATATACTGTATATATATATACACACTTCCGATTTTTTATGTTTTTAAAAGAAGTCTCTTCTGCTCACCAAGGCTGCAATTATTTGATAAAAAAACAAAAAACAAAAAAACAATAAGATTGTGAAATATTTTGTGAAATATTATTACAAATTAAAACAGCGGTTTTCTATGTGAATATATAGTGAAGTGTAATTTATTCATGTGATCAAAGCTGAATTTACAGCATCATAACTCCAGTCTTCAGTGTCACATGATCCTACAGAAATTATTATAGATATGATGCTCAAGAAACATTTATGATCTATTATACATGTTGAAAACAGTTTTGTACATTTTTATTTCAGGATTCTTTGATGAATAGAAAGTTCAAAAGAACAGAATTGATCTGAAATGGAAAGCTTTTGTAACATTAATTGCTACCATTCAAAAGTTTGGGGTCAGTAAGAATTTATTTTTGATTTTTGGGGAAGAAATAAGAAAACACTTTTATTCATCAAGGATGAGTTAAATTGATCAAAAGTTACAGTAAAGACATGTATAATGTTAGAAAAGATTATATTTTAAATAAATGCTGTTCTTTTGAACTTTCTATTCATCATAGAATTTTTTTGGGGAAAAAATGGTACACAACTGTTTCCAACATGTCACAAATTTTCAACAAAGATATAAAAAAAAAATTTTAAAACACATTTTCAACAAAAATTTATGTTTTTTGAGCATAAAATCAGCATATTAGAATTATTTCTGAAGGATCATGTGACACTGAAAACTGATGTGTAATCAGCAACAGTAAGGATGTTGAAAATTCAGCTTTCAAATTACATTTTAAAATATATTAAAATAGAAAACAGTCATTTTAAATTGTCATAATATTTCACAATATTACTGTTTGTCATTTTTTTCATCAAATAAAGAAGCAGCCTTGGTGAGCAGAAGAGACTTCATTTAAAAACATAAAAAAATCTTACTGATCTAAAACTTTTGACCGGTAGTGTATAAAAGAAACTAACCTAGGGTCACAATGACACTAGACTGTGCCTTACAGTTTACCTGAGTAAACTGTCACCATGGCTACAGGACACAGTGTGCAGTGTGTGTGTGTGTGGAGCCGACAGGTGGAGTGGGTGAATGTGGCAGGGCTCTTGGATGTGAAGGGCTCTCACTCCTCATACCCTCAACTCCTGTCTTCCCCTCTCTTCCTCTCCGCTCGCCTGCCGGAGTCATTACTGTCTAATTAAGTGCATGGCTTGTAACACAAGCAAGGCATTAAACTGAAACATTTCGCCCTTGTAAACGATGAGAATGATTATCATGCTAATTCAGCCGCTCTGCCGAGGAAATGGGGCGGCAGGCAGCGTATCTGCTCGTCTGACAAAGCTCTCAGCCCTTTGATTCATTCCGTCGCATTTTTTCCCCATATTGTTTGTGCTCTCTTGTAGCTTCACCCTCCACTAATGAAGAACTAAAGAGTGTCTTTTCAGAAGAATGTTCTCGTTTGCATATATTTGTACACTTAGAGAAAGGGAGATGTAAGCACACGAGAATGAAGGAGCTTCTAACAAAACAGGCATTCTGACAAAACCTCATGAATTCAAACATATTTACTATAAATGCATACAAAAATGCACTTAAACGCAGAGGTTTAATTAGGAGGTTTGTCCTTTAATGGGGGATTATCACCAATGCAACAAGTTTCCAGTGACATATAATTTAAAAAAAAAAGACAAGACAAACCACAAGACAAAATATCAGCAAATCATCAGAACATATTTGTGGTTTAATATGAGATTTTACTGTGGGTAACCTTGCTTTATGCCAATTAAAAAACAAACAAACAGAAAACAACCAGCAAAATATCTTTAAGGTTGCAGCTGGTGGGAGCAAGTGATTGCTTTAATCACTTGTCACTAATGTGACACACCTACCAGACGTGTACCTTAAGAAGTTATTTAACAATGTAATATTATTTCATAATAATACTGTTTTTGATCAAATAAATGCAGCCTTTTTGAGCACTTTTTTATGGGTTGAGGAGAATGTGTGGGAGGGGTCAAATGGGCATTTTCATTCAGGGAGGATTATATTTGTAAATATATGTATACAAAATAATTGCAATTATCAAGTATATATATATATATATATATATATATATATATATATATATATATATATATACACACACACACTACCGGTCAAAAGTTTAAGATAAGTACGAATTTTTATGTTTTTAAAGAAGTATCTCCTGCTCACCAAGGTTTGAAAACCATTTTTTTTTTTACATTTTTTTTTCAGGATTCTTTGATGAATAGAAAGTTCAAAGAACAGCTTTTATTTAATTAGAATCTTTTCTAACATTATAAAAAAATTTACTGTAACTTTTTGATCAATGTAACTCATCCTTGATGAATAGAAGTATTGATTTATTTATTTAAAAATATACAAAAATAAATTACAAATTCTTACTGACCCCAAACTTTTTAAAGGGTAGTGTTTAATGTAACAAAAGCTTTCCATTTCACAGATAAAAGCTGTTCAAAGAATCCTGAAATAAAAATGTAAAAAACTGTTTTCAACATGGATAATCATACATGTTTTTGAAGCATAAAATCATCATATTAGAGTGATTTGTGAAGGATCATGTGACACTGAAGACTGGAGTAATGATGCTGAAAATTCAGCTTTTTTTCAGAGGAATGAATTACATTTTAATATATATTAACATAAAAAAGTATTCATTTCAAAGTATTCAAATATTCATTTTAAATTGTCATAATATTTCACAATATTACTGTGTTTTTTGTGTATTTTTAATAAAAAAATTGCAGCCTTGGTGAGCAGAAGAGACTTCTTTAAAAACACATTTTTTTTTATTATAAAATAAAACAATGAAAACTATATAGTTTGAAAATCAAAAGAATGTAATAAACTGACTGAAACTGCACTGAAAGTTCTACCCTGAGTTCTACCCAGAAATTCCTTCTGCCCTGTCAACTCCTCCATCTCCAGGCACACCCTCACGCAGAACCCCTGCTGTTGTAATTAAAGGTGTCCTTGACAGTGATATAAGTCCATTTTCACACTCCTGGACCCAAGATTTTTTTCCTTTTAATCATTTTCTCCCTTTTTAACATAACCAACCTTCAACACATCAGCAGCTAAGTGAGATACAGACACACACACAGACAGACACACACATGCACACACCCACATACACACCGGGGTGTGTGATGTAAGGTGTAGCTGAGACCTCTTTCTCTCCGCTCTGACTTGATGGAGGTGCTAAATTCTTGATGAGTCTGTGGGGACCTCACACAGAGTCAGAGAATCAAACATGCTGCGAGATTTGCATACTTTTATTCGGTAACTGTGGGTATGTACATGTGTGGTGTGAGAGAGGAAAAGGAAGAAAAGAAAGACAAAGGGTAATGTGCATGGCCTATGTGTAACCACAGCACTTTGCTTTAATTTTTGCCATTATATTCCGACCCTCACTCTGCAGATGTCCATTTCCTCTTTGTAAAAGGTTCCTCAACACAGTACGTCAAAAACACTACTTTGTGTGGCAAAACAATATTACTATGATGACGCACAAAACGATCAAGCTACTTGCGGTGCATTGAAGACTCATGTCAGCGTTTGTCAAGGCTCTCCAGTCCAGAACATTGTTACCCCGTACTAACACATACTGCTAGCCAATTAGCCCTTTTCCCTTCCTCAGCAACTTTTTTATGGGTTTGTCGTCATTAAGGAAACTGCTTTATGCTGTATTTATTCTTAATCTTAATATTTTCTGTTAGTCCTTTTAATTGCACACCACATTAAATTACTGATGCTTAAAATTACACATTTTCTGTTTTTGTATTTTCATTTAACCTTTAATTAACAAGCTAATTTGCTTGGTTTACTAGCTTAGCATAATGCTAACTGTTGAACAAAAAAGTGCTAACTGTTTTCGAAACATTACAAAGAGTTACTACTTCTATCTAGGGGATAGACTTTTGCATGATCAGCACTAAACAAAATGGAAGAGAGACTAGCCTGTGCATATCTAAAACTGACAAAGCGTTAAAGAGATAAATCAAAGCAAACATCAGGACTTTTGTTTCTGGTATAAGCTATAGTTTTAGTGTTTTCGCTAATTTAATGGTTCCAGTGTACATTTTTCTTGCTACTTTAGCAACCTCGTAAAACCACCTGTGACAATGAAGCCCAGACACAAAGAGACTATAGCAAGAAGTCCGGTCTAAGTTTTGCCCAAACATGAACCCATTACACAGTTGGACTGCTTCTTCAGTGTTTGGACGACTACATAAAAATTGGTACAATTTCTGCCAGCAATGACTTTGCACCCCTAACCTACTAGGACCAACAATCGAAAGTCACAGAAATAAATCCCACAAGTCGACGTCATATGGCTTTAGAAAAAAAGACAAAAAGACTCTTTATGTGTTATATAGCTGACCAGCCCAAGAGCAGTTCATTTTTACGAGGGTTGATAAGCTCCGTACACGCACACACCTGCGTGGATCAATGCTGTCTGGGTCGAGACTGGATAAGGGATTGTGGCAGACTAGAGCAGGCCTCAGGGCACAAACCCCACACCTTTAATCTGCCCCTCCAGCTCTCATCCATATACACTCAGGAAAGAGCAGAACCGTTTCCTTATGCACACGCACATACGTGTCAAGACAACATCTGCTAAAAGTTAGCACATTTAACTCTCTTTTTCAGTTTTACACACACACACACACTTAAAAAGATACAAATGTAATATAGCTGCGAGCAGCGATTGCGGGCCCCAGCCGGTGGCACCGCAACCCCGGTGCCTAAAGGCACCGGGGATGGGCGGTACCGCCGGCTTTGGCCCTCCATCGCTGCTCCCGCAGCTACACTCACACACACACACACACACACACACACACACACACACACACACACAGCGTGTACCCCACCTTGGTGCCTTTTGGGTTATTCTGCACGACGTGCAAAAACCGTAACCCCTGCTTTGGAATACATACTAGTATGTATTCCACAATTGGAATACATACTAACATACTAGTCAGAACTGAATAGTTGATATCTGAATGACAGATCACCATAGAAGTCAATGGAAAAAATGTGACTAGTAGTAACAAAAGAATAGTTACTAGTCACCATTGAAATAAGTACTAGTGTCTAATGAATAAGTACTAGTATCTATTTAATAGATACTAGTATCTAATGAATAAGTACTAATAACTAATTAATAAGCATTGGTATGTAATGAATAAGGACTAGCATCTAATGAATAAGTACTAGTATCTAATAAATAAGGACTAGTGTCTAATGAATAAGTACTAGTATCTTTAAAAAGGTACTACTACCTAAAGAATAAACACTAGTATCTAAAGAAAGGCACTAGTATCTAAAGAATAAGCACTAGTAGCTAATGAATAAGTACTAGTACTTAATGGAATAGATACTAGTATCTAAAAAATAAGTACTAGTAGCATGAAAATAGAGACTAGTAGGTTAAAATGATTAAATGTTAAAACGGTTTGCCATACTCTATCTGTCGTTTCGACTAGTCACAATTACGTTACAGATATCTTAAATGATAATACAAACTATCCAAAATGTAATTACGACTAGAAAGACGTTGTTGATATCTACAATGTTAATTACGAATAGTCAAACTTAGCTTTTAAATGTTAAAAGGGCTTGCCATACAGAAGTGTAGGCTCAGAGAGACACTCAACATTTTCAAACCAAAATATCTGACTTTCTGTGGGTCCTAGCTCATGAGTGTAAATTAGAAAGTTGTCCGGCTTGAGGAGAATATATGAATATATGAAACGATGAGATCAACATGTGTACTGAGTTTCATATTATTACATGCAAGCGTGTTTGATTTATGGACCAAGTTTTTGGACCCCGTTCCAGGGGGCGCTGTCTAGCCCCCTTGCCACACCCGGGTACCATCTTCAGCCCGGCTCTGATGGCTGTGGGATCTGACCTGTGTGCAAAGTTTCAAGAGTTTTCAAACCCATTAAGGGCCCCAAAAGCCGCTAAGAGACTCAAAATCATCAAAAAAAAGGAATGTTAAAGTTTGATGCGTTGCTATGGCAACATTATCTTAGATATTGAATAATGCTTTCACAGCTCTTCATCTGGCGTGTGTTTACATTTGAAGCAAATCGGGTAAAAGTAAGAGTGCGATTTCAAAGCATTTTGAAAGTGAAACACTTTCTGCTGCCAGTTGGTGGCGCTATATATTTGACTCACATCTATGTGACTGACCTCTTACAACGAACACACTGCTGAAGTTTCATCAAGATCAGTTAATGTATGCAGAAGTTTTAACACACTTCCTTTTTGATTTATTTACTTACTTTTTTGATTTATGGACCAAGTTAATTTAATTAATACACTAATTATATAAAACTATTGTCAATGCACTACAATTAAACAGGTTATATGCCTTTACTTATAAAAAAAATAAAAATAAAAACTTATGTAAAAAATACCAGGCTTAAGAAATGTATTTACTTTAGCAGGCCAGACACACAGTGAAATGATTAAGCCCCCTCCCCCTACACACACACACACACACACAGACTGTGTGACAGGCCTAGGTTTAGAAAGAGCATGATCATATTCAAACTACAATATCTGACTTTCTGTGGGTTTGAGCTTATTATTGTTAATTAGAAAGTTGTTTGGCTTGAATCAGAACAATATACACGGCAAGTTTTGTAACTGTCAGTAAAACTAACCAAGTTATAACACACTTTATGTGTCCTTTTTTAGTCAAAAAAATCCGCCACGGCCAAACCGTTCGAGATATCAAAAATCCGTCCGGAATATAGCATCCTCAATGTCTTGACTTCATGCACACCGAGTTTGGTGGTGATTGGTAACAGCATGGGTTGTAATTTGATGTTTTTCTAGGACAATTATTTAAAAAAAAAAAACATAATTCCCGACTTCCGTTTGAACTGTCGTAAAACTTAGTAGCACGAAAGTTGTTTGGCCTGATGTGATCTATGAGTGTACCGAGTTTCATATTAATCCATGCACGTGTGTTTGATTTATGGACAAATGTTCGAATCCCTAAAAGAATGCATCCTAAAAGAATGGTAAAGCTTGATGCGTCGCACGGCAACAGTTTCAAAGATATCAAGAATCCATTCATAGGTCTTCATCTGCCGTGTATGTACATTATACAGATGAAGTTTGAAGCAAATCGGGTAAAAATAAGAGGGTGATTTCAAAGCATTTTGAAAGTGACACACTTCCTGCTGCCAGTTGGTGGCGCTATAACTTTGACTCACAATAGTCACATCCATGTGATCGTCCTCTTACAGCGAACGCACTGCTGAAGTTTCATCCAGATCAGTTAATGTATGCTGAAGTTATGACACACTTCCTGTTTCACGTTTCTCGCCATAATTTCGTTTCCTCGCCACGGCCAAACCGTTCGAGATATCAAAAATCCCCACACAAACTTTCATCCTCAATGTCTTGACTTCACGCTGACCGAGTTTCGTCGAATTCTGGATCAGAGCTCTAGGAGGAGTATTTAAAAGTTCATTGCGTGTGTTTTACCAAAAAACCCTCAATAGCCGACTTCCTGTTGGGCTGGGGTAAAAAGCAAGAACGCGAGGTATAGATGAAATTCTGCTATCGACATGTGTACCGAGTTTCATATTATTACATGCAAGTGTGTTTGAGTTATGGACCAGTGTTCGGACCCCATTCCAGGGGGCGCTGACGAGCCGCCCTGCCACGCCCGGGTACCAGCTTCAGCCCGGCTCTGATGGCCGCGGGTTCTGACCCGTGTGCAAAGTTTCAAGAGTTTTCGAGCATGTTAAGGGCCCCAAAAGTGCCCGAGTAGTCGCTGAGAAAGAAAAAAAAAAAAAAAAAAAAAAAAAAAAAATAATCGGAAGGAAAACAATAGGGCTCTGCGCCCTTCAGGGCTAGGGCCCTAAAAAAAAAAAAAAAAAATAATCGGAAGGAAAACGATAGGGCCCCGCCGCGTCCTTCAGGGCTTGGGCCCTAAATACTGAGATTACTTCGCTACAGGGAAGGACACATTATGTGGAATTGAAAATGAAGAGAATACGAGATGAAGGCAAAAAAATCTCTCATAACTATTCCACTCCTCTGCCTGTCATCCGATGTCTAACGAAACCTCAAGTCACAATGACATCCTCAGGGTGGTTTACTGACTCCTTAAATGCATGTCCATCTCTGCCAGCTTCATCTCACTGGTTAGTTGGAAAGTAAATGGTCCTCCTTTTTAACCTTTATGTTCTGGTGAGATTGGCATAAGTGTTTTTATGATTGGGGTATGAGAGATACCAATGATATTTGTGTAAAAATATTATGGAACATAATCCATCCCTCTGTTTTACCAGAAAGCGTTCATTCACTTTTTCATTTTTTAGAAATGTGACCCTGTCAAATACCACAGGAGTTGTTGTTTAAACTAAATAATTTTCAGTCATTGAAATAAAGCTGAAATAAATATAAATATTAGAAGAAAAAAAATTAAATGCCTTGGTACTAAAGTACTAAAATTACTACATCTAAAACTGAAATAAAAAATAATTAAAGCTTAAAAAAACATTGCTGTTGGACGAAACCTTGCTTCCCACTCTAACTGCATTATATATAGGCTACAGTATATAATAATGTGGGAATGATGGCTACATTTGTATTGTGTTTGCGTGTGTGTGTCTATCGACAGTTACAAATATGCCAAAAAAAGCTTGTGGAGGGAACTTGTCAATATCTTGATGGATAAGTTTGAGAATGAGAAAAAACAAGAAGAAATGACACTGTCAAAAAAATTAAGTACGTTGCGAAAACAACGCAAATTATACAGGTCTGAAAATGGCCATTAAATGGTCCAAGGGGTCTCTGAGACACCAAACAGAAAAGAAGAAATAAATAAGTCAGCACTGCTGAAACTTCTTTTACGAACCACAGCAGACAGTGCTAGAATTTACTTAATTTCTATAAATAAAATAGAGCCATTTTGTCAGTGTTTTAACATTTCTTCATGCAAGTAATATATTTACCCTGATCTATTTTAAAAGCATACTTTGGAGCCCCTCTTTTTTAAATGAACAGGTATCAGATTAATTACTGCAGGAGCGCTTTTAACATCTGCTTCAGTGTCATGTCTAGTGGGGAGAGTGTGTTCTCCGGCCTTGACAGAAGTGTGAAGGGTGCGAGTTAAAATAAGAACAGTGGCGTCTGGAAAGGTGGCTGACTGGGAGCCACAAAGACACGCAGAACGCTCCGTTTCCCTAGAAACACAGCCACACCATGGAAGTGCAGAGTGTGTGTGTGTCGATGATTGAGTGTGTGATGGTATGGGCGGGGATGTTAGCGTGCTGTAAACACTGCAGGAGGCTGTTGTATTTGAGAATGTGTGTGACATGCGACTAATTACGCATTGTAGTAAGCATTGTCAAAGAACGGTACTAGATTACCAAAGCCAAGTTCTCAGGGGGTAGATTACGAGGGCTTGTGTATGTTTGTGCTTCGGTGGGTGTGTGTGCGTGCATACTAAGGAGAGATAGTGTACATAATGACCAGCTAAGACTAAAAATCAACACTAAGAACTCCCCACAAATGACCCGCGGCCAGCATCTATTTGCATGCGCCGTGTACGTCAGTCAGCTAAAGGTGCAAATGGATTCCCAAAATCTGGAAACCGTAGGACTCTGATGCAGATTTTTAGCGAGTTTGCCTAACAAGAAGATACTTTTAAGAGCATACTTTGCTAATGATGAAAGCAAACTCCTCTGGATGTCCCTGAAGGTACCTACGGCTCCTCCACAGAGTGGGCGAGCGCGAGCCGTGGCCCCGCTCGCTCTGCCGGTCAGCGCCGCCTGGTTGCGAATGCGGTGTTGAGAGCTGCAGGTAGCTAAAGGAGAGGAGAGGAGGGAAGGCGTAGGCTTCATGCTTTATGTTTTCAGTAATTAAAACAGCATTAGGCTATTTATTTTCTCTCCCCGATGCGTAGCTGATTGGGCATGAGGGAAATGTGGGACTTGCAGAAGCGAGAAAAGAGCACAATTACACGCCATCAGCAGACAACATTAACTCACTAATAGGAACACGGCAATAAAAGTTTATTATTATGGTGTAGCGATGATTGCCTGGTTTAAGCTAACATTTATAATACTTAGCGATGATTAGGAGGCGAGGGCGGGTGAGGGGGAAGGGTCACGAGAAGATCACGGAAGATGAGAGCGGGAACCTTTTCCTCCTGCCTTCTCCTCGGCGCATTTGATCAGGGAGAGAGAGGGATAAGGCTAGAGGGTCTGTTCCTGAGAGGATAGCACTCATTAGCCAGCCTTCCAGACCTCCATTATCTTCTTCTTCGCTGAATGTTCTCTACCACTTATTCAAGATGGCTCACCTCCACACGGATCCCACGCTATTGGCTGCCACAGTAATGAGCGAGAGATGCGGTCGGAATGGAGTAAGTGTGTTTAAAATGAGTTTGCTCTTCGAGCGCCCTTTCCCCGGAGAGGCAACAGCAAGATATGTAACGCCTATGGATGTTGATCCTCTTCTTATAGAGGACCCTGCTCACCTCATAAACGCATACACACTGCTGAGTCTAGGCAAATACTACCCAGCAGCACCTGACATTGCGAGCGATTAATGTATGCAAAGCTACTTAAAAAGAGAAGAGGGGCTGCTGGAAGGAAAACTAAAAATATGATGATGAGAAAGCATGAGAAAGAGAGGGGAAGATTTGTGTCAATAAGGAAGACAAGAGGACAGGCTAAGAACATAGGGAATTATATCTATTCAGACATTCAGTTAGTCTTGATCAAATCTGGTAAAAATAGTTCTTTTAATTTCTTTAAATGTCAATTAATTTCACTTCTAACATTTATTTAAAATAACTGAGAATATGAAATAACAAATTGCAATTCCACATCCATATTCTGTTTGCAACCTTTGGAATTTAAAGCTACACTGTGTGATTTTTACCCCCATCTAGCGGTGAAAAGGTACATGACCATTCAGTGAATATTAGTTTTTGTTCCTCTCAATTCCGATTTCGTTTTTTAACTCCTGCCACGGTGGCCAATGTAGTCCAAGATTAACATGGCATCCAGTTCGACCTCGTCCATGAGTGTTAACGCAAACGTCAAACGTGAAAGGCGAAGCTTGAATTAACGGGTATGTCCCTCTTTGGCTAATGTACTTTCAAGATGGAGGGGCAACATGGCGATCGACATTAGAAACCCTTACCCGTATGGATTTTCAATGGCGTATTATACACTCATCGAGAATACTTTATTCCTTAAACGAAGTAAATATACATTAATGAGCACTTTTGAAAGAACTAAGTGTTTTTAGCTAAAAATAAACTAAAGAGTTACACAGTGTAGCTTTAAAAAAGCTTTATTAATTAAACTCCTAATAATACTATATAAAATATATATTTGAGAAATGTTAAATAAAATAAAAAAATTCTTACAATTTCTTTAATTTCCTCTCATTTATCCTACTTTGTTGTTGCAATGCATTCAGGGATTACTTTCTCTGTAAATGCATTGTTGCCTAAGAATTTAGCAAAGATTAGTTATTTTAAGAGGCAGTATAATTACACTGCCTACCTTTTGGAACAGACTTCACGGCTATAATGCTTTAAAACGCTGCCTACGGAGGCAGCTCACTGAGGTTTTGAAACGGAGCAGTGGAGTACGAGAGAGACAGGGCGGCTTTTCCTTCTTTGCAATTCTCTCCACGTCGGGGGATGAATTATTCAGAGCCCAGGGAGACTCTGGCCTCATCGTGTAATGGAGAAGGACACGCATTGATACCAAATATTGCTGTTGGGAAACTATTGATTGGTGAGCTATTTGTCCAAAGTTTGGTCTGGAAGCGAAAGCTGTCAGCGGCTTTTAATATGACTGACACTTACGTAGAAGCCCAACTCACAGTTCGACCTCCTCCCTCCCCATGTTCTTCATCCATCCATCCCTCCCTCTTCATCCATCTCTAACATTCCCTCACGTCCCTTCCAGTATAAAGGGGATTTACTGACAGAGGAAAGAGGGGGCTGAGGTGTGAGCGAGACAAAATGTGCACAGTATGGAGAGCAAGAAACACTGTCAATAAGGTGCCAGCAGCACAATTAACGCCTGCAGGAAATGCAGCAAGTCAGCGCAATGGGTACCCTTTGACCTCTGACCTCACATCTAAAGGTCACCAAAGAGCGAAAACATGCCTGTCTTTTTCTCAACACTGAGATCAAGCATAAAAAGTGAGCCGGGTATCAGAGTAGCTTTTATGCTCAACTTCCCCTCTGTCCTTGGGCGAAAACTGGCGTGTAACTGTGCCGTAGGATCTGGCCCAGGAGGGGAGAGGATGCTTGCTTTGGCCTGGAACTGAAAAGTTCTGGCTTTCCTATGGGGTGTAGGGTACGCAGAGGAGGCTTGTGGTTCCTCCAAGGTGGTCTAATGTCCCTGCCGAGTTTCAAATGGAAAATCTGAAGCTCTCTTCCTCAAGCGGATGTCTTAGTGGATTGCATGAAACTATTCTGGATGACATAAGTGCAAGAAATGAGTAAGTATATAAAAACAACACAACGGAATGACAAATTGTGCATTCACAATCACATCCAAATCTCAAAGTGATTTCTCTAAATTATAAGTGAAGAAAATGGAATGGTTCAGTTTCTACCTCGCAGTTCAGTTAGTGCACATGCACTGGCATGTGTGGCACACGTTGCGGCTACGAGCAGCGCGGTCGGTGACCTGAGAAAACAACGATGGTAATAACCATCCTCTTTCTCTCTCTCACACACACACAGAGAGAGAGACAGACCTACAATTACAACATCAATGTGTGGCAGAGACAAAAAAAAACCGAAAACATCATTACAATTAGAGTCTCCAGACTCTTCAGAGGAGAGAGAGAAAGGAGAGGAGGTAAAAGTGATGAGAAGAAAGAGAGACTTAATGAGAAGGAAAAACCTACAACAAATCCTCTTTTTTAAAGCTAGCATTTTTCAGATAACTTAAGCTCAATACTAAAATCAGGTCATTAGAGTCTTAGTCTAGACTCTAGTCCATTTGCAGCCTTATTCTGGCCAATAACCGTGCAGTAAATGACTACAGTTCCTCTTTATATCAAACAGATTATACAACAACAGATACAATTTCATATATATATATATATATATATATATATATATATATATATATATATACACACACATTACTGTTCTTTTGTTTGGGGTAGGTAAGATTTGTTTTAATGTTTTTGAAAGACATAACACAGAGATATTGTGAAACATCATTACAATTTAAAATAACTATTTTCTATTTTCATATATTCTAAAAATGTAATTATTCCTATGATGGCAAAGCTGAATTTTTAGCAGGCGTTATTCCAGTCTTCAGTGTCACATGATCCTTCAGAAATAATTTTAGTATGCTTTGGTGCTTAAGAAATATTTCTTATCATTTAAAAAGAGTTGGACTACTTAAAATGTTTGTGAAAACCATGATAAATATCTTTATTTCAAAATGATTAATAGAATGATATTTAAATAAATATCAAAAAAGAAAAAAAAATATGCACAAAATTATTTTTTTTAAATAATTATAATAATAATATATAGCAATTTTGCTAAACTTTTTCAAAGCCCTAATTTTGTTCTGTTAAAAAACAAGATAAAGATTTGGTTACTTAATTGCTAAACAGACTGCTAAAAGCCAAACTAATGCAAGTTGCCTTAAGTCAGCCAATTAGCGCCATCAGAGAAGTGCATCAGTTGGTCAGTAAACAACTGTAGGTTGTCCATGGACAAGGCTACTACAGTCTAAAAAATTAGAAATAATTGTGATGAGATTTATTCTTAAAATGGTGTTCCATAAAAAATCCCCCCAAAAACATCTAAAATGAGTTTAAACCTATGTTTTATTGACTTTTTATTCACACATTGACATCTGTGCTTGCTATTCACACTTAGGCCTACACGACAAACTCTTACACGACAAATGAGTCTCAGAGAGATGTACAGATGGATTCGGCGCCTTCAGAAGAGGCCAATGTCTCATTATTAACGTGCATTTGAAGTGTGCGCTACTTTGACAGTATATAAGTCTGTGTGTGTGTGTGTTGTAAGTGGGGAATCTAGACCCTGTTAAACCCGGCCTTCCTAGGGGACTGCTCAGCTGGTGAAGGGGGCTGGGGGGGTGGCACAGGGGTCTGCAGCTCTAAGAAGTCAAATTACCTCTGAGCCCGACTCATCAGCTCCTCACACACACCACACCGCCACACGCTCATTAATGGTGTACTCACCAGAATATTAGCACAGACAAGACTCGCAAACACGCACGCGAACGGCACCAAAGTAACACTCGTGCTGCAAGCCATGGACATAAAACTCTCGGAGCAACTATCCACGCTTCGCTTACACACTCGGCACGTAATACACAACACGCAAACACACAAAGGTATGCGCGCAAATATCTTTCAAATAAACGTAACACATTCTCTCGCACACACACATACACACACAGGGGCATTCTTGCAGGTCTCTGATGAAGCCCCAGTTGTGACGGCATGGAAGCGTCTGAGGCTCCGGCGGGATGGTATGCCGCTCCCTCGCAGCTGAGTTTCGGCAGATGTCAGGGAGGGGTGCGAGACGGCGCCGAGCACGGAATGACGAGCGCGGGGGAGCGGAGGTGGGATTTGAGCACAGACCCCGCCATCCGCCATTAGCAGCTTGGCACCGTCACAGAATGAGTGTTTTTCACCAGAGCACGGGAAGGGCTGCGAAATTCCAACAAATTCTGAGCTCGCACTCTGTTGCAACACCCAGAGACGGCGAGAGAGAGATCGAGAGAGAGAAACACAAACAAAAGCGGGGTGGAAAACAGAGGAAGATGGGAAGGGAGGGGGAAAGGTTCACCGCCGCCAGTGACCGGATTTGTCACCTCTCTCAGCGCAGGGAGCGCAAAGCGTGGCACCATGGGAAATTACCAAATCAGAATGCATTGATTTTCTTCAGGGAGGAGGCAAAAACATTCCTGAAAAACTGACATGGTTGAGAATTAAGAAGGAGATTGTATCAGACCTTTGTATTATTGAGAGCAGAGAGTGGTAGACTTTTGTTTTGTGAGGATGCTGAATATAAAGCGTTCTATTGTACGCCTCTGCTACACAGGGACCGTGTGTGTCACGTTTCAGGCCAACTATTACATCTCTCTCTCTCTCTCGTACCTCCTCGAACTTCCATTTGTCTCTCTTTGTCCTCTTGTACTGTAATTACCATAGTGTCACCAAGGTAGGACCATGTGCTTCAGCTCCAAAGAATAACTTAAAGTAATTGTATAACTGTGCGTGTATGTGTGTGACAGAGCTATCATAAGTGTGAAGAAGTTCCCACAGCCAGTGGACGGAAAATAATCTCCAAATGTTGTGCTTTCTGCCAGCGTTCTCTCCCACACATTTTCAAGTCCTTAACGGTCCTTTTCCCAGGTTTGGTCAGCTGAGTCAGTCCGCCGCAGGGAAGTTGACCTTGCAGGCCGCTGTCACAGGAAGCCAAGCCGCTGCGCCTGCTGCCTTGACTGCGACTTCACCCCGTATCTGAAGATACGCGGCATCTGCTACAGCTGTAGCATTTAACACTCGCCATTTCTGTCACTAGCTAAAGAACAGCTGCTTTTGTTTCACAGCTCTCTTTACTAGACACAACTCTGTTCAAAATCTAGCGAGCTGCATCACCGCCGACCTTTCCAAGACAGCGACATAACCATCGTGGAAAATCTCAGATTAGGCCCACACGGAATCTGCTACGGAAAAATTCCTTGAATTTCTACAGAACTTTAGAACAACTGTTATGTAGGAAAGTTCTAAACATTTTCATTCGTCGACATTCGATACACATCTTATTAGTCCCGACAATGCTGAAAAATAAAACGGATTTGAAAATTCTACACAGGCAGAAAAGGATGCCACACAAATAGAACTTCACCTAGGGATTTGGAATTGGATTTCAATGGGCTATATGCACGCATGAGTTCCGCATTTGACGCAAGATGCTCGTCCATTTCCGATTGTGTCAGATTGGAAGCGAGGAGGAACGGGATTATGGCAGAGTCTTCAAAATGTACTGTCCTCCCGTCTTTGAAATGAAACGTACATGCGTTTAGATGTAATTTTATATATAGTTATGTTTATTTAATATAATTTTAAAAAGAAGCATAAACACAACGAGGGGTGTCTGTTTTATTTGTTTTTGTGTCTAACGTTTCTTTAGTATAACCATGGAGTATAAAATTCAATATAAATTCTCGGTATTGCATTGGACTCTACGATCGGCGGAAGTTCTCGAGCATCCTTAAACCTTCACCGGAAATACCGCTGTGCATAGAGCCCATAGAGTTTGCTAACAGATACTAGTAACAAACATTGTACATAGTACAATGTTTTTTAACTTTCAAGTTCCTAATTTTTTTTAATGGTTTCTCTTGGTGAAATTTACTTTTTTCCAATAAGCTTATTTCAAATGCATTATGGATTACATCTCTGCAAAGGATTTCAATAGCCTTAGAATTTGCCCCAAAAAAGATCTTAAGATGCAGATAGAGCCAGTCTTCATGTCAAGTTTCTGGAACAGACTATCAGTTAGTGTCACTAACGTCCATCTCTCTTTCTCAGTCCGTCTTCATCTCTCTGATGTTAGAATGATCAATTTCAAGGTGACCCTGGCTGAATTACTGGTGAGTGTTTTGTGTGTGCGGGCGGCTGCAGCCTGGACCCAGTAATTAACACCAGCGCCTAATGAAGTGCAGCTGCTCAGCCGCGCAGACTGAGGAGGCTGCCAAAAACCAGGAGAGCCCCTGTCAGCCAGCCTCATCCTCTTCGCTCGCTCTCACTCACTTCCGAAGGTCAACCTCCCTCATCAGCACCCGGTCAGTTCATCTCTCTCTTTTTCTCCCTCCCTCTGTATCTATTCCTCCCGCAACATCTCTGTACCAAAAAGGGAGGGAAAGGCACTGATCATGCATTCCTCTCATCTCATCCCTAAGTTCCTTGCCAAATCTCCCCCATTCCTCCTCTGAACCACGGATCCCTCCCATTTCGGCCATTTGTCGCATCCCTCAAATCTTCATGATGCTCAGATAATCGTCTTCTAACAGTATTCTCTTAATCTCTCCATTGGTTCGCCATCTGAAATTGTTGTACAAGCTTAAGGTGATATTTGGACATTTTAGTGATGACGAATAGCCAATGAGGGTACAACATTAAGACAAAAATGAGCCAATCACAGAGCTCCTTCTTCCAACCCAAACTTCTGGATTAGGTCGTCTATACCCATACAAAAACACAACTCATTTTAATTTACATTCTGTGCAAAGTTATTAAGTCCATAAAAAGACATACTGTGTAATATTGATGTATCGACATTACAACAGTTTGCCTAAACTAGACTAAACAAAACTAAACTAAAAAAAAAAGCCCACTGAATGGTGTATATGTACTTGTGCACCAGAACTTTCAGAAGTAAAGCACAAGTTCAAACTGGGATGGACAATATACAATTTTGCCAATACCATTATTCTTATTCATTATGATAATGTGATAACGATGAAATAGCTGATACAACCAACATTTCTATAAAAATCAAATGAAAATAAAACTAAAATTAAACACTAAATTGGAACTACAATATTCACACCATTATAATTACAGTACAATAAAGAGAAAATAGCTATTCATTTCAGATTTGCTAAATTACATTTAAGAGTGTTATTACATTTATACCTTTTTAAAGGATTAACTAGATTACCTTTATGTGAGCATTTTAAATGTATCTAAATGTAAGATAGCAGAAATAGGCTGTGCAATAAAAAACTACAATAATAAATACAATATTTTATTACATATGATTTAACATAATATAATACGCACAATAAATCATGACATGTATGTAATATACATGTATGTATAACGAATTACAATATAAGATTATCTTATTTTAATACATCCTAATGGATACAGTTTTTTAATCTCTAATATCTGATATGGTAATATTGTGCATCCTAAGTTCAAACTCTTAAAAGGAAACAGAATAAATCCACAATAAATTGCATGATTTGAGGTATCAGTATATACAGGGTTTCCCCAGGTTTGATCAGCCCAAATTTAAGACCTTTTTAAGACCTTTTTAAGACCACTTTAATGAAAATTAAGACCTACATCGCACCCATTATGTAGCCGTAAAACACCAGATCAAATCCCAATAATGACTATTACTAATGAATGTTTTAATTAAAAATACATTTATTATAAACGCAATTTATAATGTATTTATAATTTATAATTATATATTTATAGTATAATGAAATTTAAGACCTTTGTTAAAAAAATTAAGACTTTTTAAGGCCTTAATTTAGAAACATGAAAATTTAAGACCTTTTTAAGACATTTAACACCCCGCGCTACCCTGATATAGTCTAAATAAAGTTGGAAAAGTTGCAAGTTACTTATGAGCCATAAAACACTAGTTAATTAAATGAATGCTCTAAATAAACCAGACGCAATTCAGAGCGAGAATCATAAAGACAGAATGCCTCTGAACGCGGAAATATACATAAAACAAAACAAGACAACAGACAAACAGCTGAGGCATGTTAGAGGCATACCCACAGGGTAAAAGTGAAGATTTAAAGTGAATCCTAAAAGAAGCCTAACAAGGGATAGGCCTATCTTAGATCTACCATGTCCCACACCTACTATTTTTTGTATCTACAAGTCACACCTCTGAATTCCCTTTCTGTATTCCTCCTTCCTGCCTTCCATCTCCTCTCCCACTCTGACTCCGATTCCGGATCAAAGCCAGGGTTCCTGTCATACAGGCACCTCTCACCGCTCCTCAGAGAGCGGCCTTTGAAGAGTCCGACCCCAGGTGGCCCCTTCTCCCACACATGGGCTTGAGCACATGCACACACTCTGAGGGGCCTCCACCCGTCTCTCTGGGACTTCCACCCCCGCCCTTCCATCGAGAGTGTGCCTTCCCCTGATTCCTGCGGATCTCACATAGAGCACTGATGAGCTGTGACATCCGCTTACTCTTTCCTCCCACACACACACACACATATATACTCACACACTGAGCTGATGCGCAGAGGCAAGATCACACCAGACAGCAGATGTTAATTATCAGTCAGTATTTAGGGGCCTTTATTTACAGAGTTTACCTGGAACCACTGTATCACCTGCTGTATCGCTCTGCTGCTCTGACATCAACTAGACACGCTTGTGGTCAACTTGATACAAGATCTATACCTTCTCTCATTCTACTCCTGTTAACACACACACCTACACTCACCGGCCACTTTATTAGGTACACCTGTCCAACTGCTCGTTAACACTTAATTTCTAAGCAGCCAATCACATGGCGGCAACTTATGGCGTGCATTTAGGCATTTAGGCATGTAGACATGGTCAAGACAATCTCCTGCAGTTCAAACCGAGCATCAGTATGGGGAAGAAAGGTGATTTGAGTGACTTTGAACGTGGCATGATTGTTGGTGCCAGAAGGGCTGGTCTGAGTATTTCAGAAACTGCTAATCTACTGGGATTTTCACGCACAACCATCTCTAGGGTTTACAGAGAATGGTCCGAAAAGAAAAAACATCCAGTGAGTGGCAGTTCTGTGGGCGGAAATGCCTTGTTGATGCCAGAGGTCAGAGGAGAATGGCCAGACTGGTTCGAGCTGATAGAAGGGCAACAGTGACTCAAATAACCACCCGTTACAACCAAGGTGGGCAGAAGAGCATCTCTGAACGCACAGTACGTCGAACTTTGAGGCAGATGGGCTACAGCAGCAGAAGACCACACCGGGTGCCACTCCTTTCAGCTAAGAACAGGAAACTGAGGCTACAATTTGCACAAGCTCATCGAAATTGGACAATAGAAGATTGGAAAAACGTTGCCTGGTCTGATGAGTCTCGATTTCTGCTGCGACATTCGGATGGTAGGGTCAGAATTTGGCGTCTACAACATGAAAGCATGGATCCATCCTGCCTTGTATCAACGGTTCAGGCTGGTGGTGGTGGTGTCATGGTGTGGGGAATATTTCTTGGCACTCTTTGGGCCCCTTGGTACCAATTGAGCATCGTTGCAACGCCACAGCCTACCTGAGTATTGTTGCTGACCATGTCCATCCCTTCATGACCACAATGTACCCAACTTCTGATGGCTACTTTCAGCAGGATAATGCGCCATGTCATAAAGCTGGAATCATCTCAGACTGGTTTCTTGAACATGACAATGAGTTCGCTGTACTCAAATGGCCTCCACAGTCACCAGATCTCAATCCAATAGAGCATCTTTGGGATGTGGTGGAACGGAGATTCGCATCATGGATGTGCAGCCGACAAATCTGCGGCAACTGTGTGATGCCATCATGTCAATATGGACCAAACTCCCTGAGGAATGCTTCCAGCACCTTGTTGAATCTATGCCACGAAGAATTGAGGCAGTTCTGAAGGCAAAAGGGTTCCAACCCGTTACTAGCATGGGGTACCTAATAAAGTGGCCGGTGAGTGTATACACATTGATTCACCTCCTTAAAGAGACAGTTCACCTCATGAAAATCCAAAAAACCTATTTGACTTTTTTTTTTTTCCTGTGGCCCAAAAAGAGGTCATTTTATAATGCACTGACCGCTCTTTTCCATGCAATTACACTTAAAAAGCATCATTAAAATGGTCCAAATTACTCATGCTCTACATTTCAAGTCTTCTTTAAATTTAGAACCAAATAAGTCTCATTCATGAATGACTTATTCAGACTGAATCAACAGAACAGAAAAGTACAATAATTGACCCGAATTTAAACAGTCCAACTAAAAAGAATGATTCATTCACAACTGGACATTACTGTAGCTCTCATGAACGAAACGTCATGGAGGAAACTTAACCAAAGCAAAGTTTTATTTTAAATTCATTTTATTCCTCACAACACCAAAAAACCATGGCAATAAATATATATTCACATGAATGAATCATATTTTATGATATATATCGCTCCTCTTTGAATATTTAAAGCTTCAGTCAATGTAATTGAATGGAAAAGAACAGCAAGAACTTAAAAAAAACTAATATTTGGGTAAAATAACTATTCTATCACTCCCTCCTCATCACGTTTTCCCCTCATAACGCATCCATTGTATAACGTCATGCACGTAAGTCCTCTTCGCCAGCTACGACAGATGCCACTGTCACTCGAGAAAATAAATTCAGAATACTTAACGAATTAAGTGAGGAGCAAATTGCGGCTGGCCCCCTTTCATTATGCACAGATAGGCAGGCAGCTTGTTTGTCTTTTTAACAATTACCGCACGGCATGGAGAAGAGAGGGTTGGGAGAGTGACGAGCTCCTGATATTGCTGTTCCTTCCCCTCCACGGCAGCTGGCTGAGACACACCTGGAAGGATCTGGGACGGTCGAGGAGGGGAAGTGGGGAAGCGGGGCAGCTGCACCTCTACCAGATATACCTGAGAAAGATATGTATACACATGCTGCTAATATACCAGCACGCCAAAGATTCAGACCTAGCGACTTCCAGTGTCAAAGATTATGATGCATCAGTACACCAGATCAGCTAAAGACACACTTCCTATGCAGCCTTCCCTCTAAATACACCTGCAACCCACACCCATGCGATTTGGCCACGATGGTCGCAAATGTACCTCATTTTCCATTCCGTTCCCACACCTTTTGGAGGAGGCTCCCCCTGAGCAGTTCTCTTATAGATCTCCAAACAGCTTGTAATTACCTTTAATAAACAGCATAAGAAGCAAATCAAGCGCAAACGTGGCAAAATGAGCTCTCAGGGGGATCAGACATCACTCAGCCTTGCAAACAAACATTTCGGCAAAACATTGCTGCCTCACTCCCTTTTCAACATGACATTCTCTGTGGGGGCTTTTCAAAGGAGGGAGGAAGGAAGAGAGAGAGAGAAGGTAAAGGAATTCAATCACTGGTGTTTAGGTCATGGAGCAGGGTCATGTGGCATGTTTGAGATGTGTTCTCTTGTATAATAAGAACACGTGATACTGTAAGCACTATACTGGTTATTCATTTTATCTAAAATTAAATAAAATCTAAAAATTTTCACATTCATTTTAATTTGTATGTATCTGTTATATAAATGAAATTTTCAAACACAATAATAATTAAATAACACTGGTGAATGTAATCTGTAATCTCAAACATAAACCAATTTATTGATTAGTTTTTATTTTATTTTTTATAGAAAAAGGTCAGTAAGATTAAGATTACATTGTAAAACAATATTTTCAAGATTTGTTATCACAACATCTTTTTCTTTTGTCAAATCAACTTAAATAATTTATTTAGTTGAGATAACTTATTATTTTGAGTTTCTGATGATTAAATCAATCTCCTTCATTGTATTAACTCACTTTTTCCAGTTCAATCAACTTAAAATTGAGGCAACCAGTTTACTTATTTTAAGTTAAACCAACAATATTTTTTACAGAGATATGCATAAAATGATTAGAAGTGGCAGTTATAATGTTAAAAATTGTTTATATGTCAAATAAAAGCGGTTTTGAACTTTCATGGAAAAGCCCTGAAAAAAGAGTCCCTGTTTCCAAACAAATTTGACTGTTTTCAAGAATATTAGAATGTTCTGAAGTATCATGTGACACTGAAGACTGGAATAAGCCAGCTTTGCCATCACAGGAATACATTTACATTTTAAAATATATTAAAAAATTATTTTAAATTTTCACAATATTACTGTTTTTCTTTTATTACAAATAAATGCAGCATTGGTGAGCATAAAATACTTATTTAAAAAGCATTAAAAAAATCTTACCAACCCCAAACTTTTAAATAGCATAGTGTATACAGGATATACAATGATGTGTTCAATGTCGGCTGCCACCAACAGGGTCATCAAGACCCGTCACAAAGTGTACCAAATAAATAGAATTGACATAAAATGAATGATTTTAGATAACTTTATCATGTGAGTGAAATGAGACAGTGGACTGACACAAGAGACATAAAACTAGCACATCTATGTAGCAAATCGGTTACCAAATATTTAGTTTTTTTTTTTTAATATGGCCAATTGTAATCAAGTATTCCAGAGACCTGTGTAGTAAAAGCCAAACACATGCAGATGTGTATGAGTTTAACCCTGCACGTGTGTTGCATAGATTTGGTCAAGCTCAACGTCCTCATCCTTCTCTCTCCCTCTCTCTATTCACCTCTAGCAGCGCACCCTCCATCATCCCCCTCAAACGTTGCCGGCTCCTCTGAGGTTCCGCCTGGCTAGCTCCAGGTGGTCTATGATGTGCATGAGGGGCTGTCATCTGTTCCCATGCTCACGTACTTGCCACATGGGCTGCAGTAGAGAGACGCCACACCATTAACAAGCCATAAAAACCAACCCAACCCTTTTAAAACATCAGAACACTGAGGAATAACTGCTCTCACCAAAGCCACTCAACCTAACATCAGGCTCGGCGCACACAATAGAGACATCAGTGGCTGGATAACAGGGAGTGACATGCAATGTGAAGGAATGATGATTTCTTTTGCTCTCCTAATTACAGAATGGAGGGGGCTGGAGTATGGCCACACACACTTACAAAAAGACAAACACGGTGTGGCCCTAGGCAAGACACTGGCTTGCTCGCACACAGGCGCTCAGTGAAGTGAACCCTCATCCACATTATCTACATCCATTGACTCCTAAAGCTTCTTGTGTGCTGCCTCATTAAGTCTGCGCTGACACAGAGAGACCGCGCCTAGGTCTCCTTTAGTGGCCAGTCTCCATGAACTTGTGTGTGTGTGTGTGTGTCTATAGCATGAGATGGGCATTACCTACATCTAAATAAAAATGCATGGACCTATAGCATCTCTCCCTGTAAAAAAACCCGTCATCTTTATCATGATACAACAATCAATCCCATAATCTTTCACTTTGCACTAAAAAAATGATCAGACTTCAGCAACCGTTTGCGTACATGAAAACAGATTTTCGACAAATAATAGCTGTGATGTGACAAGACAGATTCAAATGGAAAAGCGCACCCACAGTTGAGACGAGAAGACTATTATGACATCACAGAGAACACCCTGGGGTCAAACGGCAAGCATCTATGTGGTGTTGCCTTGACAACACACGTGTGACTCGTGCTCCAGGCATCAGAATCACTGGGATGAATAACTAAGAATCAACGGTGACATTAGCAATACTCTCTGGAGAGCAGTCTCATTCAGGTGGATGTGTGTTCATGCCCCTGGCCCAGCCCCATGCACAAATAACCACTATGGCAATGCGTGTGGGTGTACGTGTGTTTTTAGTACGTGTGAACTGGCAGAGGGAATTGGATTTGGAATTGCCAATTTAACTAAGGTTGCACTCTTTTATGTTCATATTATGACATCATATTTTATTTTCAATATTCTACTACTGGAAAAAAAGTTTCATGTACTTTGTTTAATCCAAATATTATTTGAATGTATAGAAGCCAAATTAATTCGAAAATTCGAATAAATGGGAAATTCGAAGAATGATCGATTTTATGAAGCTAAACAGTCTTTGAGTTAACACACAGACAGACAGACAGATACTGTAGATTGAAAATGCTTAATTTAATTTAACAAAACTCAAAAAATATTTTGTTCTAAGCTCACTGAATATAGCGCCACCACCAACATTCAAAAAAGCTTGCAACAACTTCAATTATCTATTAACAAGCAGGACATAGGACAGATAGACTATTATTTAAAAACCACAGTATGAACTATACCACCATTAGGCCGTGTGTCCACCAAAGCGCTTTTTATCCAGCTGAAAACGGCAGATGCTCAGCGTTTGAGAGCGTTTTGGCAGCGCAGCGCTTTTTCCGTTAAGATGTGTCGTTGCTATGATACAGAATATCCGCAGCACAGTTTACTTGTAACTGATTTCGCAGATAATTTGTTTCATACTAAAAATTTATTTTTCATCCATTTTGCTCGTTTAGCTCTGTTGGTTGATGTCGTTGTACAGAAAGAATGTTGTGAGAGTCGGTCAGTGTTGTTTAGTCCCGCCCCTCCTCCACTGTGATTGGACAGGTGGGTAAAAAGTGACAGTGATGAGCGCTGCGTTTTATCCAAAGTTAAACATTTTTCAACTCCCGGCGACTCCCGCTTAGGGCGATAAAAAACGCGACGCTCATATTGAAAACAATTGAAAACATACGCCAGGCGCGTGGAAAAACGCTTTGGTGGACACACGGCCTAAAAGAAGATGCTGTTACTCCACACTTGCTATATAACTAATGGCGAGAGCAATATGTATGGAAAGTCCACAACACATTATTGTTTTAATCTGTCACAATTCAGGTTTTGCGAAGACTGTTGCCGACGGATGGGGGCTCCTGAGTCATTTCTTATTTCACATGCGGCAAAAAACTGCTTGTTTAATTCTGTCGGTCAAAAGAGTATGGAAAATGAGCATGAAAAACCAAATTAAAAGGGCCTGAGGGAAATTAAATGAAAAATAAAAGTATGGAATGACCCCTTTATGTGACCCATCATGCACTGTTCTCTACTATAGCCCCGCTCCTTCTACTCAAGCAGTGAGAGATGTATGTGTGCCTGAGGGGGGTCATTCATTCAGGAAATCTAGCTAAGAATGGAGAGAGATAAGGGGGAACAAACCTTGCAGCTGGGCAGGCTCTCCTATGGGCCGTCCGACAGGCAGGGAGGGTGGAAAGAGAAGGCAGGGTGACAGTTAGTCAGCAGCACTATGATCACATGAGGGTTAGATGGTTGAAGAGGGGTCAGACATGGGGGTCATGGCTTACTCATGGTGACGTTATGGAGGGAGACTGGGCTGCCGTCTTAAATTGTCAAAACACACTACAACTAGAAAATAAACCATTGGTAAGGGTGAGTTTCATCATCTACTCACCCTCATTCCAAATCATTAGGACCACTTGAATTATATTTTTTGTCATTTTGACAACTTGACAGCACACTTTTATTACTAGGAAAAGACTACGTCTGCTAACCTACAGACATCATATATGCTTGGACCGACATTAGCCTCATGAATCCCAACTATTATTTGAGCATTCATAATCCCAACGTGCTTCCAGAATGATCGTCGTATACAAACTTAAACGGATATTTCACCCAAAAATACACTCATTTCGTTCCAAACCTGTATGACTTTCTTTCTTCTGCGCGCTACAGAAGATATTTTGAAGAATGTTTTAAATGTTTTAGACCATATAATAAAAAGCCAGTTGGGTCTAACACAAAGCTGGATCCCATTAAAGTCATGCAGGTTCAGAACAACATGAGGATGAGTAAATTATTGTGCATTACTATGTGCATGTAACAGCATGTTCTCTAACGGTCAACCCTGAACCTATCACTGAGAAAGATCACAGTGGCACAAAACGCTAAAAAAAGGCCTTGGGAAAGTGGAACAGAGAGAGAGGAAGGGAGAGAGCACTGATACAGCACAGACGAGCAAGAGAGAATCAGGGTTGGACGGAGGGGGTGAAGAGGCTGACTACAGCTCAATCCACTAATAAAGGCAGATGAAAGGGAGGTTAAACACAATATGCTAATTGAAATGTGTTGGCTGATTAAGGGCGATTGAGAGGAGAGTGGACGTGCTGTGAGTTCTGTACGCCGGTGATTAGTGCAACATTAGTGTCTGCATGCTTTTCCTTGCGACGTGCCCAAATGGATGGATGGAGATAGACGGGTGGGGGTGGGGGGTGGACGGAGAGGTGAAATGAGTAAAGCCTCCTTCTGCTCACCTCTCTTACTGTTCCTATACTCTCGCCCAACATGAAAAGCACAGGAAAACACAGACAAAACTTTTTGAACCCCAAGGACTGCACTGGGGCCCAAATAACAAGCTTGCCTATGTGTGTCTAGACTGCCTAGTAAAACACAAACATTATAAAACATCACACCTTATCACAAAGACTGTCAAGAACGTGTCAAGGAGGAAACGTGGAATGCTAGGCCGAGCACCTCGCTGTAATGTCTGAGAGGCCTTGTACTTCGTGTCTGCTGGTTTGCTACTCAAGCTTATTTTCCCTTTTCTCGGCTTGCTTATCTGTCAGTCTGTCTGTGTTTTTATTACTATTATTTTTCGGTGCACAATCTTTTGTGTGTGAAGGTCTCTCAGGAGCACAGAGGATTTTTTTTTTCTGCAGGCTTTTTTGTTTTCCGCTGCGCAGCTGTAGACCCACGGGGTGCCCCCTGCAGGTGTGAGACTGTGTATGTATGTATACGTGTGCGCTGATTTTGTGCGTTTGCTCTCAGGAGACGCGTTGCGCAAACTCTCCCCCTGCCAGCAGGGCGCCCCGCTACACAGAGGTGATCATCAAGGGGTGCTGTGCTAAATGAAGACTAAAATTAAAAGCAGTGACTATGCGGGCACGTCCCCATGAGGGTGGCCCGACGGTGGGATACAAAATCTTTTTGCCCCTGAACTAACAGCCTGGCTCAGAGGGGTTCTGTGATATTAATATGAATATAAACTCACTGAGCAGGATCAAGCTCCCCTTCTCATTTTCATCTGCATCCCAGTCAAGTCAAAATTGTGTATTTTTTTTCAGTACTGCCAAAGAGTGTTTTTAAGTCTTTTGCTTTATTAGGCAGATGCTGTAGACAATGACAGGAACTTTTATGATGCATTGCCTGCATAAGCATATATGCTAACTGCTGTATTCTGAACAATAATGACAGTGACTCATTGCAGTACACAAGATCCAGGGGGCGGAGTTGGATCCAGATCTAAGGGGTGGAGATGGGTAGGATTAGGGGTGGGTTTAGGGATCAGGGGGCTGGGATGGGTAGGTTTAGGTATATGGTTCTAAATCAAACTCTCCCCTGGATTTCGTGTTCTGCAGTGAGGACCATCTCTATAATGGAGTGATTCAAAGGGTTAATTAACCCTACAGTAAAGATTTTGTCATTGTTTACTCATATTCATGTCATTCCAGTGCGTTTTCAGTTGTTTTTTTTTAATTATACATTTTATTTTTAACAACATTTATGATTTACATTCGTATAATTCATATTTTTTATTTTATATTTATAATTTATTTACCAAACATAACAAATAACTTAATAGGTTTTATTACATACTATATATACTGTGTATATATATATATATATATATATATATATATATATATATATATATATATAACACATACCTAAGATGTATAAATTTACACCTTTCATTTAACAGAACAGAATTGTCATCCATAAGACCTTGTTGTTCAGCTATGTGAACTGTCATTGTGTGGCAAGTGCTGTGTAACAACTGCAAAAAAAAACTATATATATATATATATACACATATATATATATAGATATATATATATATGATATATATATATAGATATATATATATAGATATATATAGATATATAATCTATTTTCATGAAAAAAAAACAATATGGTATGAAAATATGTCAATATAGGCATGAGACAAAATGACACAAAAGTAAATCATGTAAATTTGTATTTTTTAGTGAACTGAGTGACATAACAGCACACATTACATACTCTATTCATCAGCCTGTTTAGGCTCCCTCAACAACAGTCCATTGGCATCACACCACCAGTGACTAAACTAAATGCCACAACGCACCACAATTCTCAGCTTTATTCCTTCTTTCTTCACTTCAGTCCAGTTATCCTGTGTCATGTCTGAGACAGGTCTTGGTGTGTGGGTAGTGAAATGAGTAAAGCAGTGTCTGTCTCCTCACAGGGGAAATGAAGGGGGTTACACCGGCTCTCACATTATGGAGTGTATGCTTTCAGATGCCTTGAAAAAATATTACCGTAATTGCCAGGATTCTGTTTCTCTGTAAATCAGAAAAAGTCCTTCACTAAAGTATTTCCAACAAATAGTCCTGTAGTGTGACAAATTAAACAACAACATTTGTATACAATCTGCCAATTAATATGACAGGTCATAAAACTGCATTTTTAATCATTTTAAAATATAGTTTTAGATTAAGTATAGCACATTACAGGCTACTGCTGTCACAGATTGACACGTCATGTCAACTACACAGATAAACAAAGAATATGCATTTTGTTGTGTTAATTTTTCATCTGGATCAGAGTGTGAAATATTTGAAAATTTCATAAAAAAAAATAGTCAAGCTCTAACAGACCAATAGGATGCCTCCACTTTAAAAAGTGACAGAGTAACTAGCCAATGAGATCAGATGACCCTAAACAGAAGCTGAGACTATCACTGCAACATTAAACTAATGATAATGCAGTATAAAAACCACAGTAAATAAAAGTCTGCATGACCCTGTGCAGTCAGGAACTGACGGTTGTTTGATGAAATCAGGGCAGCGCTAATGAAATTCATTTTTCCCGAACACGCGGATTGACGCCTCCTTGCTAAGAAAAATCGTTACGCGGTCTCTAGCACAGAGACAAACGTCTACATTAAATAATCACACGGCTTCAATCAACAGGCAGGGAAAAATAAACCCACATTCCTCCAGGCTCACCGCCTCCTGGAGACGGAGCTTCTGATCGCATTCGCCTGCCTCACCAGTCGGATTAATTAAAACACTAGGCTTTTTCCACCCCTCCCATCTTGGTGTAATCAAGCTCTTTTGCAGCAAACCGCAACAGTCGAAATCTTTATCGATTCCCTCACCTATGCTCAATGCTGCTTACATACAAACGCAGGCGGCGAAGACTTGAAACGGCACCAACATAATCTAAACCTAAATTAAAGATCAAGTCACAAAACCTCAAGGTCCCCTAACCACCTGAAGCATGCCTTAGGAAGCCTTCAGGTGTGTAAAACGAATGTTAAAGTTGTGTGAATTATTATTATTATTATTTTTTTTTTCCATTTGTGGGAGGAATGTCTCTTGTGTTGTGATTGGTGCAAGTTCCTCCTGGGCTGTTGGCAGAGCAAAGTGACGGTACAGAAAATGACACAGGCAACGTGCTCACGCAGTGGTGGGGCGCTCACAGGAAGGACATGAGAGAAAGAGGAGAGCGGAGGAAGAGAGGGAGCAGATGTTGCAAGTTTGAGGAGGTAAACTGATTGAGATGAGGTGTCACCTCAGCCTACTGGTGACTGTGAGAGTGAGAGAGGGGAGGGGGACAGAGCTGGAAAGAGTGAGAGGAAAGGAAGGTGGGGGAGGCTAGGTGAGGTATGATCACACCTCGGCAAAAAAGGTAGGATGACTGAAACAAGGAACTGAGTGTCTGTGTGTATCCACAAGCTGAAAAGAAAAGAGCTGGAAGTCTGACAGAATGTGTGTATCCAAGCTCTTATCAGCTGTGTCAATCATATATAAGTGCAGGCATGTGGGTAGGAATGCACAGGGACTTCGCATCTACTAAATTCACATCTTCAACATATATGCAACAATCACACTCTCACACACACCGTTGCTTTTGGCAGAGGAGAATGCATGAATATGCATAGTGAAAGCACTGATGAAACACAGAAGGCGGAGAGATCAAATTTGTGCGATTTCTACAGCTGCCAAACGGTGAGCAAAAAGCACAAAGCTAAATTGTTCTATTTAACACGGCAGGAGAAGAACATGCATCCTACTAAATGCTCTCTCAATTAGCAAGTTCAAGCCAAACAATTAGCAATAATAAAAAGTATGTTCAAGTGAAACTGCATTGAGTCCATTTGCAGTCAAAATCAGCGATTTCAGTAATTGCTTGATATTGACACAACCATCAGAAAGCACACATAATATAAATGAGGCTGTCTACAAAATGAACGATTCCTAATTTGCTGCATGCAATTATAATGTGAAAGGACCATTCTTGACTAAACACATGATGAATTATAGTGAATTTCATTGCTTGAAAATCAAGTAAGATATTTATCTTTTTATGAATGCATTTGTGCATACATAACAGACTTAAATTGACTTTGTACCTTGTTATAATATTAAAAAAAGACTTTTAAAATCTGACCAGTCCTTATGGCTGTGATTAAAGGATGGGGGTTGGTTGTGGTTGTCAGTAACTATTAGGGGTCAAAAGGTTCAAAATGTCTCAATTTGAATCACGGTTTTAGGGTCACCGTTGTGGTACGGTTTGATATGCAAATCTAATAGAGTGCCGAAGTTACGGACATCACTCTGTAGGCCAAAACGCAGAAGCGAGTTAGCATTTTAGCACTCCCGGTTCCCTCGCTCTAAAGTCTATGGGATTTTTTAATGGGTTTTTGCTAAATCGCCTGAAATAAGGCTAAATATTTTCACGTTTTATCTATGGTATAAAACACACAGTTATAACCTGCTTGTGGTTTTTGAAAACTTTATTGTGTCTGCTTTTGTTTTTTAAAACTTTATATAGGATTCAAAATGTATACATTTTGGATTAACTTGTAAAGATTATCTTAATAGACAAAACATGTAAGGGTCACAACTCTTTGTCTAACACAGATCTTATTTTTTGCAATTTTCCAAAAGTCTATGGGGAAATGCATAGCTTTTCTAATCGAGGGAACCCATGCCGCCGCTAACTTCCGAGTTGTCCTACAAAGTGACGTCATCACTTCGGCACTCTATAGCACAAATAAATACAATAGAGCAAAGATACAAATGAAATAACCAGTGCTTCTTAGGTTTCAAGGTAGTCTTACAGAACTTTTCAGGTACAGAAACTGACTAAAATAATAAAATTTAAAACAACAACTCACTGTATAAATTAAATATAGATGAATCCTTTCTTTGTCTTTTCTTGTTTGATTAAGACTGTAGCAGATATACTAGGCTGCTCTCACTTTAAAACATAATGCACGGATCAAATTTACTAATACATGCATTTATTTCTCAACTGTTTATGTTCATTTACAGTAAGACATAAACAACTATCTACAAGGATACTTTCCAAGACAGGCATATTGACAATTTTGTGGGAATTTGTAAACCCATGGGCAAGAAGACATGAAGGAGAACTCAATTAAGTACTTGCATGCAGTCTGAAAGTTTCGTGACTGGTCTGAAAGTTTCAGACTCACCTAAAATTTCTGTCAACACACGGTGGATACCAAGGTGCAAATGTGTGCCGAACTGCAGGTGGAGAAACGTAACAGTTAACTGAGAACTGTTAAACTGTTAAGATCTATATACCGGTGGTGGTCATATAAAAATGAAGTATCAATACTATTATCTAGACCATGTTCACTCCATTTTTTTAAAGTGGTCACAGAGCTGCATAATGTGAGTATCCCTATTGCACATATTTTTCATTATTTTGGTAAAAAAAGAAGAAGAAGAAATAAAAAAACAATGTGCCTGCTTGCAAATTCCAGCATTAAAAAGGCAGGCTAAAATATCAAAGTCTTATAATAGCCTCACCAGTCATATATCAAAGCTGACAGATAGTGTAGCTTTTTAATGATTGCTTCGTAATCTCAAAAAGAAAGAGGAATACAGAGAGCAAAAGTACTAAAACTAGAACTCCTTTGTGATCTCGCTTCAATTTTCTGGCGCCTCAGCGCAGAGTCTGATAAAGGTTAATACACGACTCCCTTTTCATTATTCAAAGACGTCATCAATCTTTGAAGAGGGGTGAAAAAATAATAAAATAACAACGGCACTTAAAATAATCTGCCTAAATTCCATAATTAATCTCCTCCAGCTTTTCTGACAATTATGATGTTAATTAACCCAAAATTCCCTTCATGGCGATGGGGAGAGACATACGATCCGCCTTGCCGTCTCACACGCAGCCACTATCTCTACCATCAGTATCTTTAGAGAGGAAAAGAGAGAGAGGATGGAGGGATGAAAGGAGAGAGCTCTCAGCGTGGTCCAAATTGGATTGTGTTGGTCTGAGATTGGGCAGGTTGGATACAGTTAGGTTGTGATTGAATGGTGAAGGGTCAGGTGAGATGGAAAAGAGGAATGGAAAGAGCGATAGGTGGATGGATAGAAACAGGGTGGGAGGTTAAAGACAGGGCGGTTAATATGGGAATAATTGGGTGCTAAGCACTTCCATGCTCATTTAATGAAGGAGAAAATGAACATGGAACCAAAGGGCCCTAGAATTAAACTCAAAATTCCACCCACGTAAAATAAGGGCAGACAAAAAGTGTAGATTGGAAACACACACACACACACAAGTCTATGTGGTTAGGCATAATATCCTTTTTAAAGACAGATGCAGCATGCTCACAAGGACTCTAAGAATATATCAGGTGGCTCCACTTTAGTATCGGCTGTCAGGATCGGAGAAGGCCAGGAAGTTGCTGAGGCTTAGAGCATAGCGCCGTTTGTTCTGTGAAATTACTCACAGGCCCAGCTCGTTAATCTACACTACAGTGTGCTGCAGCAGCAATTATTACTTAAAGAATAACAACACCAAGGGAGGAGGCATATAAAACAACTACAAAGGAACTGTTCAGTTAAGCTCATATACTGCAGCCAGGGCCACTAGACAAGAAACATAGGATAGAAAATATCATCCACCAGGAGCCAACATTAAAAAGTGGCACCTAGCGCTCTATTGCATTATAGCGTACGAGGAAACATTATCAAAACACTCCTATAACATAATTAGATAAGTCACAGAGCCCTTTATTAGTTCAGCTAACCTAACATAATTAGAAGTCCAACATCGGTAAATAACACCCCCTCCACGTGGACATGTAGTTCCTCTATTTGTAAAATATCGGCAACAAAGAGCAAAATCTGTTTAATTGTCCACGACAGACTACGGGAATTAAATGAAGTGGAATAAAATAGAACCTAATTGTTTGTTGGCCTTTGCTGAAGAAGCGAGACCTGCAGTCCTGGTCTCGGCTGCATGGTGAAGAGTTAACAGAGCAATCAGACCTGCAGCCGAGGCCTCAGCTGCGTAGTCAAGTGTTAAACAATGGAACAGCTGTTGAGAGCGATGTCTGCACTTCCAGAAATAGAGCTGTTCATTTCACCTGTCTGTCTCACACCTGTGTGCAGGGAGTGAGAGAGAGTGCTGGGGCAAGACTAAGGCAGCAAAAAAGGGTAGGAAAGCAGGAGGAGCGACTGGCAAGCATCCAAACACACGCGCGCACACACACGAACGCACGCTCAATAGCAGAGGAAACTATGGGGTCAACTTACCCGATCATATGGTTGGCAACATGGATCTGGATCTCTCGTTCTGTCTCAAAGGTCATTTGGCATTTGATGCACTGATACGTCTTCTTCTGCAAGGAAAGATACAGTATTGGAATTCACATTGAACTGTTTTTTTTAATCCTCCACACATTCACAAACACCCAACCTATCCTGTTGCAACAAGAGAGGACAAGGCAGTGATTCTCCCATCTGTTACACTGATCTGAGACAAAAGCACAGGTAAAGATTGAGCGTCCCTGGAAGTTCACTGTCAATATCTAGTGAAGCGAACAGGCTGTACAATAGCCCAGCAGGATGAGGCTGCTGAACCCTCTGGGCCAGTAGTAATGTAGCCATGAATTCACACATCTCTCTTTGACTCAGAACACTTTGGGAACACAGGGAACTTATACACTAAAAATACTGCCAGAAAATGGTTGCTGGCAATGTCTCCCCTTTACAAAAGAAATTGCTTAAAATTCTTTTTTGAACTGCCAAAAGAAAGAGATAATAGGAAAAGAAAACAAAAAGAGAAAAGGTAGAGAAAGAAAACAATTTTGAGAACTAGAGGAAAACCTCAAATGACCTAAAAAATACCCCAAGCAAATACAAAACCATTTAAAATAGATTATTTCTGTCAAAAGGCCCAGTGCTTGTGGACAATGGCTAAGAGTTATCTTTGATCTTTTTGTTTAATATTGCACTATAAATTACTTTTAATATCCTTTCAGGTGAAAGAAAATATAATTGAGACAGTTGTAGTATAAAGCATATCAGGTTATCATAGGGGTTAGGCTTTGACACTTACTTTAGGGACAGGTGAGGCATCCGTAACTTTCTTAGCTCCACTGGTCTCAGGGCTCATTTCAGGATGGTCCACCTGAACATGGCTTTCCAGGTCTTCCAGGGTCTCAAATTTAACAGCACACTCTGGGCAGCGCAGTCCAGTGGTGCCCTTCTCGCCTTCTTGTGGGGTGACAACAACAGTTGGGGACTGGCCATTTGTGCCCCGACTCATGCAGCCAGCACAAAGACCATAAGGCAGGCCGTCGACATCGATCTTGACCAGCTCTTGTTTATTCTTGAAGTCTTTGAGACAAAGGGCACATTTATAGAGTTTGTGAGCCTGCAGCTGGCCATTTGGAGATGATGAGGCTGATCCTCCTCCTCCGCCACTGACCCCAGAGGACGAGATCTTCTGCATGTGAAACGTTCCGTGGATCTTCAGTTCGAGTGTCGAGGTGACAGTTTGCATGCAGACAACACAGCGGAAGCCTGTGAGGGAGTTTCTCAGGTCAGGGTGCATCTGGCAGTGCTCGAGAAACTCTTCCTCGCTCTGCAGGGGCATCTTGCAGATACGGCAGGTGCCTGTGTCCAGGCTCTTGCTGTGGGTGACCTTGTGCTCAGTGAGAGTAAGGAGTGAAGGGAAGCGTTCACCACAGATGGGACACATGTAGTGCTTTCGCCGGGCCACGGTGCGTCTGGGCATGTTCCCTCAAGCCGTTCTCAGAAAAGAATGTCCGTGAGCAAACATTGCATTTGTGGTTACCCTTGATAAAGTCGGCCTTCTTTCTCTTGAGCTTGCATCGTCATCACCAGGTCTGATATTGTGGTCTCGAAGGCGGTGGTTTTGGAGAAGAGACTCCATGGTATAGGCTGCACCACAGATGTCACAGGCATACATTGGCTCTGAGGCGTCCAGCTCCTCTTCACCACCGCTGGCTTCATGGCTGTTTACGGTTTCCTGACTTCCACCTTTTAACAGCATGTTCTGCAAATCTGCTTGCTCAGCAGCTGCTGTTGACCCTGCTGTGGAACGCTTGGAGCTTTGAGTCACCCCGTTAGGCGTTCCATTTTGGCTGCCTCCATTTCCGTTGCCATTTCCTCCATCAAAAATGCAGTGCTTCTCTCTGAGATGTCTTTCCAACAAGACAATGGCATGGAAAGCCTTCCCACAGAGCCGGCAGTTATACTTTTTACTGTGAGTAGTGATGTGACACTGGAGCTCTACTTCTGTGCCAAATGTCTCCCCACAGAGTATGCATTTGCGTGCTTTCCCAGATGCCCCTGTACTGGTAGGATGACCCAAATGACTGTGCTTCACGTGTAATTGCAGGTCACTTTCTTTGCGGAAGTCCCAAACACAGGCCGTACAACGATACATTTTCTTCTCGTTGCTGTGCTCTGACGGCCAGGTGGACTTGTATAGAGACCTTTGAATCAAAGACTTCCTGACACAGTGTGCAGTGGTACAGCACAAAGGTATGCATGTCTGAGCAAGTGCTTTTGCAGATCATCTACAGAAGAGAACTGTTTGTCGCAGCTCTCACAGACATACTGGGTGGAAGTGGTGGTGTAGTGAATGGTCAAGTGCTGAAGCAGTGCCTCTTGAGAATCAAAGTCCTCTTTGTTGCATTGTGGGCAAGACTGTCCCTCAGCAGCAGTTCCAGATGGGACTTGAGATGGGCTTGGAATCCCTCAAAGCTGCTGAATCGAAGGTCACACTGATTGCAGGGATAGTCTCCATTAGCAACTGCTGGAGTGCTGTCGCCAGTTACCCTATGGCGTTTAGGGAGGATATCTCCACATCAGATGAGGCTGGGCTCAAGTCTGCCACTTTGACTTTGCGCTGTTGTTGGCAAGAGGAATGTTCTTGTGATTTTCCTTAATGTGTTTAGTGAGTTTGAGGAGGGAACCAAAGATGGGAGAGTTGGTGCAGTAGGGGCAAGAATACACTTCCATGAAGGACTGAGAGGGCTGCAAGACTGGAGACTCCATCTTGGTCACACCACCCCCACTGCTGCAATGGGCTCTGTTGGATGTGCTCGGTGAGTGAGGACTCTGTAAGGAAGCCCATGGAGCACTGGTTGCAGAAGAAAGCATGGTTGCCCTCCAAAGTGGTAGATCCAGCAACAACACCACCGGAGAGGCAGTGAGAAACACGGATGTGCTCTTGCAGGCTATTCGATGTCTGCAAACATGTCAGGACAGTAGTTGCAATGAAAGGCTGAAACATTACTGAACTGCAGAAGTGGAAAGTTTGAGGCAGAGCTCCCACTGGATCTATGTGCTTTGCGCACATGCTCATTAAGGTTATAGAGAGTAGGCAGGGTTTCCAGACACAATTGGCAAGTGTGGCTCTGCTGAGGTTTGTCTGCATGGATAGTCTTCAGATGTATCTCCAAGACAGCCAGACTGTTGAAATCTCTCTGGAGCAATATGGACAACTGTAGGTCACTTTGCCTGACCAGACTCCATCGTCATGGTCAGAAGAAGGTGCAAGCTTGCGTCTGTTCTGTCCAGGCTTGAGAGTAGAGTCTGGGGTTGATCCTCTCTCCAGGGAGGCACTGGAATCAGGTGTTGCACTGCTCATTGATGCCACACTTCCCAAGACCGGATCAGGACTTGCACTGTGGATGCTGGAGTCTGGCTGCCGGTGGCTGTCGAGATGGCAATAGACATCCTCTACAGATGGGAACTGTTCTGAGCACATGGGACACTTGTGTTTCTTGTTGGCGTGCGTTCTATCAATATGGGTGAGTAGAGTGCCTTCATCGCTGAAGATTTCAGGGCAGTGGATGCATTGAAGCTCTGCACGGTCTGAGAGCTGGGGATGCTGCGTCAGCACGTGTTTCTCAAGTTCATCTGTCTGACTGAATGTCTCCTCGCAGTAATCACACATATATAGGTCCTGGTCCTGGTCAGCTACGTCACTGCTAGATCCATCACGCTTACCCTGGTCTTTCTTTGCCAGGTGTCCCTATTCTTTCGATGGGCTTGCATGTGACTCTGTAGAGAGGATGTGGAAGAGAAGCCACGCTTACAAATGCTGCACTTGAATGGTTTGCTGGAACTGTGTGTTTTGAGGTGGATCTTGAGATGATCGCTGCGAGAAAATGCTGCCTCGCACTCCTGGCAACTGTACTTCTTGTCACCAGTGTGAAGCTTGACGTGGCGATCACGACTGCGTTTGTGTTTGAACAAACGACTGCAGAAGGTACATTTGAAGGGCAGCTTGTCACTGTGGATCTGTTCGTGGCGCTTCAGGTAGCTGAGGCGACTGAAGGACTTGTCGCAGAACTGGCAGGGATAAGGCAGGCCAGAGCCCCCTTCTTCCTCCCCTGTGCCCATGCCCATATCACAGCAGCCATCCCCTGAGCATCTGTGACGGCGATGCCACGTCTTTGCTAGAGGGAGAGGACGCCACCCAGGAGAGCCCCGGGTCATCATCACCATCTGCAATGCAAAACACAGACAGAATTAAAATGTTAAAGAGGCAGAGAAAATATCAAAATAGAAGCAGAGAACTAAAGACATCAAACCCCACAAGAGTAGAGAAATAAGGACAAAGATGTATTTTTTTATCCTCTTATCCTCCCTTAGCAAACAAGCTCATACCCACATCCCTCAGATTTGGATCTGCTTTATCATATTTTCATTATGGTCACCAGATTGAAACGCTTCACAAAAGTGATTAGAGCACATTCAGAATGGAAAGCCATCTTACTGGACAATGCATACAAAATCATAGCACTGGATTATTTATGTTTTTCCGCTGTTTGTGCAAACACACGACCAGTCTAGATTAATGCAGGCATACATTATACAAAGATATACAAATCGGGTTGCTCTTAATTCTCCTGCTTTGTGCAATCTGATGGGGCCTGACACAGTCCACACGTCATCTATTTAGCATCTCAACCAGCAGACTCTGAAGGAAAGCAATGGAGAGAGCTCATGACTTATTGAGCAGGGATGCTGCGAGCACAAAGTCCCACTGCGGCTCAGACAAACACAGAATTTTCTATCAGAGCACTGTTTGTTTGCTTTATTTTCTCTAAGTTGTATGTTTCACTCTTAATGCGTTGAAAAAGCCTCTGGTAAAACAGATTCAAAAAATGTGTGTTTACTGAGAATAACATCCCACATTCTCTAAAAGCTCCATCTTTACTCACAAGCTAAATGTAACAATGTCCTCCTATGCTTAGTTTTCTAATTAGAAATGAAAAACACATTGAAACAGTCACAATCTATGACCTAATGCGACAGGAAAAAGGAAAAAAAGAACAAAGAAAGTGCATCACCTCAGCGTGTATTGTATAAACTAATAACTTCAACTCCATATGGCAGTTGTAGGATTTTACTTCCGCCACTACTCTCCCATTACACAAAGGTGAGCACAGCAGAATTTGTAGAAAATATATTCAAGTGATGAATCGATCCACTTTAAAATGTAGGTGCTGTGCAGAACAAATAAATCTCCACGGGGGTTTGTGGGTAGAAATTTGTAAAACCATGAATTATGAATTTAGCTCTAAGCGAGAAATGAATTCAGAGCCGTAGTAAAGAAAAACTTAAAAATAGAGATATCAGTAAAGGAGTAAAGTAAGAGAAGAGAGTGTGACATTGTTTAGAAATAGGTAGTTCTATGAAATTAGTGCTTTTCTAAAATTAAAGTGTTTTTTAAAAATACATTTTTGTAAGTTTCAGATTTATAATTTAAGTGTTAATAAATCGCATAGTAGCATCTCAAGCTAAATTAATACATTTAATATATGTTGGATTTTAATTCCCCTACTCTTAAACATAATTTTAATTTTTAATTTTAAAAGAATATTCTGACTTGTCTTTGAAAAGTTTAAAGGAAATCTTGGACGATGGCAATGTTACAATGACAAAGATTTTTGGATTAAGGCATTTTTAATTCTACAAAAAGAAATAAACATTTTTTATTTTAATTAATCTATCAACCTAAAATAAAAAAATAGAGAGAGAATAAAGAATAAATTACAAATAATGTCTTGTACAAAAAAAGGAAACCACTAAAGTTTGTGTCTATGTACATCCACTTTGTGCCACTTTCTTTTTGTTTTAGCGTCTCTTTCTCAGATTACATTAAGCGTAAGAAGAGGTGGTCCACTTCTCACACACCTCCTCTGCCTCTTTCGCCTCCCTCCTTCAAGTACAGTGCCCTCCCCCTGTTACGTCCTCATGCTTTTGTGCCCATGTCAGGATAAGAGCCATCCCAACACAACCTAAAACCCTTGCAACACGGGAGAGAAAGTGTTGCAGTGGCCCAATGAAAGAGCTCAGATGAAAAGCCCATAAGGGACTTAACCGTGGTGAATTCTTTGGCTGCACAATGAGACTGTGGCCCATGACAGGCCATTCTCTGATCCAACCACTGTGGAGGTAAGAGGGGGGTGGGTATAGTGGTGATGGTGGGGGTGCCGACTGACAGGTAGGCCGTCCTGCTGAGACACAGACATGTACCACAGTGCAAGAGATACAAAGAAACACTTGCTTGAGTTCAGAGCCAGAAAAAGGAGGGGAAAAAAAGGCAGAGGAGAGGAAAAGAATGGAGCCTAAAAGAAAAAAAACCTCCTGGCACATGTGGTCATTCTGGCGAATTATAAATCTATTAATGCTAATGCAATCCCTCTGACTGCGACAGAATGTGAGAAATCACTTTTGAGAAAGAGGGAGATTATAGTCATTAAATAGCTTTAATCCTCAGAAGTGTGGCTGTCGGAAAATGGAAGATCACATGGCTTTTAGGGGGCTTTTGTCATCTGTCCGCGGGGGACTTGGCAAGAGCACTAAACAGGGTAAGAAATTTCAATGAAAAGTTAAATTAGAAAAGAAACAGAAAGAAAAAAGTGAGGGAGAGAGAGAGAGAGAGAGAGCGAGAGAGAGAAAAGAACCGGCTTCTGGAATGGGCATGAAAACATGGGTTCATTCCATGCCCCTGTTCTTATACATTTACAAGCTCAATCGACCTTCCCATTGTTTTCAGATTCCTCTCTCCCTCTCGGACAGTGTGTTTCTCACTTGTTCCACATTCCATCCCCAAACTTTCTTTCATGTTGTGACTCATTACCGAATTAACAGGCTGCTCTGGTGGTTGCCCCTGGCGCTGGCCTTCTTCTCGCCAACCTGTCCCATGTGGAGGGGTGGAGCACAGGATGGAAGGGTGCAGCGAGGGAGGGAAGAATGGGAAGAAGGGACTGGCAGAACGACACATTCTGATGTCCAGGGATGGGCCTGCCATCCCGCCTTGAACAGGGCCTGGTAATTGGGAGCATGATAACAGAAACACATGGTGATGGCGCCAGCCACCCCAGCATCTAATCTGCAGATAATTCTAGAAGATTCAAGAACAGACCCCCCCACCCTGCGAAGACCCCCATGCCTCCACCAGACCGGGCTGGGCTGAACCACATCAGGCCAGTTGATGGGCTAGCCAAAGCACTGGCATGCAGGGCTGGAAGCGTGGTGGAAGACGGTAATGAAGACGTGCTCAGTCTGATGTCTGTCCTCTCTCCTCTTTATCAGATACAAGGACAGATAGGGGGGTGGGAGTAAGCCAGATAGAGAAGGTAAAAAAATAGATCTCTATCCCCCTCATCTCTATCTCTCCCAACAGCAAAGCTGTGGATTTTGTGAATGCCCACACAGACACGAGCCAATCGTCAGAGCCAAAACAGGCTAGTGTGTTCATTAGCGCTTGGAGGCATATACAGCAGACCCACACTTATGACATACAGCACTGCTGTTCCCCTTCTGGAACATCACACCATCCAAAAACAATACAGACGTTCCACAATGATTAACACACTGAAATTTACACTACATGGGAGACAAAGTTAAATATGCCCACTTCAACAACAACCAAACTAATACTTAAACCAGTTTAACATTCATTCCAACATATTCTATTAAAATTTGACAAATTAAAGGCAAACATTCTGGTTTTGGCCAAATTAATCTCATCCCCCATCTAGGATAGATGCCACTACTAACATCTCGCTTTGTTCTAAAAGCAGTTTTTAACTATAAAATCATACTTTTGCTTCAGAAAGACTGCAATAATACTGTATATATATTTTTTCCAAGTCCAGTCATAGAAAGCCAGTGAGTTCACAGTACATTTTTTGCCATCGAAATTGCTAGAGAAGCTAAATATTTTCTGACAAAGGTTTCATTTCAGAACTATACCTAAAATGTAATCTAAAATGTGGGGACAATGTTATCAGCGATCACAGACATCAACATTCTAATGTTGATAGCCTCAAGCTATGCTAATTAACATAGTAATGGCCCTTAGTAAGCGTAAACAAAATATATATTTTGACACATATAAAAACAAAGGTTGTATTAAAAAAGTCCAAACAAACCAAAAACTCCATAGACATAGGTTGTGAATATTTAAACATGACTTAGGACCTAAAGACATTACAACCCATTGAACTGAGTTCACATCTAAATCACACAGCAAAGGTTTTATTTATGTCAAATTAAATATGGTGCCAACCATGAGTAAGATCCAAAGTAATCTTTGGATTACATTTATAACCACAGTCCAAATACACAAACTAAGTTAAAATAAAAACTATAATAAGGTAAATAAATGATTAACTAAAACTCAATATTTGTGTGAAAATTATTTATACTATTTTTTTCCATCCATATAAAAGTCTATAAGGGCAAAAGTGCATGTAATTGAAGATTACAACAGAGTACACCCAATTTCAACTTCTTATGATCAGTAGCAATTCACTTGCACACTAAATCTTCAATTGATGTTCCACAAGTCAGTCAGAAAAGTCAGAGCTTAAAGAAAGTAACCAATTCCCTACAAGTGAATTTTATGAGCACTTGTAAATACGATCATTCTGACATGATGGAACATAGGGAAAGCAAAATGGTAGAATCATGGTCTAATTAAACCTGTGTCTTATTTCACCTAGTCACATTCCACATCCCTGACCTCTCACCCCTCCTCTACCCCCTCCACCTTTGAGCCTGGCCCCCTGCCCAAATCCTCCATCTTTTCAGCAGCCCCCCTGCCCAGCTCACAGCCCCTTACCCCTGGCCCTCTGCCCACAGCCCTGGGGCAGGAGAGACACACTGTAGGGGCAGAAAAACAACTTCCACCCCGTGCTCCCACTGGGCAACCCAGCACGCCGGCCAGACAGGCCTGAAGCAAGAGCCAGGGGAAAACAACTTCCAGATAAACCCAGAGTATAGGACTATAGGAGTTTTTACTAGCGGTTCATCTTAATTCTCTTCCATCATCTCTTCGTTTCTTTTTCTTTTTCTGTACTTCTCACAGAGACCTCCCTCTTCCATATCTTCCTTCCTTCCTTCCTCTCTCCCTAGGCAACAGGGCCGTCATAACCAAATACAACAGAGGACAAAGCTATGTTGCTAAAGAGGGTAGGAAAGAGTGAAGACAAGAAAGGAAAGAGGGAGAGAACGAGAAGGGAGGGGTCGGCACACAGGAACTGACCACATGGCCTGCAGTCCACTGGGAGCACAGTCTCTGAGACCAAACACCTGTTTATCGATACTAAAATACACACACACATCTATACACACACACACACACACACAAGCAAACCGACTCCTGTATTCCCCCCAACTGTTCGGCAATGTTCCTTTGGGGTTTCTATGCTGACACACTCTCTGCCTCAGCCGTAACCCACCGCTGCTCAAGGGAGACAGTCTGTCAGGGGCCTGGTCCTAGTGGACACACAAACACGCACATACACACAAACTCATGTTTGCCGTCCCTAACGGTCTCTGCTCCATCAAGCTGACACTCTCCAGTCTGTGCTCGTAGGACCCCTGGCATTGCTCTTGGTACCCTACAGGGGGCTCCAGGGACACAGTCTGTTAGGGGTCTTTTCCTAAAGGACACAAACAAGCAAACATGCCAAGGTGATGTCATCATGTAGCCAGTCTGTCAGGGACCATAATCCTGGAGGAGAACCATGTATTTACACTCATATGTACCCTTGCACACACACACACACATGCGTACTGCAGTGATGTCACAGGACGGACTGTCTGTCAGGGGCCGGAATCCTGGAGGACACACACTCTTGCTGCCCACAGCCCATATGGAGTTGTTGGCGCCCATAAGCGTCCGAGCAGCCGGACTCATTCCCAGGGCAGAAGGTGAGGAGCAGGGGGTAGGGAAGGCAAGGACAGCTGACAGCCTGCTCCCCATCTCCCCCTCTTGCGACCCCAGGTGAGGAAGAGAAATGGAACACCTTCTGGAGGCTGACCACTCACTCACCTCTAGAGACCACAGAGTGCTGTACAGATGGGTGCAGTGCTACTTGCTAACATGACAACACGAGAGACTAGAGAGAGGACAGGAAATGATGGGCAGAAGACATGAGCAGAACTTGAACACCAATGTGACACCACAAAATATAGATGATTTTCCAATTAATGGTGATCTTCATATGTTGATAGCAATTCTTAAGATCTCATGTAAAAGAAAATCATATGTAAGAAAAGTAGACAAATATACGCAAATACAATAAAATGAATCTCAATCTAATTAAAATCTAAACAGGATCTTCATTCCTAACCGAATAGAAGTTTTTAATAGGGATGCACCGATATAAAAATTCTGGCCGATACCGATAACCGATAATTCTTTATATTTGAAAGCCGATAACCGATATATCGGCCAGATAAACTTAAATCCAAATTTGTATCTAATTTTGAGAGCCTGATTACAAAAACAAAAGTCTCACAATTAAATCCATGTCCCAAGCACACAATTACAATGATGTTCTCATTATAGTGTTGTATAGCCGATATGACAGATTTGCGTTGCACATGTTGTCCCGATTTCAATCATATTTCAAGAAATTCAAAAACAAACAGTTTTCAACAAGTGTCTCTGCTGAAGGGAATAATACATTATTTATCGGCTATATCGGCCACATTTTCTTACCAGGCTGATAACGATAACATTAAAAATGAACATATATCGGCCAATACCGATATATCGTGCATCCCTAGTTTTTAAAAAATTACATGAATCAAATCAGGAACTCTATGTTGACACCCATCACTAGTCAGGTGATAACTCCTCAAAATGGGAGGTTGTGACACATTAAATCCGTAAAAGGGGGTGACCTAGCCTAGAAATCTAGACGCACCCTAGCGGCAGCAAAAAGTATTTTGCAGCAAAGTGTGGTCTAGCAACTCTCCGTTGACTTTTGAAGTGGAAAAACCAAACTCTGGTCAGGCCAATCACATCGCGTATAGAGTTGGAGGGCGGGCTTAACATAATGACAGCAGAGTTGTGACGGTTCTGCGTCGTGATTTCATAGTGATTCCCTGATACTTGAAAACAAACAATATGCAGCTGGCGAACAGCAGTCTTTCGATTCGGCTTTAGCTGCGACTCGGATGACTTGGAGTGAAGAGAATGTCACTTAAGTCATTCTTAAAAAAGGAAGATGTGTTCAGAGTTTTGACGACCGGATACGGCAAAAGTTGAATATATCAACTTGCTCTGCTGGAGAGAAACCATGGGGAAACGCATGGGACTCACTCAGCCACAGCCATTCATTGCTCTGGTTGGTTAGCGCTATCCTATGGCATGCAGAGGGATATTGAAAGACAACCTTTTATCCCGCCCCTCGGATTGAGGTATGCCAATTGAGTTCCCAGACCTAACATCTTGATAGGTCTGGCTTGCCAGGCTCAGGGGTGACCATGAGTACCCTTATGAATCCAAAAATGACTGATCATAAACCCAATAGTCTATGGACACCATTTGGGAATGGGCCTTTGACCTTTGGTAACACATGTTCTGTGGGACAACAGAAGTCCACACCATATTGTACTGCCCCATATTGACTTTTGTAGCACTTTGTTTGTCTTTACAAACTATAGGGCAAAATTATTTTCAATGGTAATTAAGAACATACCACAGATGTTGACGATAAAGCTTGCCTTCTATTTAACCTGAAACACTCCTTTAAACACTAACCAGACACAGATGAAATCACTTCTAAACAAACCATTTCTGCAGTAGATAAAGTTGCAGTAAACCCAATTAAAAGCCTTCAGCCATTAATAATGTTTAGATGCAGAAAAGCCAATGGCATTTTTAGCAAGGATGATTTACACACTAAGCATTTTTAGGGGCACAAAGGTGAAACGTAAGTACTCGGTGTGTGCGCCTGATGGAGAGAGAGAAGGTGAGATGGAGGAGAGATAAAGACTGAGGGAGAGGTTGCGTGACGACAGGGGCACTGGCAGTGGTTAAGCTCCGTTTGACTCTTGTGTTGCTCAGTCTGCGCGAGCGGCAGGGGCCCGCACTGTTAAACAGCTGCAGATTAATTACATGTGAAGTGTACCAAAACAAGCCTCTTCACAACTCCAGCATCAGAGATGAGACGTTTGGCTTCTGCTGCTTTCTTTTCTCTCTTTTGCTTTTTATTCTTCAAAGTTTAGCTCCCTTTACTATACTTTCCACATTTTGATAAACATAAACCTTATGATGTCACTAAATGTAAGAGAAAGTATGATCTATTTGGCTAGTCATTTTAAAATGATGAACATTGCCTCACTTTTTATACAACAAGAGTAGCTGTAAGTGTGGAAACGCAACGGAAAATTGTGCCTCTGCTCATGTACATTACTGTGCTAAACTCATTTTACGAATTCTTACATAAACCTTCATCAAAAATATAATAAAACAGTAATATTATGAAATATGATTACAATTTAAAATAACTGTTTCTATGTTAATATATTTATTTTTTAAATATATTTAAATGTTTTATGCAATTTATTCCTGTGATGGTAAAGCTGAATTTTCAGCAGCCATGACCTCAGCCTTCAGTGTCACATGATCCTTCAGAAATCATTCACATATGCTGATTTGGTAGTTGTGAAACATTTCTAATTATTTACTTTTATAACATTACAAATGTCACTTTTGATCATTTCAATGCATCCTCGCTGAAAAAAGTGTTATTTACATCTTAATTTAAATCCTAGAATATTTCTGACTAAACTTTTGAACAGTAGTGTAGTTAATTATGAAAATAAACAAGTATATTTGGATGCAGTTCCAGGCAATCTGTGCGCTTTACATGCCTCAAATGAAAAAAAAAAACAATTTGATGTCTCTATCAGTCGCTCATTGTGTCTTCTGTCTGGTAGTCATGTATGTCACAAGTTTTACTGGTTGGGAGTGTACAGTGAGTGCAGTCAGGTTCCCACTGTGTACCTAGTCAATGGGAAGCAGCTGCCTGCCTACCCATGCAGGAAAGCGGTGCTAAACAAGCACTTTGTTTCCTTCTAGAGTCTCACACACACAAACATCTACCTCACATAACCTGGAACATGACCCTCCGTCACTGAGATGCGCACATTTGTGTGTGTGTGTGTGTGTGTTTATGCATTTTGTGTGAGAGAGCATGTGCATAACAGATGGGAAAGAAGAGAGAGAGAGGTGAATGTGTTTAAATGTGTCCCTGATCGTTTCTTCCATCACTTATTGTACCCGTCTGTCTATGTCTTTCTCTCTATGATCTGTGCTCGGAGGCAGACAGGCCTCTAAACTGATCACACACTGTATTCTGCCTCTTGGCTCTCTTTGATCAAACTGATGCAGAAAAGGGTTTTGGTTAAAGCTCACCTGCCCCCTGTTAACACAAAGTAAACCTTTAAAGGGATACTCCACCATTTTTTTCATATTAAACTGTGTTATTCCCTTAACTAAGAGGAGTTGATGCATACCTCTCTCGTCTCAGTGTGTGCACTCAATCGCGAAACACTTTGATAGCACTTAACTAGCCCAGTTCATTCAATATGGGCCAAGCAGAGAAATGACCAAACACCTCCACGTTTTCCCTATTTAAACACAGTTACACGAGTAGTGTAACTCGACCAAGAATGGTGACACAAAATAAAACGTTGCGCTTTTCTAAGCGTGAAAGTAGATAACTGTAATGTATGGCGGAATACCACAGAAAGTGCATGGGAGAACTTCAACTCGGCGCATAACGTTATACTATGGACTCGGCACAGTAATATCATCACTCTGGAGAGGGAGAGGACTTTTCACGAGTGATGATATTACTACGCCGAGTCGAAGTGCTCCCAAGCACTTGGTGTGGTATTCCGCCATACATTATAGTTATCCACTTTACACGCTTAGAAAAGTGCAACGTTTTATTTTGTGTCACCATTCTTGGTCGAGTTACTCTACTCGTGTAACTGTATTTAAATAGGGAAAACATGGAGCTGTTCGGTCGCTTCTCTGCTTGGCCCATTGAATGAACTGGGCTAGTTAAGTGCTATCAAAGTGTCTCACGCCCCAGAGAGATTGAGTGCACGCACTGAGACGAGAGAGGTATGCATCAACTCGTCCTAGTTAAGGGGATAACATTTAATATGAAAAAGCATATCATCACAACATACATTCAACAAGTATGGGCACGTGTTTTTTAGGGGCGCTGAAAGGAAGTCCTAGTCCAATTTGTACTGTGCTTACACATATACAGTACACACACATATTTAAAAAATATATATATTTTAAAAATATACTTTTATTTATAAATGTGCATTCAAAAGCTCTATTTGGACAGAAGTAATTTTCATGGAGGATGTTGGAGAAATGAATGTGTCACAGGAGTACTTTTTGAGTTTAATCCAATCCGAATCCACCCTGTCTGTTTTTCTCACACAACCTCAGCAAAAATTTGTGCAAATTACTAACTTTTTTTTTTTTTGGTAAACTCAACAGTCTTCTGAAAAATCTAATCCTGTCCGAATGCAAATGTCTGTGAATGCTGATATTGTATTTTGCTAATGCTTCTCATTTGTTTTGTTTTTTTGTCCCACCTGAGCTACCATTTGCACACCAGTCTTTCATAAAATTAAAATTATAAAATTAATAAACCGAGCCAAATCGAGGAAACTGCGAAGACTGCATTTTAATATTAGTGTCAAGTTAGATAATTGTCTAGATGTCTCTGATCACTTTTGTGGGATTATTATAAACAGCCACTTACATAAACTCATGTGAGGTTTTAAATAGGGTTTAAATAATAAATGAAAGTTATCAATAAGATTAAGTAATTAATTTTTAAAAATATATATACGCCATACGTGATGCAGACAAACACATTATAACTTCAGTCATACCCACATCAAGAAAACACACTTTCACCCCTGTAATAAAAACAGATGTTAGTCCTATCCGAATTGGTACATACAATCACTTCGGGTGATAAAAACTGTAAGTCAAACATTGTTTAGAAAACTAGCCCCGGTGGAATAGGGTTAGTCTACTTGCCTCAAATCTTTAGTGTGTGTCTTAAAAATTTTACCTGCCTTAAAAATCGTGGTCTAGTGAACGTGCTTGATACAAACTATATGTGGCAATAATTTCTTTAATCCATCTGAAAGAAGTAAAAGCTAAAAAATCTGCCGCGTCCCGTCACTGACACTGAGACAGTGTATAATGAAGAGGTTCTGCTGTCTAACATCTATCTCTGACCACCCCTCTTTCCCTGAACTCAATGCAGCCAAACCTCATTGTTAAAAATAGTCGACGTGCCTGCAGGCTCCTGCGCTACAGGAGGACGCTAATGGAGAATGCTTCATGCAAACTACAATGAGAGCTCACACTGCCATCCACACCAGTAAAATTAGCGTTATTTATGCAAAAGGTTTTGAATGATTTGCTGTTAGCACACTGCCCAAATTCAGTGTAAAAATGGGTGTGACCATAATAGCCATCACTCTTAGCTTAGCATATAACGGCTCTCTGGGCGTGACAGGGTAAGCAGCGTATTTCTGATGAGTGTTTAATCCACCTCAAGCCTTCAAACAAGTGCTCCCAGCTGACAAGTTGATGCTACAGTAATCCACTTACACCTGTACAAACTCACAGTGCAACAGATGACCACTGGAGAAGTGTAGGACACTAAAGAGATAGGGCTAAATCTAAGAGAATCCAAAGCATTGTATTATTCATAGGCCAAAAGAGAGACAGGAAAGTTCAAGGTGCAAAAGAGGGAACAGGATCGCAGGCTGGATCACGGACAGGTCTATGTGTCACAGGCACAAGCGCTGCTCACTGTGTCATGATTTTAACCAGGAAGTGCATTTATTTAGAGCACTGTTTATCACTCATGAGCTGAGTCAGGTGTATTTGATTAGGAAAGGTGTAAAATGTGCAGTATTGGAGGTTATCCAGGACCAGGGTTAGGATACACTGGCGGTCGGACATGTGTATCGCCCCCTACAGTCAAGTGAGGGGAAAACAGGTTAAAGTAGTTGAATGATTCCTAGTCACTAGATTTAAGTGTATCTTTAACTACATGTTCTTATATGAACAACTAGTCAGTATTGATACTGATTTACACTTACATTAGCCTTCAAAAGTTTAGGGTCAGCAAGATTTTTTTTCTTTTGAAATATATAATTAATACTTTTATTCAGTAAGGATGCATTAAATTGATAAAAAATTACAGTAAAGACTTTTACATAATAAATAATGGCATAATGGCAGCTGAAAATTCAGCTTCTTCATGTTTTTTGTTCATTTGTTCGTTTGTCAAATGTAATAATATTTCACAAGATTACGTTTTTTACTGTATTTGTGATCACGCAAATGCAGCCTCTGTGAGCATAAGAGGCTTTTGGGTAATTAAGGTACAGGAATGCAGTGAGTTCAATAACTGAAAGATTCATCTGACGGATTCATACTAAGTTTGTAAACGATTTATTAAAAGAACACGTTCATACGAGTCATTCGTTCTTAATCCGAGTACACTTATAGCGCTGTTTGTTTTTAAGTGCAGTAAAAAAGTAAAGGCAATAGAAAGGCTTGTTTTCTTGGCATTATTTTGCAGTACTCTCTGTGTATTTCATCACAAATCACAACATGAGCTAATGCATAGTACACTTCAATATCTTATCTATAGGAGGAGTATGGGGCTGAGAGTGGGGGGGTTAAGGCTGGGGTCCTCATGAGGCTGCTGGGCCCAGGGGACCTTCCACACAGGCAGAGAGAGGCGGGTACCTCCTGCCCACGCTGCCACAGTGGGAGCCATCAGCACCTCATGGGACCACCAGAACTGAGAGGAACACCTGGACCTGCCATTAGTCACACAGACTGTGAGAGCAGACAGACGGTGAGCTGGAGATCCAGAGAGAAAGACATCACATACACATGCATATAACCATACACACAGAAAAACTACACACACAAACACATGTTAATATACAAACAGTTGAGTAAAACAGGAACAAGCACACGCAGAACCTCGCATATAACATCCACACAAGAAATCTGACAGACACACAGCACCCACCCATGTGAGTTAATGAAAAGGTGTCATGAATATTAAGCGGAATAAAAATACAGGGCAGCAGCAGTATAAAAAAAACACTAAAATGCAAGTTCATGTGCTCAGATACACACACGCTGGGAGACAGGGTGAAGGAGACACCTGGACGGCAATGTGGTGAATAAGGACAGGATAATTACTGTGGTATTAAACGGTGCACTCCCCAGGGTGACACCAGAGCACCCAGCCGGGGTTCAAGGACGCAGAGAGAGCTGCACCTCACCACTGTCATTACAGCAGCATGCACAGTCTATCTCTGCCTGTCTGCTGCTCAACCTCTCTCACACACTCAAATACAACACATATAAACACAAACAGCTGCACCTCACCACTGTCATTACTGCTGCATGCACGGCATCTCTCTCGCTTCTCTCACACACAATCACTTTCAGCGCATTTAAACTCAAACTGCTGCTCTTAAAGAGATACTTCAGGATTTAGCATTAAGCTTCGTATTAGTAGAAAACCTGTAGTATTGCTCGAATTACCGTGCTTTCCATCCTCATATCCCCCTGAGATGAGAGATTTATGTATTTTTTGTCTGAAAAAATCCTCCGACGACGCAAAAATAGTCATTTTGCGTCATCGGAGGATTTTTTGGTCAGAGGCTGGTCTGTAGTAGGGGCTTTTCCGCATGTTTCCAACCCACCCATAGAGGGTGTGATCTCACTGACAGAATGTACATAGTGTCAGCCATCTTTTTTTTGGAAGCTAAGCTAGCAGGCTCTTGTTCTATGGAGAAAGCTGAGTGGTAGGGGTTACCATCCTCTTTTTCACGGACATGTCCGGCCGTCGATGTCCGGGATTCAGTTTTGGCTTTCTGCAGTCGCCATTTATTGTTTACATGAACAGTAGGGCCCTATAAAATCCGTTTTATTCTTTCCCAAATTCCATTTTATTTTTTCCCAAAAACGTTTTTGCAAATTCCGTTTTTTCCGTTTTAATTTTTGGGAATTCATTTTTTTACCCTTTACTGTTATTTTAGTTGTAAAAAGAGTGTCCTTTTTATTCCGTGATCGCAGAAATTATAGGGCCCTAGAACAGCTTTTGTTTCAATCTAACTCAGTTCATTCCGATTGGTGATTATGAATGTAGTGTTTACATGACGCTAAACAAGTTATCGGTTGATGTGCATTTTAACATTGCTAAGAAAATTCCCGCTCCTCTGTGAGAGATACGAGACTGGTGCGTCTCACAGGTGTCTCTCATCGGTAATCACGCCACCGGCCTCACGCCGTTCTCCGCGGCCCTCAGGCTCATCCTGCCCGCCACAGTAAACATAACGAATGGCGACTGTAGAACGCAAAAGCCGAATCCCAGACATTTTGTGCGATCTCAAAACACATTTTCAGGCAGACTCATCACAGACTCACTACTACTTACTACTTTTTAACTAATGCACTCTGTTACTGGTAGGCGTGGCCTCCTATGGCAGCGAAGCAATTGCATTCTGGGAGTTGTTGTCTTTCATCCACATTAGCCAAAAATACATTTCCTGGCTTTTCTCGGTCTAGAAAGCTCCAAATTCAAAAATAATTTCAAATTTATTCTACATAATTGACCCATTTTAAATACGACGTTCATCTATCCAGAGGTGTAGTATCCCTTTAAGGAGACAGTTCACACAAATGGAAACTTATGCCATGGATTACTCACTCTCATGTAGTTCTAAACCTGTATGAATTTCTTACAAGGAATGAAGAACAGAGATGAATATTCACATTATTTTTTATACCATAAAAGATTCCGTTGAGAGCCAAAAATGAAAAAAAAGCAATCATTAACTCAGAATCTGTCATTATTCATATATTTTGTTATTTAGTCACTGAAAATCTCTCAAGTTACATTCACAATTCTGCCTATTAAAATGTTAGTGTTACATAATGAGTTATGAGATGTGTGAGAAACACTGCATTTTGCGCTGATGTCAAATCTGGTGTGCCAGAATTTTTATTTTCATTAATTCACTCAAAATCTTTCATTTCATCATAGCTCTCAAATTTCATGGAAAGTTTCAGTGAATAATGACTTTTCAAAACTTGTTGTTTTACGCTAAAATTATTATATGGTTTAAGAAAACATAATATGTGTTATATGTAGTACTTTTAGACTATTTTATTGCTTTTTTGGACTTGGATATCTTGACTAACATCTCTTTTTCCATTTCACAGAAGAAAGTAAGTTCGTAGGGTTTGGAACACGACCAGGGTAGGTAAATAATGACAAAATACAAATTTTGGCTGAACTATTTATTTAATCACTGCCATTTATCAGCATACCAACAGAGAGGGAGAAAGAGAGAATCATCAATCAAAAAACAAGAAAAATCACACACACAAACAAAATCTTTCAACAAGCAAACAGCAAAGTCACTACAGATCACCTGTCTATGATCTGTTAACAAAAGCTGATCACAGGACCATACCCAGACCCGCTCTGATATGATGTGAGCCTTCTTAGAAACTCGCACTAGCCCTTTATTGTTGATGGAGCGCTATGTCGTGTGGCAATTAGCCCAAAAGAATAGCTCCACCGAATAGCAAATCAACTCAACATTATGCTAACAATGCTATTACTTTACAAACAAACACAACCCCCACGTCCATGCATGCGGGAGGCTATGGATCAGCGCCCGGCGGGACATGCGCTAAACAACGGACAATGCGCGACCGCCAACAGGTGAGGACCGCTTATTCCCTTTGAATGGTTTTCATCAGTGGATTATTATTTTTGTTAAACCTATGCACTCCCTGAGACTCTCTCCTACACAAACAACGGCAAGATCACACATTAAACTAAAACACGCATCTCGTTTCTTCACTGTTCAAATGCGAAAAGAGGACGACGACCCAAATAGTGGCCAGCCATTAGCTTTGTGAGTTTTTAACTCAGTGACAGAGCGGGGAAAAAGAGCACATTGCCTTTAATCAAGGTCACGAGGACCATAAAAACACAAAATAAAATAGCAGACAGGAAGAAAAAAAAATCAGCATCAAGTTCAATGTGGTTGTCAACAAAAAGGACCCAACTTTAAAACAAAATGGAGGGTGGCGAGAGAGAAATTCTCTTTGTGTATTAAAGAGCTCAAACTGTCTCCATCAAAGGGGGCTCAGCTGGGGAAAAGGAGCGGCAGAGAAAAGAAAGGGAGGACGAGACAAAGGTACAGCGAGTGGGAAAAAAAATCTGCCCGACATGAAACAGATCAAAGGCTGCAGTCGGGAGAAAGGGAAGCCAGGGGGTCCAGTAATTACGGCCTACATCCGCTAAAACATGGGGAGATGGAAAGAGAGGATGGAGGCAATGAGAAAACTTCTCCAATCCATTGGCTCCTGGGGTTGCCTTTGCACTAGTCCTTCACACACACACTCTAACCCCTACCAGGACGCACAAACGCTGCCAGATCCTGTCCTCGCCCTCCCCTCTGCAGGCAAGGCCCCACCCCATGCGGGAAGCCCCCTTGCAGGCCCATGGGGGGATTGCTGTCCACTGCGAGTGAACGACTTGGAAAAAAACAACTAAAAAAACTTTTTGTTGGAACTTCTGGCATCGCCCCAGGGGCTGTTCTCTGGGAGGGAGAAGCAAGCTGACCTCCAGACAGACGTGCAGTCAAACATACAATGTGTAAAAACATTCACACATATGTAAAATACATAAAATGCACATGCACACATGAATACAAATGTCTGCATATATGTGTGTGAATAAAAAAGCCTGCTCATACACAGACAAAATGAGGCACACAGTGTGGTAGAGGGCAGTGTGACGGCACGCAGTAGATCAATGGCGACCACTAGCTGCTCAGACTCCACAGCATAAAAAAGGATTGCAGTGGGACGAACAGTAAAAGTGTAGCCCCATCCTCACATCAAATGCGGTCCCGCCACCACTTTTTAATAAACGTGGGTGAACAGAAACATGAAAATGGCTTCAACAATGATCTGGCTTTCATGTATGCCCTCTCTCATTCTACCCTATCCTATGGAAGAACTTCAGGGATGTATGTTGCCTTCATCAATGGCACACTATCAAACTCAACCACTGGAAAGTTGTAGGTTTAATAATTAAAACCACTTAGCCTATAAACTACAGTTATACATTTTTAAAGCAAACGTGATGAGAAAAGTCCCTGCCATGATGCTGGGATGGTCTATGTTGGGTGCTCAAGGGTGGTTGTGTAGTAGTCCAAGTCAAAAAAGATATAAAGTCCCTTCTTCAATTCAAGTCTATCAGGTTTTTATCATGCACTAAGGCACAAAAACCATACAAAGCTCAATAAAAAGGATGACCCACTGGCCCCTAGAGTTTGGGGCTAGCTAGTTGACAAGATATTTGTCCTATTGGGTTTCTTAGTGCTGTGTTGCCATGTAAACATATATATAGTACAGTACTGTGCAAGGTTTAAGCCACCATTAGATGCTGTTTTAGCAATAGTATAATGACGATAAATAATTTTTTGTTCATTCTCTTTATTAAAATATAACCAGAACATACAAGAAATGTGTATGCAGTATTAAAAAACTGAACAAATCTGGGAGGAAAAACAGCTTCTTTAGACTAAAGTGGCAAGTATTTAGTAATTAGTTGATCCTAATTATTTTGTAAAAATTCCTGTAAAAAAAGTGAAAAAAGTAAAAAGTATTTTTTATGTATTTAATGATAAATCTAAAATATTTTTTTTTCATTTATTTAAAAAAATATTTTTATGTAATGAATTTTTTTTATATAAAAATACACATTGACTAAAATAGATTGATCATTCTTTTGTGGTGAAGCCAGGGAAAATGTTGGTAGAGAAAGGAAAAACAAATATTGAGTTTTAAAGAAGTTCAAGTAGTTCAAGGTCAAGTTATGCACCAAAGTTTAAAATATAAGGTCAGGGGGTGTTTGAATGTATGAGCAATAATAATAGTTAAAGCCCTAATACACACTGTGTTACTAGATCTAACTATAAAAAAAATAAAGACAGTGTAACTGATGTAGAATGTGTAACTGATGACAGGGGTGTTGCTACACACATTTGAATGAATAGAAAGAGTTTGGAAGTGAAAAGACACATAGGCCTTTATAATTGCCTAATGTTTTACCTGTTTACCTAACCTGTAGCTCACTATTTTCTTGTTCTCTCTTCTCACCACACACAGGCAAAAGCACACAGCCAATATGGAAGGGTGCGCTTTCTGCCGCACAAGCTTGCACACATGCCCCAAAATTAAATTAATAAGAAAAAAAATTAAATTAAATCAAACCCCCAAGTGTTTTATTACTTACTTGTGTTTCCAGCCATTAAGAGAGTGCATTACTAAAATATGAATAATTAAGGACATATGGGTATTATTACGTCGGAGGGAAAAAAACAATCGCTCATGCCTTATTTCATTTGGAAGAAACATTGTTATCTCTGGAAAGTGTCTGAAGGGGCTCTGATGTGTCTGAGGTGTGAAATGAGAGAAATACATGGGGTCGGTCTATATCGGGACACAAGTAACGCCACCATATCGCCGTCCACACTAAAGTTTCTTCACTTCATGACTGTTGGCGTGGAGTTCATTTCTAGCTCTACAAAAGTTCTGAAATGTCCCATTTAGGATTTTTCATTGATTGCAGATTGTGTCCAAAATTAGATTTAATACTTGGCTGTGGTTTTCAGCACAAATAGTGGAACAACTTCTTGTCTATGCACGATTGGATCATTATAGAGCCCAGCCAAGCCTCTCTGACATCCACATATCGCAATTTTAGAACTCTGGGGAATGATGCTGCCTCGTCTACATCACAAAGTTTATCCTTTCTGACTCTAACCGGTGGTGGAAACTTTCCATCATAAGATAATCAAAACAAAATCACCATTGATTCTTCTGCTATTCCACAAGACACTTGGGCATCCAACAAATCAGTGTAGAAAATGCAAGGAGGAAAGAAAGAAAAAGAAGGAAAGAAGGCAATGGCAAGACACCAAAGCAAAACCCGCAAAAGCAGGTCTAGGTCTGCCTACAATCTGCAAACGTCTTCATAAACCAAAAAAAGTACATAATAAAAAAAACATTAATAAATAAGCAATAACATTTTCTAGCACGCCAAGAAGCTACGATTCGATGCTTACCAGCTGGACACATGGTGCCAGTAAACAATGTTCAACACAATCCCAAACCACAACACTTTTCAGCATGCTTGTGGATTATTAGCTCGCCTCTGATCCGTACCGACCCGTTATCAGCCCCTCACCAGTAAACCCAAAGCCCCCCACAGCTGTCAGAGCCTCCCGATGCTCACTCTCTCACTCCCTCTCCTACAAACCCCCACTTCACTTTATCTAGGCTTTCGCAGGCCGCCCGCTTTTGCAGCAGACCGGGGGGTAAGCAGTCTCTAAGTTTCCCTCTCTTTCTCTTAGTCTCCCCACCCAACAGCAGCGGCGTCAACAGCAGTCCCGGTCTGCCCTGGGAACGGAGTGTGGAAACAAGCCCGCATTGCTGTGCAGTGTCCTGGGGGAGTTCATTACTTGAGCAGGGCGCTCCCACCAGCCAGCCAGAGAGCAGGTCCGCCATGGCCCTACTGCGCTCCACTGGAGCTGCTCTCATTAAACAGAGAGAAAGAAAGAGAAAGAAAGAGAGAGAAAGAAAAGAAAGAAAATGGCGAGACACCAAGGCTAATAACGTGACAAGTTTTGTTTTTCTTGTCGGGTTGTGTGCGTTGCATTTATCGTCTTTTCCGAGGTGGAGTTTGTGACTGCGACACCACCCACTCCCAGGTCTGGTTACTTATTCAGCAGCGAGTTTCCTATCCTCCCCAGAAATGAGAAACAGGTTTAAATATTTTACAAAGGCAGGGTGGATAGCGAAGGCTCTGAGGAACAGTAGAAGGATTCTGCAGATCTTTAACCCCAAAAGAGGGCCGTCTCCTTTGAACACTCAACCCCCATCACGCACTTCTCTTTCTCAGTTTCTCCCGGGAAGCTCCACTGTCACAAGCCTCGACAAAACAATACACACCTACCCGGGCTAATTCTACTGAAAAAGGGGAAAAAACAACATGCATGCCCTTCCTCTATCCGATATTACGCTCTAAATCTAGACTTGTTCTGTTCATTCTCCTACTATCCATCCATCTCTCACTCCCTCGCGGTCTCCAGGCACCCCCCTTGCGACCCTGCCAAGATGCGAAGGATTCCAATCAGGCACTTAGCTGGATGGCTATTTCCAGGGACAAAGGACATGGAGAGGAGCAGGACTGGAGGGGAGGGGAAAACGAGGGGGAACAAAGACTGCTCCTGGCACCCAGGGGAGCAACCAGCCACTGACGTCACCGTGTATGAGTGCGTGTGTGTGCGAGAGAGATAGAAGGAGGCCGTAATGGGTGTTTGAGAGCCTGCCTGAGGCTGGCAGAGGTCCCCAAGGGGGCTGTCCTCATGGGAAGATAGGAAAGAGGTTCTCTATCATTTCTGGACACTTACTGAGTGAGGGCCGTGTGCAAACTATCAACTGTGATATAATGTAACTACAAAAATGAGAATATGGGATATATGCTGAATTGATGTGAGATGTGAATATCATAAGTCATAAGAGTTCCATGTTACTACTAAACAAACTGTGATTGGCCGCCACATCATGAGGCCATATGAAGAGATAGGACACTTAAACAGATAATTTGAAGTTCTGTTCTAAAACCTAGTGGGTTACCTAAACAATTACTGGAGAGAAACAAATTGTATTGTTTTTTTATAAACCGTTAAAGCACAAATCACACTCAATTGATTTCAATGGTCAACTCAATTATGCAGACAACAAAAGAAAAAAAAGAATCATGAATGGATTTGATTGTGATAAACAGTTTGCAGTCTATCAGGATGTGCTACCACCAAGTTTATGGTTAGAGTTTATAGTAGGGTAAGGGTTAGTATTTGTTTGTAGGCTATCACCATAGTGATTTGTCCAAAAAAAAAAAACGTTACAATTTGCCATTGGACGTAAAATATAGTGCCGAAGTTACGGCGTCACTCTGTAGGCCAAAACGTGGAAGTGAGTTAGCAATTTAGCACTTCCGGTTCCATCGCTCTAAAGTGGGATTTTTTAATGGATTTTTGCTAAATCGCCTGAAATAAGATCTGTGGTGAACAAAGCCTCTAAATTTTTTCACATTTTGACCCATAACAGAACACACAGTTATAACCTGCTTGTGTTTTTTTTAACTTTATTGTCTCTGCTTATGTTTTTTAAAAATGTTATATAGGCTTCAAAATGTATACATTTTGGATTAACTTGTAAAGATTATCTTGATAGACAAAACGTGTAAGGGTCACAACTCTTTGTTAAACACAGATCTTATATTTTGCGATTTTCAAAAAGTCTTTGGGGAAAATGCATAGCTTTTCGATCGAGGGAACCCATGCGCCGCTAGCTTCCGAGTTGTCCTACAAAGTGATGTCATCACTTTGGCACTCTATTACGCTTGGAGCATTAGCTTAGCAATATGTTAGCATCACACTCTACCAGTTAGAATTGTGCTTCACATTAGGAGCACCATCTTTAAATTGCTGCCAACAGTATTTAGAGAGTTCCAAATTTGTCACTAATGAGGGTCCATTACAGATGTAGACAGCAACTACTAGCTTTTGGAACAGACCTGTAATGACATTAATGCGAACACCAATTTAAAAGTAACTTATGGGCGTGTATTTGTCCATCTCAACTGGCGTGCATAAGTCTGCGTGCTGAATCAGTGAGTGTGTGTCAATAAGGGCGAGTGTGTGAGCATGTACGCTGGCGGCCGTGGTTAATGGACTCTGGTCTGTCTACAGAGGGGAAAGGCTGGGCTCTTTGAAAAGAGTGTGGATTCAGGCAGCCTTACCCATTTCTCTCTCATGCGTACGCCCCAGGGGCACTGCTTTTCCTGACATTTCGCTTGACAAAGGCGAGCCACACCTGAGCGCAGGGTTAAAACTATTATAACAGCTCTCCCCCTGGCACACTGCCCTTTGGCTCCACTGCACCAAGTGTGTGTATGTATGTGAGAGCTTGTGTGTGCGCGGTTTGGGCCCCTTGAGTGTGAAAATGTGAAAGAGTATGCGGGTCTAGGTTTATGTGTGCAAGAACCCAAGGTCTGCAGCTCCGGGGTGTGTTGACATAACCACGCCACCTGACCGCATCTTCATACTGTATGGTAACAATGCCGGCAACGGCACATATCGAGGGCCGGATCTGCAGGGGCCCAGCTCCACGCCCACATTCGGCCCACGCTAAGCCGGCTATAGGGAGCCAGTGAGGAGTGGAGGAGCACAGCTAGTAGCCACAAACCATAATGGAGAAGCCAGAGATTGAGAGAGCGAGGGAGCTGGGGGCAAATGGGCCGAACTCAACAGGAGGTGGGGAGTGAGTGAAAAGAAAATGAGAAAGGGAGAAAGGACACTGCAGGAGAGCTGGAGAGAGGGAGACATGGAGAAAGAGGGCAGTTTGGGTTATCCACCACAGGGTGAGAGACAGAAAGAGAAGGAGGGGGCAACAGGACTGAATCGAAGAGAACAGGCTGTTCCTCATTACACGGCTCCCCGCAAAGAACCTGGTGATGGCTCTATTCTCCAATGCCCGGGGTCACCGAGGTCACCCCACCAACCAGGGGTCACATTCTCACACAAAACACTAACTAAGACGCAAAGCGATCAACGGAAGACTGAAACACCTGACCTCTTCCGCCCACAGAGCCTCTGACAAAGACCTCGTCCCTGCGGAAAACCAACAAAGGGCGGCCATCTTAGAACGGACCATCAATTGCTCAATGGGAGCAGACACAGCCCTAACTGACTTTGGGGCTCAAAGTTGAGCAGTCAACATCCAGGGATGGAAAGTTTAATTCATCTGCAGAAAATTCATTTTGAACTACTGCACTTCCTGAGGCGCACACAGATCTTTATGTATGAGTGAGTAATATTTATGCATTAGAACATGCATGTAATACAGAAAAAAAGAGACGATTTGAACCCTAAAACAGAAAGGACACGTGGCCAAATAAGCCCAGGATGAATAATACATATTGGTGTGGATGAGCACCAAAAGAAATAGATTTGTAATTGTGTACTTTGATTATCTGTACATTTATTTGTCTGTACACACCCTTCGTATAGCCAATGAATACAAATGAGTGCGTTTGGTGGCAGGAATATTAACTCTCTCTCTCTCAACGAGCGGGAAAAAATTGTGTGTGGATATTCCAACAGATTTTGGCTTCTTCCTGGGCACACGCAGACAGACCAAATATTTACTCTCCCTCTTCCGCCCGCCTGCTCAACACAGCAGCCGAGAGAGAAAGAGAGAGATAGACAGAGAGAGAGAGTTACATTTTTAATCTGCTGATTTTTCCCTCCGAGAAGGCAAGCTGAATACAAGTACGCTGCCGCCAACACACACACGCTCCTTTTTTGTGTCCTTTGGCAAATTCTTTTATTTCGCTCTTGCGTGGAGCAGGAAAGAAAAAAACGAGAGAGGAGAGGATGGAAGGAAAAGGACGAGAAGAGAAGAGAGAACGTCCCCACAGAGTTTTCTCCCTTCCTGGTGCGAGCGCAGGCCCCCACAGAGTCCCTGTGTAATTTCCAGTCCCTCAGAATTCAGGTATTAATAAAGGCCCCATGGGGAACTGCACACAATATAACCCTACATTTTCAGGCATTATGAAAGGACGCCCCCAGGGGTCTTTGGCTCAAATTTCTGAAATGCAGGCATTGTAAAAAAGGCACCCCAGGGGAGTCCCCCGCAATAGAAATCTGCTGAATTCAAAGCATTTTCGGAGTCCTGGTGGGAGCCATTACTCCCTCTGGAAGCGCTTTTTTTCCCTCTCTCCTCTTTTTTTCCTTTTCTTTTCTTTTTTTTTTCTTTTTTTTTACAAAACATGTGTTGCTGACATGTTGACAGATTGCTCAGTGAAGTGTTTAGGTGCATGCACAAACCGAGTCTCTACAGAGACAGAGCACTGCTCTCTCTGCCAGAGCGCCTCTCAACTCTCCCAAAACTGGTGCTATCCATATTTTATAAGAGGGGGAAGAGGAAAATCTAGGGCTAGGAGAGCGAGCGAGGGGGGGTAAACACAAGATAAGTAGAGTCACGTATGGATGGAGGAGGAGAGGAAACGAAAAAGAGACGCTGAAAGACAGCAATGGGGAAAGAGAAAAGGAGAGAGAAAAGAACTTCATCGTGAAAAATGAACCCTGTGATGAAAAATGACTTCCAGTGTGCTTTGAAACAACCCTCCTTCTGTCTCACCCCCTCCCTTTCTCTCTCCCTGCATGCTGTGCCCCCTCCCCTCCCCTCAATCCTCCTCTCTTATGGAGGCAGGGCTCTTGCTCTCCCTGGAAAACCTGAGTTTACAACCAGCTGTGACTGCATTTGTATCTGTGCCAAAGGCTTAGTGGAGGAATCTTCAGGCCACCCTCTGGCTCTGAGAGAGAGAGAGAGAGAGAGAGAGAGAGAGAGAGAGAGAGAGAGAGAGAGAGAGAGAGAGAGAGAGAGAGAGAGAGAGAGAGAGAGAGAGAGAGATGGAGGGGGTAAGGGAGGACCAACACACAAAGCAGCTCTCACTTTGAGGGAACACGAGTAGTCTGATTTGTCCAAACACACAGAAGCGAACACACGCGCTCCTCTGATATAGGTGGCGCAAACGCACGCAAAGCAAATACGCTGAAGACGAAGGTGGCATGCTGTCCATTACAACAGACAACAATTTCAGATCGTCTCACGATTTGTAAAAACCAAAAAGAAAGTTATGTCCTTACAATGGAAACAATGAGGCAATACAGGGTGTGCTGCGAAGCTCAAACCTCTCCTCAGACAGCATTTCTGCTGACTTGACAATTAAACAATGATGTAACTGATTATGTTAAAAGCCATCCTAAAATATACTTCACAAAGTCTGTTTATGAGCTTTTAAAAACATCTATTTCAACATCTAAAGTATTTTAATTCAGCGTCTTTGTTCAATTACAATCTGCTTCTAATGCAATGTCGTGTGTTTAAAAACTAGTTTGTGTGTGTGTAAAATATATGTGAAATGATAGAATTATTAAATGCATTTTTAATGGTGCGGAGCCAATTTTTCCAGCTCAACTGAGACACACGAAAAGGGCTCCAAGATTGGCTCCCAGTCGTTGGAAAAAGGGCACCAGACTTGCACTGTAAGTGTGAAATTGCGTTTTTATTCATTTTCACAAACCAAGTCAAAATTATTTTCCATGGCAATTAAGCTTAATTTAATAAATCTTATATGTTGTAATTAACCCGAAAAATTCCCTCAACATACAAATTTATGCCCAGCCACATTTTTTAAAACATGCGACTAAGAAACGAATGCCAATTTGTCCTTGCCCATTTTTTTCTTTCTGCACAGCAAGATCAAATTACAAACTACTCTTCTCTTTCTCTGAAGGATGAAGGGAGAGGAAAATGATCTGCAACTTTAATAAGAGTCTTGGCCTCCCTGGATTCAGCTGCTGTCGTGATGACAGGCAGCTGGGGCGGTCTTCGGTTGGCCAGGACAGATATACGGACAGATGGATGGAAGGATGGATATGAGGGAAAGGGATGTGTGTTCATGACGTGAAGCGCCCTGGGCGAGTGTGTGTTTAGTGAAAAAATGAAGGGGGTGACTGCTCTCTCAGGGGACCGAACCACCCTGAGGCCCGTCACATACCCCCATTACACTTTAACTGCCTGCCAGACACACAACTCCCCACCTAGCCACCCAGCAGAGGAGAGGGCACACCGCTCTGTGTGTGTGAGAGTGTCTATAGAAGTAAATGAGTTGGTGTGCACTGAATGTAACAGACTTCAGCCCAAAGTATATTTTGGCTGTCGCGGTCGCGAAGATCTGCACACTGTCCGTGTCAAGCAAATTCCGTCATCAGGAGTCATCACATTGTTGCACGAAGCCCATTTTTTCGTCCACACAGTCCATGTACAACAGCACATGTGCGAGTGACTCGAGAGCTTGAAAACAGAGTCCATTGGACGGTGCGCATGTGCCAAACACATCTTTCCCTGCTCATGACCAAAGGTTTGTACTTTGAAAGGCTTGCGGTACACAAAAAATTAAGTATACCTGGGCCGGGAAATGCAGGACAAAACGCATTCACAAAGTCCTGTGTTTATTTCAAAGGGATACGCCACTTTTTTGAAATAGGCTCATTTTACAACTCCCAGAGTTAAACGGTTGAGTTTTACTGTTTTCGAATCCATTCAGACGATTTTCTGATATTTAGAAGAATATCAGTAACCAGACAGTTTCTGGTTTCATTGACTTCCATAGTATTTTTTCCTACTATGGAAGTCAATGAGACCAAAACTGTCTGGTTACTGATATTCTTCTAAATATCAGAAAATCGTCTGAATGCATTTGAAAACGGTGAAACTCAACTGTTTGACTCTGGAGGAGGTGTAAAATGAGCCTATTTCCAAAAAAAAGTGGAGTATCCCTTTAAAAATACTTTCTTTAACTGTACTAAATATACCAGTTTTATAAAACCAAAAAAATACAAATGCATTTAATAAATATTTAAATAATATTTAATCAAATGAATAAAAACTCAATTGAATCAAGTGTAATAAAGTTATTAATTTTAATTATTATTCTACTAGTATTATTAAACAAAATTCCAAATTACATGTAATAGATAGAAGTGCATAAAACGTCATTTAAAAAAATCATTGTAATAAATTAATAATAAAAAGTGAGTACTGACAAGTTTGAAGCTTATCTTACATATCAATGTCAAGGCTGTGACCTAGACGGTTAGCGCATACGCGGCCCATGCGAGTCTGAATCAAGCTGGTGACATTTACTGACCCCATTCCCCCTTATTCTACCCATCACTCCATGTCCTTTCTTGACTACACCTATAAATAAAAGTGGCAAAAAGGCCAAAAAAAGAAGCCATTCGTCTTCCCGCCCTCTCTTTCTTTCTCAGAGCAGTGACAGAGAGAGTGTGAGCTGTGTAGAGCTATTTCTACTGACTACTAACCCCCCCACCATCAACTCTCTCTCCCAGCCTGTCTCTCTGGAGCGCTCTGCCGTTCCCCTCAGTCTTCTGAAGGCGGGTTAATTAGCACTCGCCTCCTATTTGTATCTGACAGGTGGAGAGCCCGCCCCCCAGCTGACTGACAGCTCTCTCGTTTACCCACACGGCTGCCTGCTTCACTCAACCATTCTCTGGCTTAGTCCCCAAAGTCTATCAGTCTTTCTCGTCCGCTCTACTTCAGGAAGACGTATCCTGACATTTATTTTCTATACAGATCAACATATGAACTGATCGAGATGAGAAATGGGTCAGAGGAGGAATTCTAATTTCAAGCTAGAAGAGCTCAGCTGCCATGCAGCGGTCACCTCTGTGTGTGTGTGTGTATCTGTGCCTCCTGCTCACCCCGTCCTGCCACATGAGTTTAGGAAGCTCGCGGGGTGGTCAGCTCTGCTATATACAACACATGGATAAGGTGGACCGATAAAAGCTTCCTATATAGCAAAAACAAGGCTGAGAGGACACCTGAACGGGCCTACTGGTCCACATGCTGTGCTGTGTAGAGTCTAAACTGGGCCTCTTTTTCGACTATGTCAAACCCAGGAGGCTATAGGGCCTTCTGTTCCAGACTAGAGAGGGAGGGGTCAGCTGCACAATGCCACAGGGGACATGTGGAAAGGGGGCGAGAGAGGGAGAAAGAGAGAGCAAGAGAGTGAGGTGAGTGTTGTTAACAGCCAGGGCCCAACCTTGGCCGGTTGCAGGGCAGTGGAGCGGAGCAGCGCAGTGAATGTTCTCCATTTGATCTGAGGTTTTTTCCAAGCGCTCCTCAGGGAGCCAGTGTTCCAGATTCCTCTTCCAGTAGAGCCTCCCTTCAGACTCAGCCCACAGCATGACACACACACACACACTCCTGTATCACCCACACACATTCACATACTTGTGCACACAAACACTAATCCACACTCATGACCCGATAGATTCACACAGACAAATATAAACACACACTAGACGATAATGCTGTCCAATTGCCAGAAAAGTTAACAAAAAACACACACTTACACTGTAATCCTGTAAACAGGCATATTATTGGGACGTAGGGTCATTTAAACTACTGTTCAAAAGTTCGGGTCAGTTTTTTTCTCTTTCTTTTTTAAAGAAAGAAATTAATAAGAATACGATCAAAAGTAACAGGAAAGTTATAATTCTAATGAATGTGGTTTTCTTGACTGGGAAAAATACTTACAAATAAATATAGTTTTTACTTTATCAAATAAATTCAGCCTGGGTGATTCAGACTTTCAAAAGCGTATTAACAAAATCTTACCAACACCAATATTTTGAACGGTAGTGTAGAAAACTGTGGTGACAAAAATAAAGATAATACATAACTCAATCTTAAAACATTCAATGGGGCCCAAAAGTTTGGGAACACTAATGAAAATGCTCTCATTTAAACTTTTTTCTAATTATAATTTAAAACATGTATATTATGAGCATAATTTGAGTTGAATTGCAATATTTATATGAACTTCAGAATCTCTTTTTGCTTTAATACTTGCATTATTGACAGGAGCATTTGAACTGCCTGAGCTCCACAAATTTGAGTAAAACCTGATAAACCTGATTTGTACAAAGATTCACGATCAATGTCAGAAATAAGCCTACTTGTTGTGATCTAAAAATTCATTTCATAAGTGCGGAAACAGACATTTTTCTTATTAATGTTAAATCATGTTTTTTTTTTTTTTATTAAAAAAAAAATCTTAAATTATTTTTGTATCCCAGATTTTCAATATGATATCAGACTTGATTTAAATGCTCTAAATCTCTAAGCAGAAAGTGAAAGAGCACAAAAACTAAGCGATATAAGAAAGTAGGAAATGGAAACGCTAGGAGTGTAATGGGGGCAGGCAGAGCCAAAGACATTTGGAGGGATGGAAAGGCAGACGTTCCTCGTCTCCAATATCATCTCCTGTGGAACTCATATTAGCAGCGATCAATGGCAGCAAGGGGAAAAAGAAAAAGAGAGGGATGGAGGGACAGTCAGAGAAAAAAAATGTTGGTAGGAATGGTTAGCGACAATATCAGAGGTTTTGTTATTGTCGAGAAGCTAAACAAGAGGACGGTTCACAAATATGAGGCGGACATGCCAAATACACATGCACGCACAAACACATGATGGGATTCCAGGTGTAATTCTATAGCAATGGTGTCTTCTGTTAAGGGAATAGAAATTTCATTTCATGCCGTGGTGTGGCACGGCTGTGCTCGAGAATATTCCTTCTCTGACGGGCATGCGGTCATAATAATAACCGTAAATTGATAGAGTGGCTTTATGAGCCTTCTGCTGGTGTGCTGATATTGGCCAGGCTCTCCTTGGGGCCATGGGAACCATCCACTGCTCTCCACAACATGGCCTCCCTCACACACACACACCAACACACACACGCACACAAAATGGCGTGTTTGTCCCTTATCAGATGAAGTCACCAGCAGCACGCCACTCTCTCCCCAAACCAGCTCCCAGGAGTGTGTCAAGAACTTGAAAGGGTTTGCAATGGATTTTTTATTAACTGCTATTATTGTTTTTGTTATAAATAATTAAAAATACATAGGATATTGTTTTAAACTAATATTGAATGTTAATTATTCAATACTAATTTAATAGATTATTCTCTATGAATAATAATAATAATAATCAGGGTCATTATTAACTAAAATTATTAACAATTTGTGTTTATTCAAATAAAGCTGAAATAAAATAAAACACAAAAAATAGATGAAAAACAATAAAAACAAGAATTAGAAATGTTGTCTTGGCAATTAAATGAAATGAGTTTAAGTGCTAAAATTACTAGGTGGAAATAAATACTAAAATTTAAATATAAATAAATGAAACCTAAACAGGCAGACAACTAAAAACTCATTAACTAAAACAAAAACTGAAAATATAAAAATAAAAAAAGTCATTTTAAAATTAATATATATATATATAACATTATAGAAATAATACTAACAGACATGGCATCAGATTATGTGTGCTTCTCAAACCTTCCTATTCCAGTCCATCAAAGTCTTCTAAGCTTTTGTCCTCATCAACATTAATTGTTACAGTGAAATGGTAAAGTAAATGCACATGGCAACGTCATAAATATTTCCAACCTAGCAGTCACGATGTGAAAAATCAATTAAAATACTATTTTGAAAAATACTTAATATTTTATATTGAAAATACTAGGGTGTCAAATGATTAATTATCATTAATTCACATCCAAAATAAAAGTTTTTGTTTACATAATATATGTGGGTACACTGTGTATAATTATTTGTATATATATAAATACACACACATACATGTATTTAAGAAAAAATATTATTTATATATAAAATTTTTATATTTGTATATAATATAAATTATATATAAATCTATATACAGTATATACATGAAAATATGTCTTAAATATATACAAGCATGTGTGTGTATTTATATATATATATAAAATAATTATACACAGTGCACCCACATATATTATGTAAACAAAAACTTTTATTTTGGATGTGATTAATCATGATTAATCATTTGCACAGCCCTAAAAAATACTTAATATATTGAAAAATACTTAATATTAAAAACCTTTATATTAACTTTATATCCTATCTGGGTCTCCCAGCGGTTTACATAATGTAGTTTATTTAGCATTATGTGATTCATTTACAACAAAACAAAAGAAAACTTTTTTTGTCTTGCATTACGTACGTCGTAGGGAAATTTGACAACCATAGTGCCGATTAATTTTTCTGCCAATTCTTTTTTGTAAAACTGGTAAGTGTGCAAAGGAGTGTGGGTGATTGGAGGACATGAAGGATACAGTTGATGCATCCTTCAAACCAGGCCGAATGAAGGACGTGAAATTAAGCCCGCCTTAAAAGGATCCTTTAAAATGAGAAGTCCTTTGACAGACTTTGATGATATGGCAACCAAAATATGCAGTCTTACTGGGACGCATGCTTTCATCTGAGAAGCACCCTCTTTTACAATCTTCAGATCACACACTCCTGGGAACAACTGCCTTTTGTCATTTCATTTCACTATTTATTTTTCCCCTCCAATACGCAACATGCATCTCTCTGATGACTCCAAGAATGAGATTGCGTCTAAAATCCAGGGCCATGATTTCATTACTTTGGAAGCAGCCAAAATAATGGAAGGACATGGGGAAGGGGTTGTGTCATGCTGTATTGTGTCCCCTCAGAAACATGTGTGCTGTGGTATGATGAGGGCTGTGGATGTAAACAATCCACTAGCATCATATTTTGAGAATTTTATAAAACTGAAAAGATACTTCAAGATAATTCAATAAACGTACTGCATTCGACTGCTGGAGTGGTATCTCGTGCTCTCTCTCTCTCTTTACATTTATATATATCAAGCTCTCCCCCTCTTTTCCTCAGATTTTATGCTCGTTAAGGAGAGGCCCTTGATTAATCTGCTCGGAAGCAGATGCCCCTGCAGGCCCGCTTTCAGCATTTCATTAATTACCGCGATTGTAATAACGGCTATTGTGTGCGTGTATTGCGTGAGTAGCTTTAAAACACCCCTCTCCTGAGGGAGCATACTGACTCCAGAACAGCCAACGGCCTCTAAGTAACCCCACCGCCTCGAAAAACTATACCAACTTCTGCCTCCTGCCAATATGATTTCCTCAGAAATAAGAAATTAAAGCAGTGTATAATTTCAGTGCCAAGACCATAACCAAACGAAATTGCAAAAAACAAAAAAAGGTTTACTAACCAATTCCCTTGTCTGCCATTGCACGGATAAACAGGTAGTTTCGCCCACTAACGAATGCAAAATAATTTGTACCTGCATTTACCTAACGCTTAAAATTGCTTAAAATTTTCAAGCGACTTAAAATTGCTATATATGTCAGAGGTCACACGCCTCTGGAGCAACTAGGGGTTAAGTGTCTTGCTCAGGGACACATTGGTGTCTCACAGTGGATTTAACCTCGGGTTTCAAACCTTTCAATCCATTTCAAAAAGTTGCATGATTATTGTAGGAGAAAAGGTTGTCTTAAAGGGTTGGTTCAGCCAAAGAATTTTATTATCCCATAATTCACTCATCCTCAAGCCATCCTAGAAGTATATGACTTTCTTCAGAGTGTTTTAACCAAAAAAAAAAACGCATCCATCCATCATAAAGAGTAATCCATAATCGATTCGAACATGTTGAATCGGCGGAAAGAGAGAATTCTGATTGGCTGTTCAGCTCAGTGAAAGAGTCAGTGCACGAGAATAAAAGCAAAACAGCAAACTAAGAAGTCAAAACGGTAAAGATAGAAGGCTGTTCTTATGTTACGTCATCTTACATGAGCGTTTCTTGGCGAATATTTCAATATTAACATGAGCGGAGGGAAATAAAGAAAGTGTTTAGCAGGATTGATTTTCAAAAAGGTGTTTAAGGTGTGTGTATCTGTTTTCCTTTTTGAATGACGAATATAGACTAATAAATCTGCAGAAATAGACAGTTGGCTGCAGTTTACACGCAGGCGCAGAACGCACATTTTAGCTGACAGTCGCCTGTAGTTCTCACGGTGTGTTCAAGTGCAGCTTTTGAGAGGCGACAACACGGTCGGCTTTCATCAGCGCTAGTTCGTCGGCGTCGGCTTGGTGTGTTTAAACGAAAGGCTTTAAACAAATGTTTTAAAGAGAAATGTTGGAGGAGCTTGAGTTTGAAGCCAAACCCTATTTGTTTGAACCGTGAGAGGCTCATCTACATCAAATGCTTATGACTGTTACCAGAAGCCAATGATTATAGTTTATAAAGTTATAAATATGTATGTTTCTTTTACAAAAACACATCGCTTGGAGACGTATGGATTACTTGATGGATGGATGCGCTTTTGGAGGATATTTTCAGGATATTTTCTGGCTCTTCCAATCTTGGGAATATATGGGGGGGGGGGGGCAAGCCTTTGAATGCTCTAAAAACAATCATCCATTCTCAAGTCTGATTCAAAAATTTTGATAGGAGGATGCATTGGAAAAAAAAATACACTTTTTGGCTTTAAAGACAGTGGAGAAACAACACATACACAAACCTGCTGGGCAGTGGTTGGTACGGTGCTCGGTCAGGTCTGCCAGGCACTCAAAGTCCCGTTGGCAGTTGTCACAGGTGAAGATGGAGTCGTCATCTAAATCCTCCTCTCCCACCCTCTCGTCATGACTGGTCACACTCTGTTCTCCGTCCTCACCAGTCACCCGGTTCTCCTTTCTATCAGAGTCTCGCTCTGATACCGCTGCATCTATGTATATACACACATGCACCACAGAGAGAAAGAGGCAAGATGTTAGGTCAAGGGACTGCTGATGACAGGTGAATCATACTATAATTATTATTTCTTTACTGTTGTGGTGTACTTCATATATGTGCTGATGCAGAGCTTTTGCAAATGTCACAGGTAGCAAAACGTACTGTACTTGTCAAAACTTAAATCAATAAAAAAAAATAATAAAATAAATCAAGCAGGTTGTAAGCTGTCCAGTGTTGGCAAAGCTATTTCGAAACGGCAGCTTGCCAAAGAAGAACTCAATAATTGAAGTACTGTAGGTAAACTAATGAAAAAGATGTCAACTACAGTACACTGCATATTCATATTTTACTCACATATAATGTAATAAAAGCTGTATTTTCTAGCACAATGAGGGTTTTGGTTCAATTAATGAGACTGAATAAAAGAATAAATGGAGACTATGATGTTGTCAAAATGGAACTAAGAAATTAAATTACACAAAAAATATGAGAAATTAAACTAGAAATAAAAAAGTGTTTTATTACAAAGATGAATGTGTTGGAATTAAATTCAGTAAATCATTTTATAAATCAGTAAATAAACCAAATGAAATGATTCACTACAATGAATAAAACTTCCCAATTGCTACATTTAGCATTATGAGGAAAATAATAAATTCAAGAGAGAGAAAGAGAACCAATTGACAAGTATGAATCAGACATTCAAATGCTGCACATGAGGTAAAGAATAATTTAGGATGAACCAATGCACTTGAATCAGTTGAACTTTCCATTGCTACATTTGAGAGTTGCTAATTGTTAGAAAAAATGTACACGCATTACTGAAATAGCTCAACTGTTAAAAATGTCCTAAAAGAGATCGCTTTTCTCAGTCTCAGGTATAGATCCCAACCCTAAGTGTGTCTAGTCTCAGTCAAAACTACATCAAAGCTCCCATGAGCCTCTAGACTGAAGTGTAAGAGAGGGGCCCGAGGCTTCAAGAGCCGCTTGAGTGCGAGCCACCCAGTCGCTCGTGGCACACAGTAAGGACCAGTGGATAAATCTGCCACTGCAATCCTCCTTCCGCCATTGTGGCTCCATTTTTCACACCTTATTATCACATTAAAGGCTCTACGCTGAAAGGACTACACACGAGACTGGAGGTAGAGGGAGGAGAGAGAGCAAGATTGAGTTAGAGTGAAAGAGAGACAGAGGAAGCGGACAAGACGGTGTACAAAATGTGAGGTGGTATGAGATTGCGAGACGGAAAGGGAGCAAAGAGACCCTGATAAAATTGATCCAAATTAAGACACAAAGGGCCCCATCACACCTGCTATTAACATGCTCTTTCGGTGGTCAGATCGCAATCGGATAGCACTTGGCTTCTTTAAAAGCCAGGTGATTGCATTTTTGATTACCTAGAACCGCATATGGAGGTGGTCAGAGACCATTCTGACCACACTTGACAAAGGTGTCAATGCTAATATATTTTGTTTTGTTCATGCAACGAAAGTAATATACAAAATAATTCAAATTCACCCTCTGCTTTGTAAATGCATTTAATTGATCTTATTGTGGACAGCAATTTGATTCCATCCATTTTAATTTGAAAAATGTTGTGAACTTGTAATTTTTAAATCAAAGTCATATCTTGATCTCTCTGTGAAACAACAGACTTCTCTCTGGTTACGCATTCCATACTTCTCCAATAATTAAGTCCACTTAAAACTAGTCTCTTTCTTACAAATGACTGCAAGCTCGCATTCAGATCTACACCCAACCAACCAACGGATAAAACCACGTCCCTGAAGCTACTTCCATTTTATGCAATTTAAAGGTTAACTAAACCAATGGTCAGAGCCTGACTCCACCCACTGGAAATCTTTGAAATATGCTGAAAAATTGGGCAGAGCCCCAGCAGAGATAAGGGGACGGAAATAGATGCTAAAACACTCTATCCTGATCGTTTTCAAATACTCGCAATTCCAACTCCTGACTCGAACACAGTGGTTTTGACGAAACAAGCTGGTTTTTATACTGCCAAGGGCGTAGCTCGTGCCAAGAGCGTGGTGAGCTGAAACCTGCGGTACGTCACGAAGAACCGCTAACATCCAATAGGAAAATTCAACTGCAGTAGCCACCGTTCAACCTGAAGAGGGCAGCACTAAGATGTTTCTACACCATATATTGTAGAAATAAAACACCTATACACAAATGTCAAAAAAGTTACTCGAATCAATGACTGGTATTAATAAAGTTCCATTCTTACAGATCATTAATTTAAAAAAAAGTTGGTTTAGGGTTTAGTTACTCTTTAAATGTGAAAAAACATCAGACGGTCATTTGATCAGGTCACCTGACTTAATGACCAATAACCCATGAATTTTTCCACTGGACTACACTTGTTTCTAATCTCTTGTTTCTCTCCAATAAATTCGCACTATCAATACTCTCCCCCTCAATAATTGGACAGGAATTTTAAAATGTAAAATGCTTTTAATCCTTAATAGCATCATTTCCTGTGGGAATGTTTCTAATAGAGCCCAAACGATAAAGGATTTTGAAGGCCGATACCGATACAAAAATTTGTTGGTTTTAAAATCCGAATATTCCGATAAGTTGGCCGAATATTTATTCTATTTTTTCAAAAACGCGCAACAAAATATTAACAGATTTCCCTAACATTAGTTATTTGAAGTTATTAATGAGTTTGAACTAAAATATAATGCATTTTAAAAATAAACTTGTTTCTTTTATTGTCACAACAGAACAGACTGATAATAGTGGCATTAGCTAGCTTTGTGGTAAGCTAGTCTGTGATGAGCCATAATTTAGCAATGGATAACGTCATACTGCAAATTGTAAAACATACATTTTCAACATAACAGGCCAAGGAGAGATGATACGTCTCATTGCTAGAACTGTCACGCGCTATTAAAGAAATACTTCAGTCACATTGTCAAAAGTTAAAAGGACAGTCAGTCAACTACACTGTAACAATGTAACGTAACTATTACTAGCTAATTCCACTTCACTCTCGGCTTATTTAACAGCACAAATTTTGTCATGCTTATTTGAGTTAAGAGAACTGATGGGGATGTTCTTTTAATTGTTATTCAATTAAAGCGTGAAGCGTGTTTCATCTGTTTTTATTTTATTTTTTGAATATTCATTTATCGGCCATTATAACTGCCGATACCGATAGTTTGGAAAATGCCCAATATTGGCCGATAATATCGGCCTGCCAATAAATCGGTCTGACTCTAGTTTCTAAATGCAAAAAAAGCTACATAACAAATACCATCATTTTTATCTGTAAAACAGCAAGCATTCTAAATGTTTTTCAAATACATCAAATGGCAGAATGTGTTGTTCAGTTAATGCAACGTCTGATGCAATACGCAAGCAGTTTTACGTATCATGAGTGTACGTGCGATCAGCTCTCTATCTGAAACACACTAGAGATACACTGCAATGGAAAAGAATACGAAACGAGTATTAATGAATAAAAGAAATCAAATAAGCAGAAAAAAAAACACTGACAACAGTGGAAACCAAGGAGCTGAGAAAAAGCGCAGGGGAAAGGAGGAAACGTGAGGGCAGAGGGAGCGGGAAAAGGGAGGGAGGAAGTGGGGGCCGGAGAGAGGGAGGGCTGCTCACCGGCTCCCCCGGGCTTAACATCCTGTCTAATCATCCTGGACTTGTGCAATCAGAGAGAAGCAGGAGGTGGCCATTCCTGTGCTCCACACATTCTGATCAGCTCTAATTTGGCCAGGCCTGGCTCTGCATTACGCCGCGCCGCAGCAGCCCACGCTAATGGGGCCTGCGGATTCGGAGCCCAGCCAGCGGAGAGCCTGGGCCTCGCTTTGGGCCCCAGCCCAGTCCGGACTGCAGGTGGAAATGGGTGAGGGGGGGTTGGTGGGCTCGGTATCAGGAGGGGCATTTGGATAAGGGAAGCGTCGAGGTGCTCTAGTTTATTTCACCCCCACCAGAGCAGAGGGTGGAGAGGTGGGGGTGAAGGTGGGGGCGTCGTGGTGGTTTGGAGGGTGGTTCGGGCTGGGCTAGGGGCTAGGAGGAGGAGTATGGCCATCTGTCCAGTGGTGAGAACACCGTCTGGACAGGGAGGAGAACGGCCCCTGAACTGACACTACACTGATAGAGCCCTGAGCAGCGGTTACACACATACACACATGTGCAAACACACAAAAGGTGCATTAACTACACTATTTCATCCATGAGAGCTTCTAATCTCAGGGAAAAATTGATGGTGGCAGTAACCCTCGAACACTCCCTACCTCTCCTCACTCAATCACGCACACACCCTGATTCCCCCAGGTACCCTCATGCCAGAGGTACAGGCACTGCCAACCAAGGCACATGCCAGCACAACCTGCTACCATGGCAACGAGGGAGGAGCAGGAGGGGACCTTTCCCTACCCTTCTCCTCTCTCCATACCTCCATCTCTCCGGTCAGTAAGCGGGGCTGGCGTGCAGGAGGAGGATAAAAGTGGCCAGCGGAATGCTCCACACTGCTAACCTGCCTTTTAAACTCCTCCATCCTTCTTTCTCATTCTCTTTTTGCATCTTCCTTTCATCACTGCCTTCTCTCCCCCCTCCTTTCCGTAAGCGTATGCCCTCTCAGGAGGGAAGAAGGGAGGGGAGTCTCTGAGAGGGGCCCCTCCAGAACACACTCCATTAGAGTGCAGGGCCACCGTCATTACAGGGCTCCATTTCTCTCTGCAGTGGAAGATTGATACACACGCATCACGCATCTCAGCTGCAGTCGTTCCACCGCCGACCGTGGCCTTGACAAACACACACGAGTGCAAATGCGTGCGTAAACATGATGCGTGGTGCAAGGAGAGGCTGATGGACGCAGGATGGGGCACAGGTCGTGGTGAGGTCCGTGAACATTTCTAAATTAGGGTTCATCCAACCTGGCTTGCTTTTTATTTTGCGCATCTAACGGTTGAAATGTTTAAAGGGATAGTGTACCACAAAAAATATAACGGTTATTTACTCATCCTCGTGTTGTTCCAATGCCAATTTTATTTCTTGAGTGGAAAAACTGGAAGACTATGTTTCCATGCTCTCCTGCATTCATTTACAATGAATGGGGACTTGAGGTTTAAAAAAAGCCAAAAATGTACACAAAATAACCATAAAAGTACAATAAAGGTTGCTTGCATGACTCAGCCAAGTGTATTGAAGCCATTCAAAATTTTTGTGCAACAAACAGATATGAATTTAAGTTGTCATTCTCATAGTTTTCTCTTTCAGTCATTGGATCTGTGCAATTCATCAGCCAACCATTTACACTAGTTTTGAGAACTGAATCAAATGATTGACTGAAAAAAAAAAAACTTCACTGAAAATTACACATTACGAAAAGTGGAGAATGACTCGTTTTGAGTTCCTCAGAAGAGAAAAAAGCCTTTGTAAGAACATAAGGGTGAGTAAATGACTATTTTACTTTTGGGTACACTCATTTAACGCTCCCACAAAGACAAAAACATGCAGAAGTGACTTAAGGTCAAGGCAAACAGGCTTAGTGGAATCATTCTGAAGCGGTGTGTTGTTTTTAAACAGACTGAATGTGGCACAGTTAAACACAATGAAATCAGGGCTGTTGACAATACAGTCCAGAAGAGACTAATGATTTAAAGAAAGACATTCAACAGAACCAGTTATTTTTATGCACTCCAATATAATTCTCGACTCTCCTCTGTATGCTGCGAACATATATCTCAAACATGCACCGCTCCTGACAGAGACCCTACGGTCTACATTTGTTTCATTACTGTAATACCTGTCAAGCTAGCAAGCCTGTGGTAACTGTGTTGCTATTTGTGTTTTAAATTAAATGAAAAAAAATATGTTCGTGACAATTTGGTGTTTAATATTTTTATAATGTTGTGCCTCAGGTGTAGGCTGTCGTGGTTCAAATGAGTACGAGGGGCTATTTTGTCCCTTCAATGTCCTTTTGCAATACTGGAGGTGGGAGGACAAGACACACACACTGGCATACCTCACAACAGGGCCTAGACTCCTCTACTGTGAGAGGGCTAGGTGAGAAACAAGCCAAAGAGACACAACGCTTCTGCTTGTGTGTGTGTGTGCACGTGTTTGGTGAGGGTTAGTGGACAACGGTGTTGCGAACTTGATTGAAAGCTCCATTTATCAGAGTAGACCTTGGTATGTAGATGACAAAGACACAAGTGCTCTTTTGAGACTTTGCCATCCCAGGTGGCAAGCTCTTTCCACCACACCTTTGTTCATGTATGTGGGAGAGTATTTTACCAATACTTTAAGTTAGGCTGCATGCTGCTGTCCTCTTTCGTGTGTGCAAGAGCAATGTGTTAATGAGTGTTTGGGGGACCCCAGCAGGGGAAGCACCCAGAGCCCAACTCACAGCCAGCTGCAGCTCCTGTCCCTCACTCAGTCACTCTGCAGGCCATTATCTCAGAGAGACAGCCTGTCCCAGCACCAAAAACTCACACGCATATACCCACCATACACTTACAAAACAGATGCAAACAACATAAACACATACACAACACAAGCGTACTATAAACGTGACACTCAACACACACAAATTCACTCTTAATTGATGCAAAGAAAAAGAACAATATTCTTAAAAAAAATAGTTTTTTTACATTAAAGGGGTCATGAACTGGCTTTGTAAATTTTATATATTGTTATCTGAGGTCAACATGACGTTCGCTTGGTTTTTGCATTCAAAAACATCAAAATGAATAAGTAATAGGCTATTTTTTACCCTGAGTTTTGAGCTTAGCTCAAAACGTCTCGGTTTCTATGGGCGTCTCCGCACTCGAATCACTTGGAAAGTAAACGTCGCATATGTGATAATGCAGTTTCAACTCATCTCTGTCGGTGCACGTGGGGAAATTGTTTTGAAAACGTCCAATGTTGTAAAATGGCAACCGGAATGATTCACCCATAGATGTTCGACCCAGAGTCCGTGTGTTGCACAATTCCTGTCAGATCTAATATAGACGGCACACACAGCACCGTTCTTTATTCTTAATCGGTCTGCAAATCCAGTCTTGTTTATAAACAATCCTCAGTGAAATGAAGCGAACAGACGGACAATGTTTTACCTCATCAGCTGGAACGTCATGAAAAATAACGTTTAACCATGCCTATTGGAATCCAGAGGAAGCTTATGCAGCGACTGTCTTCTTCCACAACCAGACACGGCACAATATTTTGTATTGCTCGGCAGCTGGATCCGGTTTGTCATCACAAGGTAGGCATCTATGTTATTTAGCTATGCGTGTAATGCGCGAATCGGTGGGCGGGGCTAAACTGGCCATGTTGAGTAGGCGTTGATCTTCTTCTGCGGGGGTGGTGTTTTATCCTCTTTGACATCATAGTTCCCCACTTTGAAAAACGGAGTCCGTTTGCTGAGCCTGGTGTCAATAAAAGCTTTTATTGGACTAACAAGGACGTTTTCAGTTCTGAAATGTACCAGGATATTCTTATAATATGATGATCTCTTGAGATTTTAAAACTAGAAAATTTGATTTCTCAGTTCAACACCCCTTTAAATTACTTTTGTTTTTGTTAAAAAACGAAACACATTTTAGTTAAATACATCAATTACAAAAAATAATTAAAACAGTGTAAAAAATAAATTGTATATATAAAACATATAATGTGTAAATATTTCTGTCTAAATTAAAATTTCAATAAATGTTTTGCTACTGGCTAAATAAAAACAGATGTTCATCTCCAAATCTTGAGACATACCCACTTTCACGAATGTAAAGATGCTTCAAAACAATTGTCTCAAAAATAGCTGCAGCAATTTTTATCAGACGATATATTCATATTCATATGTTACAAAGTAATTCAATGGTGCTCAAGAGTTGAAGTCATTAAACGCAGTCCCAAGGGCTGGCATCCTTTCTAAAAATGGTAGATTGCATATTCTAATGCAAGAAAAAAAAATTAATATTCATGAAGCTCTGGCCAACTTTTTAAACCACACTTACAATGTGGTCTGTCTGAAACAGATTTAAGCAGTTATCATTATATATTAATGACTGTTTTTCTTTATGATATTGTATAATATTCATAGCTCTGCTAATAGCCCTTTCTTATGCTTTATATTAAACATGGTTGTGTATGTTTAACATCAAGTTGAGCCTCAGGTCGTGCACACGCGCATGTGTGTGTGTGTGTGTGTAGAGAGAGAGAGCAGTGGTGGTGGTGGTGGGGAGTGGGGGGGTATGCTACGATCAAACCCCCCTCACACACCCTTCTCTCTCAGGAAAGACAAACAGCTATGTTTGTGTGGGGTAATTAGATGGAGGAGAAGTGAATTAGCAGAATCCACAGAGACAGTCATGTTGCCGAGCACAGCCCCGCCTTACAGGGACCTGCTAATTACCCCTCGTCTAGGTTGATATGTCTTTTTTTAAGTTTGGTGTAGCTTCCATCATGAGAGTGGGAAATAATTAGCATTGGTGTGATGCTGCCCTTAATGGACACCGCAAGGCATGCTCCACTCTACGAGAGGAACACTGAAATGACAAAGTGACAAAGGATCAAGAAGATTCTTTAGTGCTACTAAGGGGGCTTTTACACTGGGCTCGTTTGCTGCGGTCCGAGCGCACGTTTTTTTTTTCATGTTTTTCCGAGCCCGACACCCGCAGCGTCTGGTCTGGTTTCACACCCAACTTGATTCTATCGAACCCTGTGCGTTTGCGTGCATCTTACGTCATCGCAAACGTGCACGGCGCATGATAGAAAGCAGAATGTGGGTAAATATTGCATTGTTTTTTTTTTATAATTTGCTGCAATTATGCACAGTTGAGTGAACAATACAGGTTTATTGTACGTGTGTCACATAAGGTGGACTTCTGCTGCTTGCAAACGGACTCTTTTGAGGAGACAGTGGATTTCCAAATGTGTTGGTCTGATTCCACGCGCAATGCACAAATACACACTCTCGCTTCGTATCTGAGGTAAATCATCAACACTATCATCCCGTACAAGTTTTTTATTTAACTGAATACATCACAATAAGCTAAAACTGCATGTGCAGGACACTTGAACTTCCTGAACAAGTGAGCGTATCCTGAAAACAAAAAGAAAAAACCTATATATTTTAAGTGCATATATCAACTAAAAGTTACCTTTGTCTAACATGTAGATGCCGATCAAAGATAATAGACATGGACTAAAAGCCACGAATGTCCAATTTTGATTTCATGTGATCTTTAAGTAATGCAATAAAAAGCTTTCATTTTGCATTGTGGGTTTTGCTCACAGAGACGGCTAGTCAAACAACTCAGCTGAAACGTTTCGAGATCTTAGCTTGGGAGCTCTCTTTACGACCAGAACCCTTAAAACTCCATTTCCCTTTCCGCCACTGTGTCTGCTCTTAGTTATGTTGTACCGTCTGTGCATTTAAGTGGAATTGAATGTATGTTTTTATTGTTTTAAAGTACTAAAAGGGGAAATCCACATACGGAGGTCATACTCGCCTGTCAAACGATAGAGAAAAGAGAAGCAGGAGAGAGATCAGAAGAGAAGTTGTGTGTGGCGAGTGTAAGCATGGTTTGGGAAAAGAAGTACACACACACACACAAGAGAACACAACTAAACCCCAACAAAAGAACAAGCCTGGAAGTACAGGACTGGAAAAATAGCAGTTCCAACTTCAACAAGACTTTTTTTTCCCAATGAAAACATTAAAGCACAAGGCTGTCTTTCAACTACATCACAAATATACACGCACAGGACACACACTCGAACCAGACGTGGCCAAATGTAAACCAGATCAAGGCTGCATTAGTCAGAGAGACCAAAGGAATTCTAGTGCTGCTCTAAGCTTGATTAGATTTGTCTGATCTGATCACACAAACACAGCCTACCTGTCGAAATCTATCACTCATTCTCTCCCTGAAAACTGGCACAGACACACTCCCTGATAGAAAACATTTAAGGGACATTGTGTAAGAAATTCTCCCATCTAGCGGTGAAATTGTTTTTTTGCATTCAAACGAATTGTGCTCTCCAGCGCCCTCGCTTTTTCAAATACTGTAGGTGTTGCATCTATGGTAGCCGTTTTGACCACAGAGTTTTCCTTGGGTGAACAGGTTGCAAGAACAATCATATTAAAATATATTCTTATCAATTTTCTAGGTTTCAAAAAGTAAACTTAAAAACCTTGTTTTCAGCGCCTTCACTACATAGTTGCTATTCATTAAAGAGCCTGTTTAACTTTTAACTCTAAATGTTCTACTGTCTATATCATAAAAGTACACAACCAAGCAATTAAAAAAGCTTGTAATTAAGACTGGAACACCGACTATACTAAGTGGACTATATAGTGAGCTCGCCATTTTGTAGTGCTGTCCGAATGTTTAATGATGATTATTATACCCTATATAGTCCAATTTATCACAGAATGCATTTTGAAAGTAGTGTACAACCGATGGTCACTAACCTAAGCCCAACATACCATCACGCATTGCGCTGATCGTAAATATAATTTATAATCATGTGTGGAATAGCGCATTACAACAAAAACGGCCAGAAATCAATTTTAGTTTTTACATTTTGGAGAAATAAGCTGAGTATAATGTAATGTATTTATTTAAAAAAAAATCTATTTAGCCCAGAGCCGGCTCGGCACCAGCTGACAGATGATGTAATCAACGACGCCGAGAGATGATTCGAGTAGTGTCCGAAAGTGGCTTCTATTATGCTATTTTGCTCTCTACCCCCAACATAGGGGGTAGGGAGTAGTGCTTTGAGTGGAGATTTCGGACACAGCAACCGACCATGAACGAAACGCGTTGTGGAAACGCATTGGCCTAGTACTTTTTGTCCCTCTCTTGCTATTATAGTTTTTCAAGATGGCGGAACTACATGCGAAGCCCCTGTGGACCTACCCGTCCCATGTATATAAAGACAATAAATTCTTCATTTACAAGCATAAGTCCGATAATTGGCAGAGGTATTTGTACACCAATATTGATTTTAGATAATAAAATACCTAAAAAAGTACACATTGTCCCTTTAATGATGTTCGGACCGTGTCAAGACACAACAGGAGAGGCAATCCAGTCCTAACTCTGAATATGGACACCATGAGTACCAGCACCTTCAAACAAGATGAATTTGCATTCTTAAGAGTAGCCTGACTCCACCCATCCTACATACTTCCACTCAATTTTCATTTTCCTTCAGTTTTACGTCTGGGATTTTGCTGTATTCTTCGATTTTCTCCAGTCAATTTTTTACCGGGCCAATCAGCAAACAGTAGGAGTGGCTGAGAACGATGTACGTTGATGTCATGCACTACACCAAATGTTAGCGAATTGGTTATGGCAGATCCAGAGTGACTCTGGGCAAATCCAATAGTTTTAAACTTCAACAGAGTACCCGCCTAACAAGAAAGTTAACACTTGTCAATGGAGCGATGCCAGAGTCTATATACAAATGAAATGAATGAGAGTCTTGTGGGATGAGGCTAGCTGAAAGGGTCAAAGCAGGGGAGTTTCAAGTAGTGTTAAGAGTTGTTACAATAGTTAAATTCAATTCCATTACTACTCAACATCAATTTCTAATATATTTTTCAATTGCAACTAATATGCTACTGAACAAAATCTTTTACTTGTTAAAGTTCTGTATTAAAATTAACACTAAACTTAAAACAACATGTAACCAGCTTGCTAAAATAAAGAGCCATTTTAAAACAAAATCAAATGAAAAAGAAAATTGAAATATTAAATAATATAATGCAATTATAATAACAATTTGAGATAATATATAATTAGAATTGGACACTAGTAGTGCCATCTTGTACAGTAAACACAAGTAATAGTTCCTCCTTTTATCAATTACAAATCACTACAGCCTTACCAATGGATAATAAACTTTTCCTGTTGTCAATGCAAATTTTAGTGCATTTGAAGTAAATACCAAAGTATAGATTTTTTTTTTCATTAAATGTATGTCATAAACATAATAGTCATCCTGCTCTCCATGAACTCTCATCGTCCTTTAAATAGCTTGTGTTCGTTGACCACTAGCTCTAAGGCCACATGTATGGTACATCTACATCCGCATTGGTGCGTATTCGGTTTGGAGTTGGGACAAGGGCCCCTGATGGCCCAGCGCTTGAGCAGGTGCAGTGCGTGCACGTGGTCTCCGGGGGAGCGCAGGGCCTAACGCGGTAAACACGGGACCTATTTAAAGCAAAGTAGACCTCTCTCTCTGGCTCTGCTGGCCTCTGCTAGCTGTGTTTCCACAATACCGCACGGCCCTCGGGGACCCCGCTTGCCAGTTACGCTGTACCAGTCTGCCCTTCTCCAGAGACCCAGGCACCCAGCGCTCGTGCACCCAGATACAGAGAAGAAAGAGAGGGAGATGATGAAAGAGAGCGTCATGGAAGGATGGGTATTAAATCACACAGAACACACAAACAGCCATACAGCTGCTCGCCGATGCCATCACCTGTTCCAGCCCATGGTTCCGCGAGCTGACACGTGAACGTGCGAGCGACGCGGTACACACATCGACGTCCAAATATACACGCGTGGCGACATGCTAATGCATACACACACAGAGACGCACACCTCCTCTTCACACATTAAAACTGTTTTCCTGTCGCTGCCTTGGGGAAATTAAAAATATATTATGGACCTCCAGAGGTTCATGCAAGGAGATGAAGAAAAATAGAGAGGGACACAAATGAGAGAGCCGAGACAGACAGCGAGACAAGAACGGAGGGAGAGGAAGACACACAAAAGCACTTGAGGGATAGAGAGATGGATCTCTTGGTTGTGTCCTCTTTTCTAAACTGCCCACTGCATCATGGAGAAAGAGGGCCATTTTGGGGCTGCGATGTAGCCGACGGTCATCATCGCTCCTGTCCTCCTCCCACTCTCCCTCGTTCCCAGTTACCAAACAGGGAATGCATGGCTGAATCCAGCTCAGGTTAGATTCCAGAGGGGACGGAGCATTTGCAGGGGCCAGGAGACTGACTGATTTTTTCACTCTGTGTCATCTAACAGATCTTGCCAATCCTCTGGCTCTCTACAGTTGCCTCAGTAGAGCCCAATAAAAAAAAAAATGGGACATTTTGTGCCTGACTGAACCATCGCTTGCCCAATCAGGCCAATGTTGTGTAGTGATTTAAATATGTTACCAAGGTAATAATACCTAGCTGCTTTTAGCGAATCTGTGAGAATGACTTGTGAAAGTCCATCAAAGAAATCAGTAAAACAGTGATTCTCAAACCCCAGTCCTGAATGCTCTGAACATTGTTCAGATCATCAGCCCATTAGGAAAGAGCTCCATAAACTAAACTGAATGTGTCATATAAATAAGACTTACAACATGTGCAGAGCAGTGTTGAGAACCACTGCAGTAAAAGCGTTGCACCTTATGCTATCATTGAAACTTGTTGGCCGCCTATCTTGGCCAGGACTCTCGGTAAGAAGAGTTACTGTAACTCATTGGGACTTTTCCTGCTTAAATAAAGGTGTATGAGGAAATAAATGGTTTCATAAAATTACATAGTTTGCCAAAGTTAAATGCATCAATTAAGTTTGTCTGCATTTATCTGAAAACATACAGAAAATCAGTAATATTGTGAAATATCATAATTTCAATTCTATTCAATTTTACTCAATATATTATTATATCAGGGTTAGGTAAACATAAAACCAATCTATTATTCAGGCCATTCATTGATTTGACGAGTCGAGCCTTAACCCGGGCCTCTGGGGTTCTTCAGGTCAATAATGACCCGAAGAGTTTAAATAAAAAATTCTTAAAAATCGTAGCTTCATCGGAATGGTCCGAAAACTTGGTAACTTTATTGGAACTTGGTATATGAACACCCAAAAAAATTGGGGACAGGATTATAAAAGTCTAAGTGGTCGTAAAAAAAATGGTCACACTCAGGACCTTTGGGTCAAAAATGACCTGCATAGGAAATTGGCAAAAAAATATTTTTTTTAAATGAGTTTGTGCGTACAATCTATAAATCAGTAACGATCTTGAAAAAAGCACACAACAGTGAAGAGGTGAATCTATAAAACATCAAGAGTGCAAAACAGAAAAATGAAATACAGCTTTAAAAAAAAATTAAATATTTTTTTTTAAATATTTTTTTCTATTATATTCAATGGGGGAAAATTTGGTCTTAATTATTGCATTAATACTAATCATAATTTTTTTTATTTTTGAAATTTTCTCAAAACACCAAAAAAGAAAAAGAAAAAAATATTATAAAAAACAAGTTAAAAAAAAAACTATGATTTTCTTTTTTAAATATGAATCCCGCCCTTTGGTTCAATTTTTACCCAAAGGTCCCTAAGTGTGACTGTTAAATGAAGAACCCCAGAAGGTTAAACCATGTCATTAAGTCCTAAAAAACTACATCGTAATTAAAAAATATTTTATTCTAATTTTATTACTGAACTTGATTCTTTTTTGCAGGGCCACTAGTCAAAATATTGGCAAGCACAAATCTAAACTTCTGGCCCAACTAACAGCCCTGCTCTGTACTCTACTGACTGCAGCACATACCTTTTTTCTCCCTCTTTCATTTTGGCCTCGACAAAAGTTTAACGTGTGCCGAGTTTGACAGTGTAGGCCATTAAGAGGGTCATAAATAGGCCTGGTTCGGTGCCCTGCTGCCAAATAAAACCAGAACACAACAGCTCCCTTTCTGCCTAAGGAATACACAGGTGACCAAAAAGCTCACATTACGGGTGAGCTCACAATGACTCGCCCAGTGTGGGTGAGACCAAGGGAGAACAGACAGAGCCATCCGATTGGTTGCGTTAAGAGGTCCTGCAGGCCCACCAATAGCTGAGGGAGGAAATGAATAAAATAATTCAATTCAAGACCATTACAGCCCCTATCGGCCAGAGCACGGGGATATGAGCAGCCTTTTTCCACAATGAATCATAGTCGGGGACGAACACACACAAATTGGGTGCTTGTATGTGTCGGTGTGTGTGTGTGTGTGATAATGTACTTGATCCCAGCAAATGTGCGTCAGACAATGTCCTATATGTTGACAAAGCAAAGTCTCTAGAGCTATTGTTTCAAAGTGTCTGTCTGTGTGTGTATGTGTGTGTGTGCATCCAAAAGCAAAGCTCCGGTTCTTTGACAGGAAGCAGGAAAAACAATGCTCAACTTCACAGCTCTGATGGCACTTATAAAAAAACAATTCCCCCTCCCTGTTCTGTCTTTCGAAAAATGACAAGCGTCTGCATCTGTCTCAATAAACTCTCTCTCTCTCCTCTTTTTCCTTTCCTCCGACCAACCCCCTCCCCAACTCCCTCCACACCACCATCTCTTCGAGTCTCCAGTGTCAGACCTGGCTCATTTTCTCTCTTTTCTCCTTTCCTTCTCTTGTTCCCCTCTGGGCCAGGGAGGGACGGGTTGTTTTTCTATCTCAGGGAGCACGGGGTGGAGAGAGAGAGAGAGAGAGAGAGAGAGAGAGAGAGAGGGAAACGGGGGGTGTACCTCCGGCCCGCTCCCCCAGCGGGACAGACCGAAGGGGCCTCAATCAGGTCCTCTGGGGCCTGCGGGTGGGTGGGGGGTGCTCTAACTCTTTCCTTTAACCTCTCCAACCCCCAACTATAACCCCCCGCTGCACTCGCTCCAAACTCAGTACACATTTTCCACCGAGGAGAGGGGTGGGGGAAATGAAGTGAATTTAATACCAGGAAAAGCCTGCCAGTGTCCTTGTCGACATCATCTCCTAGGGAATAAAGGGAAGGAAGGTTTTTTTATCTTTTTAAATAAGAGATGGCGAGCGGCCCCCTGAGCCCCAGCACAGCAGCACAAACAAACACAGGAGAGAGTATGGAAAGGGGGAAGGGATTGAGAGAAAGAAAAAAAAGGGAGACAAAGAGGAAAGAGAAAAGAAGAAAGAAGAGGTGATGCGGAATGCGACCAAGTCCACACGGAACGGAGGCGGGGAAAAAAGTCTGATTAGCGCAAGCAAATGGGGTTACGGCACGAGAAATGAGGAAGAGAGGGATGGAGGGAGGAGTCGAGGAGGAGAGGCAGGGAGGAAGAGCGGAGGGTTTAGCGAGAGCCCTGGGACTCCCCTTCCTGCTGCATCTCACACACGCAGCACTTTGCAGCCACCCAGGACCTAAGTCAGCACCCCTGCAGCACTCCCTCAGGGCCGGTTAGGAGGGACCCACGTCATCCCCTTGGGCCCCCGGGGGCCTCTCTTTCTTACTCCCTTCACTCTGCTGAGCTCACCAAGATCCAACACGCACATGCAAACACTTAGAAATGCACAAACACAACTAAAACTCTGACTTGAGTTATTTTAATACCCTAATAACCAATAAGATAACAATATAGGCTACATATTTTTACATTTATTCATTTAGCTGACGCTTTTATCCAAAGCGACTTATATATGTCAGAGGTCACACGCCTCTGGAGCAACTAGGGGTTAAGTGTTTTGCTCAGGGACACATTGGTGTCTCGCAGTGGATTCGAACCCGGTCTCTCACACCAAAGGCATGTGTTTTATCCACTGCGCCACCTAAAGAAAATCAAGCAGATCCATATATGTTTTTACTTAGGCTCCTTTGAAACACACTTACTGCTAGGGATAGAAGAGGGATGACATGAAATCATGGCCCCAAATGCACGTCAACAACATAAGCACAAATCCACGATGCTACGCTACAAATCCCACAAAGATTCATTATGTTAAAAAAAAGATCAAAAGTTATTGGCCTAGTCTCATTTACTGTCGGACAGTGAAATTTCCAAAGCAATTCCAGTCATTTCGATAGATACGCGGATAAGGAAATCCTCAGGCAAAATTTCCCACGTTTACTAACAGAAAGCTGTTTGGTTTAAAAGTGACTTACATTGCTACACTATTGACAATAGACAATGGGCCTTTTTTTTTTGCTTGCAAAATTTCACTGAGACCGGACCTTTGAAGTTGGTATGAAAATCTATCCATTTTCTAAACATGTTATTGATATTTCTATGAATGATTTCTTCAAGTTTTTTTTCATCATTTTTTTCTGCTTAAAACCAGCCCATTTCTAACAATCAACTGCAAGCTTGCATTCAGATCTCCCCCAACGTCATGACTTTAATCTGAAATCTCAATTAAATATTACATTTTGAATACACTTTCCACCTTTTATTATGAATTTTTGTCTTTTGCATTTAATATCAATATAACTTCCTTTTTGACTGTCATCGCCAAGACCTTCTTTTTTCTTAAATCCACTCCGTTCCTTCCTGCCACTAACCCATCATATAGAAACCACTTTGCAGAAACCAATTAAATCTCAAAGGGTGAAATCAAACCCCGCCCTACTTTCCCCCTGGCTGAATATCCTGTATCATTCCTAAATATTATAATAACTTACACAAGCAAGGAATAATTAATTCATAATCCAAAAAAATGCAAAGCTGTGTTTTTATTGGATAATGTCCAGTCAAAAACACAGCTTTGTTGATGGTGTGGTAATGTTTTCACTCTCTGAAAACGCTCAAGTAGCGAAAATGGATTCTGAGGTAACAGGGTGAAAAGCAAAATATAATATTCAGAAAGACACATGATCTAAAACATCCCGTTTGGATTTAGCCAGATGAAAATGTTCCTCTCCAGAGAGGAGGTGTATTCAAACGCGTCAAGTCGTGCGATATTACATTCGGATTGCGGCAAAGTGCCTTTACGTTCAGACAGGAAGTGCCGCTAAGCTTCCAGTCCAGCATGCACCTGGACGCCAACCTCTTGTGTCTTATAAAAAAACTCTCCCTCTTTCCCTCCTTACTTCCCTCCCTCTGTGCGCAGGGCTGCAGGCCATGTGGAATTGATATTAGAGATTGTGATGCAGCAGGTCGTCTCTGAGGGAGCAGGGGGTTGGATGTATCGTGCAAGACGCCACGCTAGCGAAATCATACCTGTCTGAACAGAGGAGTCCCAACCACTGCCGCACTCTGTAGATTCAGCCTCTTCCACTGCTACCGAAAAAGAGAGAGAAAGCGCGTATTAGAGAGCTTGTGTAGTCAAATCGCACATTTTTGAGCACACAAACATGTACGGCATTCTTCTCAGAAGCGTGCCACAAAAACAGCGGCCCATCATGAGTCTATGATGCGTTCGATCTGATTGTTGGATGCACATAAAAGGGATTTGTTGTGTGTAAGTGCTCTTTGTTTGTCTATGTGCTAATTTTGGAGGTGCAAAAACAGGTAACAGGAGGCAGTGAGATGAGAGGTGGAATGTGTGATAAAGGTTTTCCTGGGCATAGTCAAGGAAGGAAGCCCCACTGGCACACAAACAGGAAGCAGCAGTGTTCATGACACAATAAGAACTTGGACCCCCCCTCACACACACACACACACACACACACACATTACCGGTCTCTACAAAACTCCTTGTAGCATGGAAGCACTTTGGCACACAGTGTAGAATGGAAACACACACTTTAACTTTACAACAACAGTCTGTAATTTGCGTAACCTCTCCACATATTTGACGATAGAGGCATCAGTGCATGAAGGAATATGCCAAATAATTTCTAATAGCACTTTATCTGCATGAATGGACTTTTAGGTGTAGAAGTCTTCACACTCAGCGAACAATGTCCATGAAGATATGGAACAAAAAGCAGGAAAGATAAACATCAACGATTAGGTTCAAAAGAGGCTTAGACACTAATTAAGTTATCATGAAGATTTAGAGCGTTAATAAAGACAAAAATGAAATGCCTATTATTATTTACTCACCCTTGTGTTTTATTGGAGCGATTGTTGACGCTGCTTTTTTTTCAGTTCTATAAAAGTAAATTGTGACTGGAGAGGTCAAGCCTTAAAGTTTAAATAATAAAATAAATAAATAATTATTATTTAAAATACTAAATGTTGATATAATGTGCTTTAGGGAGATTTTGATGAAAAAAAACAACAAAGTTTTGTAATATTCCTCAATTAAAGCATGGCTTTAGAAGACTTGGAATATAGCCTATTGTTGTTTGGAAAAAAATATCAAGCTTCAGTCCTCATTTCACTTTCACTATATGTGGCACTCCAGTCAGCACAATCTGCATATTATCATTTGCAAGTTGCTTTTCCCTTCAGTGTCTGCTACATAAATGAGTAAAATCTTTTGTGGAAGAATGAAAGTCATACAAGTTAAGAGTAATATGACAGACATTTAATTTTTGTGTGAGCGGTTTCTTTAAATAGAGTTTTTATGTGAGAAAAGAAACAAAAGTGGGAACAAGAAAGACAGAGAGAGCCAGAGAAAGCACGAGAGAGAGACTGAATCTGCTCTGTGTAAAGGAAATTGTGGTTAGATATGCTCCCACTGGCATTGGGCATCACTGCAGTCTCACTAAACCCACTTCCTCTCAGGAAAAGACTCTCAGAGAAAGAGGGGATAAAATGAGAGACAAAAGAAGAGAAAGACAGAGACACAGAGAGAGAGAGAGAGAGAGAGAGAGAGAGAGAGAGAGAGAGGCAGGAACTGCACTATCCCTGACAGCCATACTGCATTCCTTCCACATTATCAGTTCCTTAATTACACACAGACTCTCTTTTTCTCTCAAATATGAGCAAACCACTGCAGAAAGTGCTGTCTGAGCCACCGTACACTGCTCTCGTCGAGGCTGCTCCCAGCAGGGTGGTCGGTGTGAACTGACTCCCCTACCAGCCTCCCTATTCCATATTCTACTCCCAAGCCAAGGCCAACAGCCCCCTGTTTTCCCTCTCAGAACTGCGGAATATCAGGACCGCAGACACTCCAGCCAGGAGTTCCAAAGCAAAGCCTGCCGTCGAGGCCAGAGGAGCCAAGCCAGGTCAGAATGACTGGCCTGTTACCGGACGCCAAGCGCTAGAGCCCAGAAACAACAGAAGGCCTTTGCTAAAAGGACACTGAGGTCTTCTCTTCCACTCCTTTCAAAGTCGAGGGATACATACGTCACATCTCTCTTTCCCTTTCTCTTGTCCTTTGTTTCAAAGTCTCTCACATTTTCCACCTCTGTTAGTCAATTTTACAGTCTTAAATGATGTTTGCCTTGATTTCTGCATCTGTTTATTCTTGTTCCAGACTTGGAGTCAGTGCTGCTGGGTACAACTGGAATGTATTTAATTCTTTAACAGATTTAAAAAAGTGTTTAGTTCATCCACCATATTCAAATCCCTTGAGTTTTCGGTCATAAAGAAAGTCATCATTGTGTAACCTAAAATAAAATGTTTGAAATTATATTATTCTGCATATGAATGAATAATAATCTATTATTATTATTATTATTATAAGATTAAAAAAATACTTATAGCACTTTTTTATATAACTCTATTTTCCAAGGTTAAATATTAGTTTAAGTTCTGCAAACAGAGCTAAACAAAATAATCATATAGCCTAAATATTTTAAATATATTGAAGGGGGAGGAATCCACTGTTCAAACCATACACTGAACAAAATTATAAATGCGACACTTCTGGTTTTGCCCCCATTTTTCATGAGCTGAAGTCGAAGATCTAAGACTTTTTCTATGTACACAAACAGCCTATTTCTCTCAAATATTGTCCACAAATCTGTCTAAAGGCCCATTCACACTAAGCACGATAACTATAAAGATAACGATAAAGATAACTATATATGCGTCCACACCAACGACAGATAAAGTTTCTTTTTATGCACGAGTGCGCGCTGCAGGTTTCAGAGTAGCGCGCACGCGTGAGCAAATTACCTGCTGTTGCTGCTTACGTTACAAACAAATATCAAAAGGAAAAACAGGCGCTTTTTGTTTTGGGTACACGATCGATATTCTTAAAAGACGAGAGGTGTTTGGAGCGCATCTAAACAGTGAATCCATGTCTAGTGTAATATCTGGATATAGCTGACGAATTCAATGATGGAATAAAAACATCACCTAGTACTTCAGCAATGTTGTCAACTAGCGCTGGATAGCCTACCTAGAGGTAATTTTGTAACAATGCTAAACTGCATAATATCATTGTGAATACTTCTCAACGTTTATTCCCAGGATGCTTTCCATATCCATCTTTTTAACGTAGCCTATCATTGAAAGTGGGTTTGACTTGTCAAACAGTTGAGGATTTTATTTATTTTTTATTTTGTACTTTGACGATTAACTTCTCTGCAATATCATCTGCCATTTTAAATGCACGAGTCTGATTGGTTGTCAGTGTTTTATCGTTGGACAGCTGGAAAAAAATCGTTCTGAAAGTGATCCCAACGATATCGTTCCTCATATCTTTATCGTTATAGCTGTGGTGTGAACTCTGTTATTCTTTAATATGGAGAACGATTTTTAGAATTATATCTTTATAGTTATCTTTATAGTTATCGTGCTTGGTGTGAACGGGCCCTAAATCTGTGTTAGTGAGCACTTCTCCTTTCCCGGGATAATCCATCCACCTCACAGGTGTGGCATATCAAGTTGCTGATCAGACAGCATGATTATTGCACAGGTGTGCCTTAGGCTGGCTACAATAAAAGCCTACTATAAAATGTGCAGTTCTTTCACAAATCACAATGCCACAGATGTTGCCAGTTCTGAGGGAGCATGCAATTGGCATGCTGACTGCAGGAATGTCCACCAGAGCTGTTGCCCATAAATTGAATGTTCATTTCGCCAACATAAGCCGTCTCAAAAGGCGTTTCAGAGAATTTGGCAATACAACCAACCGGCCTCAGAACCGCAGGCCGCTTGTAACCACACCAGCCCAAGACCTCCACATCCAGCATCTTCACCTTCAAGATCGTCTGAGACCCTCCTGGACAGCTGCTGCAACAATCAGTTTGCATAACCAAAGAATTTCTGCACAAACGGTCAGAAATCGTCTCAGGGAAGCGCATCTGCACACTCGTCGTCTTCATCGGGGTCTCGAGCTCTCGACCTGACTGCAGTTCATCGTCGTAACCGACTTGAGTAGGCAAATGCTCACATTCAATGGTGTCTCACATTCTCTTGCTGAAAACATCCCAGTTCTTGCATGTCCAGCATACTCACCGGACATGTCACCCATTGAGCATGTTTGGGATGTTCTGGGATTGGCGTATACGTCAGCATGTTCCAGGTCCTGCTAATATCCAGGAACTTCGCACAGCCAGTGAAGAGACAAACATTCCCCATTCACTGTCAACAACCTGATCAACTCAAAGCGAAGGAGATGTGTTGCACTGCGTGAGGCAAATGGTGTTCACACCAGATACTGACTGGATACTCAGACCTTATGTGATTTACTTTGTTATAGAATTGCATGTCTGTTTACACTGGAATGTGCTCACTCTCCAGGTTTTTAAGAGAGGAAACCAACATATATTTACTCTTTTAGCTGACCAAGACAGCCGAGGTCACTGGGGTCACTTGAGCCTTTCGCCTACGTGACCACTTCTTAGTTAAAGCATTTACTTTACTTTTCATCTTGAAGCACTAGAGAATAATGAAGAATATTCTCTGAACCTCACACTAAAAGAAAGAACATGTAATCAGGATGTTTTGGGAAAGTTTCCTGATTAGAACAAGAGCTCGACCAACTTCAACCTAAAGAAGCTGTGTATTTGTGTGTGTGTGCATTAGTATTCTTTGTTACAGATCCAGTATTGGTGAGGTGAACAACTGGAACCCAAGGGCACCCACAAGCTGGATCCTAGAAACCAGGTTCCACTTCGTGCCTAAAGTCTGAATCCTGGTGTCACCCGGATAATCAATGAAGATATGATTTCTGCATATCAGATATGCTTCAGTCCATATGTGGAAAATCTCTAATATTATCTATTTCTTGACCAATCAGAATAATTCAACCTGAAGTAATGATGTAGCTTAGTTACCTGTGAAAAGTATAATTGCTTTGGAATTTACATTTATGCATTTGCCAGATGCTTTTATCCAAAGCGACTTGCATTGCATTGCAAGCTACACATTTACATTCTAAATCAGTTCTTGCTTTCCCTGGGAATCGAACCCATGATCTTGGTGTTGCAAGCACCAATGCTCTACTACTTGAGCAACAGGAAAGCTGAACATATGGCAAGTGCTAAATAGTACGAATCTACCCAACACTGCTAAGATATGCTCTCTGACCATCTCTTCCCTTCAGTGCAGGTTTGTATTTGTGTGTACTGTTCTTTCCCTGTTCACAGAATAAGTTTGTCTCCCGGCCTGAGCCGATTCGGATGCCGTGCTGTACTGTTTATCAGGGGAGATATCATGCTGCTTTTTCTAGTCAGATCTTGCTCTCTTGTTCTCCACTGTGTAGGGCTGGGCTGCTCTCCCCCTGGCTTTATGGTATGTTCCCGGTAGTCTGTAAGATCCACTATGAGAGCTGCTAGTCATACAAAAAAAAAATGCACACACTTACAAACACACACAGAAAGCACAGTATCTCTCCAGAAATGCAGCCTACACTGCAGGTGTTAGGTACACTCAGCCTCCCACACTCCTTAAGAAAAGAGAATTAGTGGTGCTCATTATTGCTCATACTCATGGTTATGAACTTATACAAACCCTTAACCTAGAATTTTGCATCTCTATGCATTTATTTCTTCTGTGGAACACAATACTGAAAAACAGTTTTTGTCCATACATTGCGAGTCAATGGGGTTCAGTTTTGTTTTAGGCTCCTCTGACTATATCTTCAAAATATCTCCTTCTGTTTTCCTCATAAAGGTTTGGAACCACACAAATAGACAGACTTTTTTCTTTTTTCTGCAGCTCCTTAACTTAATCAACTTATCATGCACCATCTGTTGTTGTAATTTTACAGTAGTAAATAGGTATAATAAAGTAAATATTATTATTATCAATAATTAGAATAATATTTACTTTATTATACCTATTTACTACTGTAAAATTATTAATAAATCTGACTTTTAAAACGGTGTGTGAGGAAAAAATAACTTATTTTGAAGAAGGGACCCACATCACACTTAGAGGTCAGAATATCAGAGACATCATGGTTTAACTTGTGTCTCCGTACTACCCCATGAACACCTGAGCAACCACCCAGAACACCCTATCTAGGTGAAACACCAGAATTCATAGTCCTGAAAGTGAAGCATCACCTAAATCTCAGTCGCACCACGATGAACACTTAAGACTGCTGAACCAGATGAGGGACGTCACGTTCCTGAAGACGAGTCTTCCCAACGGAGGAGGGAAAAACGCTAAATTACTCCCAATCAGAGCACCACTCATCCCCCATTTCCCGCTTCATTAGAGGAAGGATATTGGAGTGTAGTCAGGCAGAGAGAAAGAGCGCAGGAGTGCGGAGGAGGAAGAGGGTTACGGTAGACAAATGCCCTACGTCTTCTCAAACACACACACAGAGACGGCTCCTTTCAGCCCCAGGCTTCAGCACAACAGCACCACACACAGTTGAGTCCCGATCCCCATCTAAAAACAAAGCTGCCGGCGGCACTGGCAGACCTATGCCTCCTACACACTGCTGCACTGCACTGGGCTCGAGCCAAGTAAGACATACTAACTTGCTCTCTGTCTCACACACACAGAGAGAGTGAGACCCACAGTGAAGTCAATGGTCAGAAATATCAGTGAATGAGCAGATATATGAAAGTGATTGCAGATGCTACAGAATATAAATTATCACTGTTATAAAAACCCAAACACATCAAGGTGTGGCTCGCGCTCAACTACAGGGATGGGCCGTACAGCTGCGGACAACTGGACTACAGATGGCCGTCGGTACACACTTCCAGTCCTGAGTGACTCAAACTCTCCAACCCTCCTAAAAAACAAGTTTTAAACATAAAACCCAAGAGGATATTAAGACCGCACACTAGGATCCGCACAGCCAAACACAACCCCGCATGGAAAGAAACAAAAGAAGAGGGCGATTGGGAGAAGAACAGAAAAAAAGTCATTAGAAGGAGTTTTAAAAGCAGCATTCTATTAAAAGCCTCTTCCTGCTCTCCCTCATTAGCTGAGCATATTTATTTCTGTGTATCTTGTCTTCATCCCCTGGCACAGTGAGTGCGAAAAGCGCTGCTGTTGTGAACTGAGACGTGGCGGGGGGCTTCAGCCATAGGAAGTGTGAGATGATGGAGAATGTGAGATATAACTGGTGTCATGTGATTGTCAACCGTCAACTATCCACCAATCACCAACTTCTATAGACACAAAGTAGTGAATACTTCTAGTGCAAATCAGTTGTAGTGACAGACTGATAAATACACATTTTCTGGCAAAATTAACAGGGATGCACCAATATTTTGGCCAATACAGATAAGTCGATAGCTAATAAACGGAGATTTTAAAATTCGACATCGACACTATTAATAATGTACAGTATAAAACATGGATAATAATTTAGAGATTTGGTAACGATTACATTTAACTGTGTTTTTAAAGATAAACTTTATTTGAGCATTAGATGATGGCAACGGTCATTTAAAAATAAAAATAGAGGTGCAGAGCTTGCACAATTAAATAACCAATATCAAACAGTAAATTAAAAACATCTCTAATATCAGTCGATAATATTACAAATATATTGTGCATCCCTAAATAAAAGTGTTAATTGTGACTAAATATTAGACAAATTAAGTCTTAAATTTTAAATGTTATGTATGCCTTATTTGCAAAAAATGTAAACGTATGCAACACTAACATTAGAACGTTTGGGGTCAGTAGGATTTTAAATGTTCACCAAGGCCACAGAAATTGAATATTGAATATATTTAAAATGTCATTTTCTCTTGTGATAGCAAAGCTGAATATTCAGGGTCATTGCTCCAGTCTTCAGTGTCACATGATCCATCAGAAATCATTCTAATATGCTGATTTTCAGCTCAAGAAACATCTATTATTATTTATCAAAGTTTAAAACAGTTGTACTGCGTAATATTTTTCAACAAACCACAATAAAAAAAATCAGGATTCTTTGATGAATAGAAAGTTCAAAAGAACAGCATTTCATTTTTTTAAATATAAATCTTTTGCAACGTTACAGCCTAAACGTCTCTACTGTCACTTTTGAATCAACTGAATGAATCCTGCTGAATTAAAGTATACATTTCTTTTAAACAGTAGTGTATACAGAAGTATTGTATTCCCAATATTGGTCTACCACTACAAACTAGTGCATAACTCATTTGTGCACTAGAAAGGAAAGCTGCACATAGCAGGCACTGACAATGCTTCCTTCCTCCAGAAGAGCTCCTGCTTGTAAAAGCTTTATACAGTGGGGTGCACATTCTAATGATAACAGCATGTTTTAAATGTTACCTTGGATACTCTCAGTTTCCTTAACATGCTCGAGAGCTGCACAGGAGCTGGATGTAGAAGTACAGATTGACGCTGTGCCTCCATTTCAAGATCCAAAATGGACACTGTTGACCAAATCATTTGCATGCTTTTACATACTGTGACCTCTCAGGTCTGGAACCGTAAAACTGGACCTTATCACGCTATAAGGTGAGCAAATTTCAGAAAACGGGTGACATTAAGTTTATCTATGAAAAAGGAAGACAATTCAGTTTTGTGCCACACTTTGTGTCCACTGGCACAGCCAATAGACAGAGAAAGCTTTTTCTAAAACTGAAAATAAAGATAAGATCAAAATGATAATAATTAACTATATATTTTTAAAATGTACAAATAAATAAATCTCCACATTATCAGATCAGCCTAAATAGTATATGTAATATGCAATAATATTCTGTCATTTTTATTAATAACTGTATATATGTGTTGTGTGTGTGTATAACCTCACAGATAAGAAGGGGTTAATAAATAATCAGCAGCATCCTGGGGAAATCTCCCCTTTTAGCACCATTGCAGGGGTGGACTGCTGTTTCTTTTTCCATTTAAACTATTATTTAAAAGAAGAAAGAAAGAGGAAAAAACACATTTCCCCCAAGGGCCATCTTCAAACTCCCTCACTACATCTCACTCACACACACACAAATCCTTGACACAATTTATTTCTATATTATTGAAATTCCTCCTCCGTTAATTACTGCTGTGTTGGAGTGAGCATGCAGCGTTATTTGCATTTCTGGGTCCTGTTAAGCAATGTTAAACAGCACAGTCACCACACACACACACACACACACACACGCACACAGACAAATATATCTGAGTGTAGCTGACGGCAACACAGTGATCAGCGTAGCAGAGCGGAGAATAGGACGAGGGTAGAGATCGAACAAGCGCGTCGTAACAACATGGCAAACACGACGCTCGCATTTAGCCGCCAAAACTCTTGCCAGCCGGTGGGAGAATGACACAGCCTTTAATTGTTTTCAAAATGAGCACTTTAAATTAACAACGGGCGATGCTTATCTACCAAAATAACAAGGGTATGGGGAAATCACAATAAGTATGCACAAATTAACATACGTGTTTCTATCTGAACTTGTAAAATGTCACTAGTGTCATCAAATGGAACTACAATATATATATATATATATATATATATAAAATAACTGGTTATAAACTGGTTTTCAAATCAGGTCTGCCATTGTTCGGCCAAAGAGATAATACTGCCCCAAACTCATGCCACTGGTTGAGCCAGACTTGATGGTTGTGATTCTCAAACAAACAGCAATGTTTTGATAGCGCTAGAGACATAATGTCTATAATTTTCAGAGGAAAACACCACAGTCTTATGCATATGCACAATGGTGAAACTCAAATTTCACAAAAATAATATTTAAAAAAGGGACTTATTGTGTGTTTGTTTGCATACATAGGTCTAGGTACATAAGTCTATGTAATTACTTCTGTTGAAATCACAACATTAAAAGTTACAGTAGTGTCAGATTTTCCATATTGTGACATATCTGATTAAAACGGATTATTGAAAAAAATGCAGCGTGGTTTTTTGTTTCTACCCATCGGTTGTTTGACTTGAAGGAGGCAGCTCTGAATGGGAGCTTGCAGTCAATTGTAAGAAGGGAGTCGGGACCATTCTGAAGTGGACAAAATGATTGGAAAAGTCTGGCATACGTCACCAAAGCCCGTCACACACCACGTCGAATCCGGGAAATTGATGAGAAATTGCCAGAACGCCTTCGGTATGAACGCAAACACGACCCGGGATTGATACCGCGTCGAATGCTGGGTTGGGGACCTAAAAACATTGCGGAAATCAGTCCCGGAACACGCGCCGTGTAAACAAAAGCCAGGACCAATGCCGTAAGGGTTTTTTTTGTCAAAACAAAGAAAGGACGAACAAATGTCTCCAAACTGGAACGAAGCAAAGACCAGGAGCTCCTCACTATCTGCGCTGAAGCTGAGATCGTTCACCAGCTTTGTGGAATGCTATGCGCATGTACATGTTTTTTTTGACGCGTACGTTACACGTCTCATCCTGACGTCATGTGTCTTTACGGGATCTTCACGGGTTGTGTGTGAACGCACTCAAAGATCCCGGCAAATCACTGGCAGTGTGAATTAACCGAAATCAAACAATCCCGGGACAAATGCCGTTGTGTCACATCATCCGTGTATTTTCCGGAATCTCTGTGTGAAACGGCTCAAGAACGAAGTGAGTCATCTCAGTAAGACCCCATTTACACCTGGCATTAAAATGCGATCTGTATCCAGATCATTATCGGATAATAAGGGTACTTTGCGTTTACACCTTGTATTTTTAATGCGTTCTCGTTATCCACATTGAGTTCGGATCTCTGTCGTCCAGAGTGACACCTGCGCGTGAGAACTGAGGTGGCGGGATATCAGCTGTAGTTTGTCAACATGGCAGGTGTAGGATCGATATGTCAGACGGATAGCGCGGTCAGGCACGAGTGATTTCAATGTTAAGTAAATGCAAAGGCGCGGTAAAAAATTACTGCTGCGCGAGATGCCAGCGTTGTTCGACTACATCTGCGAGAAGTTGCGGCTTCTGCTGTCACGGAGAAGAAATACTCTGTCGTTCGGTCTATGTGGAGAAGAGAGTTGCAGCTTCGCTTTGGTATTATGCCACAGGTCTGGGGTACAGGACAATCTCTCATCTCTTTGGGATAAGTACAGCAACTGTATGCCACAGAGTCTACCAGGGATGACGTTTGGCAGGTACGAATGCGATATACGTTCGTACCGGATTGTGTTTACACCTAGTAAAGATCCGAACACAATGCGAGCCAGACTACCTCCAGATGTGGTCAGGCAGATCCAAATGACGATCTGATCACAACGCATTTACACCTTGCATTAATATGCGTTTTTTATTATCCGGATAACTTCTGCAGATACATGTCGCATTTTAATGCCAGGTGTAAATGGGATCTCAGATGCATGTGGAAAACAGATTTTGAAATTCCATTTCATGCAGAAAGTGAATAAAAACACTTATTGGGGCATTGTGGTCACAAGAGTTTAAATCTAGCTCACAATATGTTTCCTGATTCCTGATCAAAAATTATTTAAAGGAAAAGAAAGAACAAACCGGCAATTGTTGCTACTGCAGTTTATATAACGTAGTGCTGTACAAAATGAAAGCAGGTGTGGATAGCTGTCCGTAAAAGACTTAGACAAGCATGAAACTCGCCTTTAAGCCCCCCCGGACATAACCACAGCGAGAAAAATGGGAAACTTGGGGTGAATCCTGTTAGCATCTGTTTATATAACCCTTGCCGTAGTGACTGGCAGGATTACCAGAACACACTGCTCCTGAACCGGAGAGGAATTCCGTCAGGATCCGCTGCGTTATCAAATCAGGGACGCGTTTCACCACAAGTGAGAGATTCCGACAACGAGGAAATGCTGCGCATACAAAGAACAAGATCCCATCTCTTAAACCAGTGAAGAGAAACACACTCGCCCTCAGACATGATGCTGCGAGGGCCCTTAACGAGCACACACGCATATGCGGACCCTCACACGCGCACACGCGCTCACCGGCCCCCTGCTTCTCCCAGTAAGGGCCTCACACACTGCAGGTAAAGCTTCAAAGATCTGCATCCCACTGCAGCGCCATGCCAGAAAAGAGAGGGGAGGGAAGAATAAGGAGAAGAAAAAGAAAACGAAAAGAGAGATTGTTATTTAAACAGTCGTACTAGTAGGGCTTGTATGAATATCAATTTTGAGGGAGACAAAAAGACTAATAGATGGGCGGAGGGAGGGCGAGATCTTATGCAGACGCACCTCAAATGACATTACAATGAAAAGCTCTTGTGGACCACTGTTGGTATGTGTGTTTGACATGGAGAGAAAGATAGAAAGAGAGCGAGATGGAAGGGAAGTGAGTGAGCGAGCGCTCGGAGGGAGTCTCACCTGGGCCCAGCTCTGCTGCAGCCGTCTGCAGGAGATTCAGCTGCAGAATACCTAATGTGTGTGTGGAGGGGCGTGCCGTACAGCCCTGTTACTGGCCCCGGGCCATTCTGTATGATTAAGTCTTCTACACTTAAGGGATAAAGCCTTGCTCTCCTTCTCTCCCACTGGAAGCCATTAGCAGCCCCCCATTTGCAACTCAGTGTGTGTGTGTATGTGTGTGCGCCCTGTGCGTGTTTGAGCCTATGCATTTGAATGGGTTCATACCCCTGTGTCTTTGTGCTCCTGCCTTGTTTGTGTACGAGTGAGTGTGCTGCTTCCTGAGCAAAGCGTGTGTGATTTTGTCAGTACAAAACAGCTTCACGGCACCCTGGGATTAGTGTCCAGCGGCGAGCTGTTTGCGCCCAGAGTGCGCTGCGGTCCGGCCCCCTCATTGAGAATGGGCCCACGCAGGGCCAATGGCTGCAGACGCAACATCACGAATCACGATTCGGGGTCCTATTGCCTGTCCCTAAGATGGAAGTCGGGAGACCGGGCCCCAGATTGTCGCACACACACGCTTGCACTGGATTAATCATGTCGAGAGTCCACAGCTCGGAGGGAGGGGTGTTTGATCTCCTCCTGTCCAACATGTGGCACAAACATCTTCACAAAAAACATGTGTGACACACACAGAGTAGTGGTGAATTCTGGGATGTTGCCATGTATAATTTATAAAAATGTACAAAAGAAAAACCTTGTCAGGCTACAAATTATGGCAATATGGAAAAATAGCAACAGGGTCGAAAATATGATTGGATAAGCTGATTTACACACACCTAAAGTTAACAGCACACCGTTTGTAATGTTAACTGAGATTGGATGGATGGATGGATGGATGGATGGATGGATGGATGGATGGATGGATGGATGGATGGATGGATGGATGGATGGATGGATGGATGGATGGATGGATGGATGGATGGATGGATGGATGGATGGATGGATGGATGGATGGATGGAGGATGGATGGATGGATGGATGGATGGATGGATGGATGGATGGATGGATGGATGGATGGATGGATGGATGGATAGATAGATGGATAGATGGATAGATGGATAGATGGATAGATGGATGGATGGATAGATGGATAGATGGATAGATGGATAGATGGATAGATGGATAGATGGATAGATGGATAGATGGATAGATGGAGATAGATAGATGATAGATAGATAGATAGATAGATAGATAGATAGATAGATAGGACCCCTCAACCATTGAACCTGGTGTTAAAAAAGCATAAGGCCAGGCAATTATTTAATAAAGGAAATCAGAGGCATCCCTCAAATCCTGCAGAAGGGCTGATTCAATGGCCGCTATGTGCGGCTTCACATCGCCCGTGTTCTCCGGGACAGAGAAAAACACATTATAAATGAAGATATCCAGCATGCTGTCCATCACTGCCATGTTTCTGGGTTAATGACGCCTTAACGGTCATCCTATCCTGACGCACAGTCTCGCCATGAAGGAGAAAGGAGAGAGGGAGAAGTAGAGGCAGAGTGTCTTTCATTTCCAGATAATTAATAATAGATAAAAGCCTGACTTGTTCTGCATGGCTTAATAGCTTTTAATAGCAGGGAGAATGACGGGAACACGCACGGCTGTGTCTCTAGACGCTGGCCTGCAGACCTCCAGAGACACAGTCATCTTGCTGCAGCACAGAGGGGGAGGCGTACCTGAGCCAGAACAGACCCACACACACACACACACTCACTCAGAAGGAGGCAAGCACGCTAAAGAAGCCCATGCACTTACTCAAACACACGCGGGCACAAACACACCCAAGAGAGCGCAGTTCGTTGGCCTGCTCTCTGAATGGTGCAATTCACTCCTGCCAACACGCATATAAAAATACATACGCTCTTTCCCGTAAGCACTACACACATCACAAGCAACCACCGAAGATCAATATCCAGACACAGCGGTATGAAGCCATTCAAAAGAGGGGACTCAACTACATAGAGCGAACAAACATACACACAAGTGTTGACCGCAGCACATAAACACACATAAATGCCTTGAGTTGAAATGTATTGCTCATTCTGTAATGTATACGATATTGGTGTGTGTTTACTACAGCGATAAGCGCAGTATAACCCACTGGACTTCAAGTAGTAACCATCATTGCAGCAGAATTAGCCGTAGCTATCACACCATACGACTGAGGATCAAATCTGAGGGTCATATTGGAGGTGAGGAGGCGGGGAATCTATGAAAATTAATATTTCATAGTACCAATTTTAAGCATAGTGATATTCCACCTCACAATACTGTATTAGACTACATGACAAATGTATGTCATGACAAATGTTGTATGAAAATCAATGGTCTATAAATTAAATAATACGTTTATCATTTAAAATAAATATAAAAATAACATTTTAAACTATAAATAATTCTATAACCTAAAAAATATATTTAGATTATTTAAAGATTCTTATTATTTAAATAAGTCAATATAAATATATTTAAGATTTCTAATATGTCTATATTTAAAATAAATATAACATAAATTAACTTATTAACATTAATGGTGCGTTCTATTATTTATTTGTCTTGGAGATCCGATTCGGAAGACAGATGTTGCCTAGCAACACGCCCCTTTCCTCGGATTTCTCCTCTCGGACGTCTGACAACCGTGAAGACACCGAGCAAGAATTCCGTTTCGGAATCCAAGATGGCTGCGCCTGTGTAACTTTTAAGTATGAATTGTTTTTGAACCGCTTTAGTATTTTAAATGACGGTTATAATCACTCATATTACTGCGTCCCCTGTAGGTATGGGAATCGGTTGTTGTGAGTGCAATTACTAACGTGGCTAGCATTGCTAACAGAAGACTGTGTTTTAAAAAGGTATAGGTGTAATGTTAACCATTACAACTGCTTTCCGGGTGTCGTCCATTTTTTTCTCGGACTTGAACGCGCAAAATATAATAGAATGCTGGAAGTGTGGACGTGATGTCATATCCGAGGTCCGAGCCGGTTCGTTGGCTATAATAGAACGCACCATAAGTACACAGACAGAAAAAGGTTTATTGGGCTGCTGTCACTTTAAGAGCTGCACGGATCCAGTATATTGTTACACAAGTGCTTTCTTTCTCAACTGTTTACTCCACTTAAGACATAACTGATTGGGTTTACGTGAATTCTCACCAAGAAGGTTATTTTGACATAATTTTGTGTGTATTTGGCCATACATAAACTGCGAAGAGAACTGAATTCGGGATTACGGCAGGAAGCCGGTTCCTGTGCACATGACATGAGTAGGCCCTACTTTGCTTACTGCATTGATAACATTAAGCATGTCACACATACGTAACAGTCATGTGTCCAGTCTACTCTCAGTTGTCTGTGTCTACCTAAAACTATAACATTTTTGGAGAATTTTTGGAGTATTAAAATCCTGCAGTTATCACAAGCCCACATAGTGTTTTTGTATAATGAATTTACACTACTTACTGCACATGGCTCTACAATAAAGCACCATGGTCCAATGAAAATAATAAGAAACGGATAAAAGATTTTTTTCCCACTTCTGAATTGCAATTATGCACTAAACATGAAGTCATATATCCAGATATCAATATAATATTGTATTGCCAGGTCCCTGGAGATTTCCACACCTACAAAATATCACCATCTAAACAACCGCTGCCATTCTGACAGCAAGAGATGTGCCAAAAAAATAATAAACTAATATTTACACTCAGGCAGCCATTTGTCAGCAACACACCATCACTGACAGGAGAAGGAGGAGACTGTTTCCTCAATATGTCTATGTCTCTCTTTCACTCCTTCCCTGTAGCCAGGGCTGTTTTGAATGCAGGCTGGATTCTGTGACAGCTCCGCCCCTGAAAACACACACATACACACACTGTCCAGTTGGAATGACAGCAGAGATGGAGTGACAGGGATGAGTATTCCCCGAGCGCGGTACGGAAGCATGGACAGCGGGAGTTCTAACGGGACTCTTATCGCTCAACTGGGTCACTGTGTCCAATCAGGCTTTGGAGGCTGGCCCGTGAGGGCGGTACAGGCATTTCCTGCTGGATGGGACGCAGCTGACAGCCTCGCCCTCAGACCCTCGCAATCCGAATGCATTGGCTGCCAGCTGCATCTCGCAGGTCCTTGCATTGGTAGCGCGCAGTGCCAATCTCTCAGCCTGGGCTTTTCCCAGAAGGGCTTCAACTTCAATAGCCTGTCCTCCAAACCTAGGCCGAGGGACGGTGAGGGAAGCTGATTAACCAAATACTTTTATCAGCACTGAAACTGCTCCGCTGCACAAAATGGCCTTAAAAACCAGTGGCACTAGCCAGAAAACACACTGGGGGGAGGAGGCTTATATGGCAAAGGGACACAAAGAAGACTGACTGGACCCCAGACCGCAGGCTCACCACTACATCAATCAAAAAAATTAAGAGGTTCAGCATCTCCCTCTAAAAACGCATTCATTAAAATGACACAACAATAATATACTGCAAAGTAAAAAAAAACATGCCTATGACTCGAGATGCTAGGACAGGACAAGCTGACAAAATGGGTGGATAGATGGGTTTAAACACCATCAAAATTGAAACACCAACAAAAATGATTATATACTAAGCAGAGATTCTGAGCAATGGACAGAGCTAGAGGAATGAGGGACAGGAAGTCAACACTGTAAAAGAAGGAAATGGTGTGGAGGAAAATCAGTGGGAGGATGGCAAGAGCACTTGTGCTGTCTTCCTGAGGTTTTGTGCTCTTGGGAGAACTTGGATGGCTCAGGTCAAAAGAGACTCTTATTGTTGTGCTTTCTATTTCTCTATGCTTTCTTTCGGTCTTCTTCATGTAAGTTGAGGTGTGCTGCATGTTTGTGAAAATGCTTGAAGTGAGGGTAACTTTGATGTTTTTACTAGAGCCAACTAGAGATCCACAACACCTCTGATGTGACAGAAGATGGAGATGAGACAGAACACCGCACACAGAAGCACAAATACAACATGTTGTAGTAGAATCTAACAATATCTATTCAGTCCAAGTCTAGAAAACAAAACATATTTAGCTTAAAAATGTTGTCATTTTTCTGATGTTAAAAACAATTTCAGTTTAATGAAAGAGATAACTATGGCTGATTTACTTACTGTAAACACAGCATAGTACGCTCAAAACACTGCTCTGTTTGAACAACCGAACTCAGCATTACCTCAACAAATGATGCGAGTTTGGGGTACTATCTCCTTGTCCAAAACAAGGAACTCTAAAATGCCTGAAGAAGTAATCCGTAAGCTTTTTAAAAAAAATTCACTGATTTTGATACAAAACTGAACACTGAACAAATAAAAAAAAAACAGAATGAAATATTAAGGCTGTTAATATTAATATTATTTTAATGGCTGTCAAGTGTCACTACAGAAAAAGCTTACACTAACCTGCCAAAACTTGAGCATTCCCAAACTATCCTGAGCTGTAACATGTAAAGGCCTTTATACTTCTGTGTCCATGCGTCGTACCCTTCACCGTACCCTGATGTGCACCTCCTCAAAAAATTTAACTACACGCCACGACGACGTGGAACGCAAGATCTGTGATTGGTCGGCTTGATTAGCTCCAACTCCAACATGATCCGCTCTCTTTCAGTCACCATTGCTTGTAGTAGCCTAAACTCAAAACAGCCGTGAGGAATCTAAACACAGTGGGACATTAAAACCCGCCTCCGCCAACTAGTGTTTCGGCAGTGTAACTGCAGAGCAACACAGATGTGCGTAGCTTACGGTGTACACACGACGCAGAAGTATAAATTGGCCTTAAAAGGTTGTAACAGCGATTTCAGGCCCAAAAAAAGGCCCAAACATAAATGATCACATTCATCTAATCTTTTCATTTTAAACGATCCGCTAGCTGCGCGCCCCATAAGCAGGCCGTCAGGCTAGGCTCTGAGATCTGCACACAAAAACAATTGGTTTCACCGACCACTCAAAACCAAAATAAATAGTGTTCCAACCAATCACCGACATGGGTTCGTTGATACACGCTGGCTTCTTCTTCCGACTTTGCGTGCAGCCGTCCACGAGGGCAAAACCTCACAACACCCACCACTGGAAAGTTTACTTTTAAAAAGTGGCCAAATGGTTCCATTGACAAGACCAAAGTGATCTGTGTGTTTTGTCATTGTGAACGGAGCTATCATCATCGCAGCACATCGTCTGAAGTACCGCTTGATTTTTTAATTTTTTATTTTGAATTTGAACACAGTATACCAATGTTGTTTTCAATAAAAAAACATTTGCACAAAGCAAGCCGATCCACTTTTCCATGGTGATAAGAGCATTAAAATGAGAAAAAAATAATGGGCCAAAAAGAATTCAAGAGACATTTAGAGAAGATAAAAATGTGTAATTAATTGCGATTAATCGAAGTTAACTATAACATTAATGCGATTATATTTTATATATTTTAATCGTTTAACAGCACTAAACATAATATAATATAATATAATATAATATAATATAATATAATATAATATAATATAATATAATATAATATAATATAATATAATATAATATAATATAATATAATATAATATAATATAATATAATATAATATAATATAATATAATATTGTTTGTTACCGCTAGTGGACCAGTCTAAATCACACCAGCAATGAAGACACAAATATATAAAAAACACAAAGTCACACACATAGACACATTCTTTGTCTCTCACACTTCTCCCTCCTCGCCGCACACATGGCACATTCCTGGCCGTGCAATGCGAGGTTCTGGCTAAAGGCCGTCAGCAGCCGTTTCCTGAGGAAAGCCCTGGGTGCAGTGTCAACTCTCCTTCTTCCTCTGCATTCCCCTCTCTCACACACACACACACAGTAAAAGATGTAGTCAGGGCTTTATCAGATTACCACAATTCTGCCTTTCAACACAGTGCAGAACACTCAAGTTTATATATTTATCTTGACACTCTTTGACTCTAAACACACTCACTCTCATAAACACACACTCAGAGGCACAAATGTGCTTAAAAACGTACCCAGGCACATTCTCCAACTCAGAAGATTCTGGGAAAACGTAAACCACACTGGTACCACACACACTCACACATACACACGAGTGGAGCTACTGTGTTCACTAGAAGAAAACATAGTCAAAGATTAAAGGGGTGCTCAGATCAGATCTGAAATTTGTTTTTCATCTGTCTCGCCTGTCAAAGACAAGAGAAAAATGTTTCCAATATACCTGTGCAAGAGAGAGAGAGAGAAGTATTGAGGAAGGCAGAGAAGTAGAGTCAGAGCGATATAGAGTGAAAGAGGAAAAGAGGGAACATGGAGGGAGAGCAGACGTGATTAAATCCCGTCGGCTGTGTGGGGCTGTCAGCGACTGTGACACAAGGTTCAGATCGCTGCTCACTAGGGAGAGCACCATAATCACGTTCTTCCCGCCGTGATGCCATCAAACAGGGACAGGACAGCCTTGCATTGCAAAGGGACACAACGGCAGAACCCAGCGATGAATAAATTGTAAACAATAATTGATTGACTACACTTTAGAATTTCAAAACTTTTAACTTCATTTTTTAATGGAAATTCAGTATGACCACATGCAAACATGCCATAAAGGACTTTAAACTTTACTTTTTAGTTGTTTATTCTGTTATTTTCAACAGTTCATCAGACAGCAATTTGTGTCAAAGCTGTACACCATTGGATGGTCAACTAGCGCTCCGTGGGCCAAAAACTGCACGTCAATTATTACGTCTATTATTTTTATTTGCTGTGCTACCTTGTACAAAAAAGTGCATAAATCAGCAGTTTCAGGTGTACATACGATCATACCTTATCCAATCAGATGTATTTATGCACAATATGATTTTTTTCTTTAAATAAAAAGCGGAAAAAAGGAAAAGTCTACATTCTCAATCATGAACATCATTGAATCTTGTCCTTAAAATATTATATTAACAAAAAACACGCTGTATTAAGCATGTTAAACTTAAAGTGATAGCAGACCCAAAGATGGAAAATGTATTCAACCTCATGTTGTTCCAAACGTGTATGACTGACTTTCTTTTACTGAACACACAAAATACTTTTTTTAAAGAACACTGGAACCAAACCAACATTGGACCTCAATGACTTCCACTGTATGAAAAAAGTTTAAGTTTATTTAATTTATAGAGCACATTTAAAAACAGCCAGCCAGACTGACCAAAATGTTTTTATATTTTATTTTTAAATATTTTATATATATATATATATATATATATATATATATATATATATATATATATATATATATATATATATATATATATATATATATATATATATATATATATAATTTTTTAATTTATTTATTTATTTTACACATAAAAAGTACCATTTGAAATTTTCTTCTAAAATGACCATTTTTATCAAGCTTATCTACATTTAAGTTCAGTAATTTCACTTAAATGGCAATGAAGATTAGCTATTAATTGTCATTTAAATGAAATTACTGAACTTAAATATACAAGCTTGATAAAAATAGTCATTTTCAGAAGAAATTTCAAATAGCATTTAGAGGCTTTTGCATCTGAACTCTTCATACGTTTTTGGCTAAAATATTCCTTTAATCTTTGGACTTCCTAAAAACTAATTATAATATATATATATATATATATATATATATATATATATATATATATATGTATATATATATATATATATATATATATATATATATATATATATATATATATATATATAACTATATATATATATATATATATATATATATATATATATATATAGCTGATAGCTCCACACAGCCGACTTGATTTAATCACGTCTGCTCTCAGCACAGATGGACCCCCATCCCGAGTACCTCATTGATTTATCTGTAGAGTACTCAAGGAGACAAAACGACCAAAATTCCAGCTTTACACCCTCTGGCAGGTGGAGGACCCCGTGCCGAACGCCCCTGACCTCAGGAGGAGGACGGCCTCCCTGGATCACACAGCCATCGGGACCCTCCAGAAATAGATGTTCCCAGTACACCACCAACAATACCATCAACCGAACAGGAGGGAGAAAGCGAACGGGGCTGTTACACACACAAAGAAGTAAGAGTACAGCCTGACTGCTCGGGGAACAGGAAGAACGAGAGAGAAAAGAGAGAGAGAGAGTCTTAATTGCCTTATCCTGTAGTACAGGCTGGGGAGTGCTTTTTGACTTCGGCTTCCAATTTCACGCTACAGCATTATTTAGTTTGATACAGACTTGATTAGGCATTACAATGTGTCCCTCTCTGAAGGAGCTTTGTGGCCGGCCTGCATCACTAGAGGACAGATTAACTCTGCAATCATGCTCCTTCTGAGACCCTTCTACTGTTTGTTTAGCCCCGGAGACCGTGCCAGCGCATGTTTGTTTGTGTATAGGGATTTTGTGGGAGGGGTTCTTGTTAAATGAACTCTACCCACACTTACAGCGACCCTTATTATGGGACAAGACCACAAGATATAGAAGGAAAGTGTGTGCTTTTGGAGGGGGGATAACCCTCAGTCCTTGACCTCTCAGGGGTCTTCCTTTGTATGAGAATTTCTAAAGAACTGTCTCAAATCATAGATAAACACACACACAGCGGTGCTGGTAGAACATTACTTTTAAAACTTAAGTTACATTATTACTTTTTTACAGAGTATTTTTTGGTCAGCAAACAAATAGATTAAATCATTTCTAATACACTCTAAACAATGCTGGGTTGTTTTAACCCAAATTTGGGTCCAATATGGACAAACCCAAATGTAAAAAAAAAAATTTAACCCAACTTCAACCTTCACCTTCAACTGTAAATTTTTTAATTACATTTTTAACCCAGCATTTGGGTTTGTCCATATTTGACCCAAATTTGGGTTGAAACAACCCAGCATATAAACCATTACATTAAAATAATTGATTACATTTATATAAATAGATGTTAGTGCAAACTATGATAAAATAAAGACAAAGTAGAGATTGAATTATTATACTTGTTACTTCTATAAAAGTTATTATGTTGCATTATACTTCTTTTAATGAAAATCACTTGTACTTTTAGGAAGGGAGAAGTTTTCAACTGCATTTGTTTAAAATTTAAAAAAAAATCTAAAAAGCATTAATTGGTACTAAGAAACTGATCACACGTCATGCTTTTTCTATTTAATCGATTTACTAACAAATGCAACTGAAAATCTCTTCATTCCCCATAAAGTCATCATGTAACAGTGTGACGGAGTAATGTAAAAGTGCTCTAGAAATTAAAAGTGTAAAGTCACTTTAAGGAGTATCACGTTAACATGTTGCATTACTGTGTTATTTCCATAAGATGTCGATTTTCTTTAAATTAAGTTTTGCAAAATCACTCGTAACCAAGAGTGTAAAGAGTACCGGACATGACAACATTATGGGACATGTTGTTCATTGAATTTGTCAGGAAATAAATTTAATTAAATTAATAACATTCTGATATATTGATGTATATTATAGTGTTAAAGCAACACTTACCAGGAAATTCTAATTACGTTAACTTATCATCCAGGTGGATGCTGCACATTGGTGGTGGTTGAGGAGATTCCCCCCTCTATGTGAAGCGCTTTGAGGTCTCAGAAAAGCGCTATATAAATGTAACGAATTATTATTATTTTACTGTCAATAACAGAAGGTATAAAACATCACTGAATGAGTGTGATAGACTTGACTTTAGTGTCCTAACTATTTCCGAATTGACTACGTCAGCACCAATGTGTAAAGTATTGCGTTTTACACTTTGCCTCAAGGTATTATGGTGCAAATATATGAAATTGGATTTTAATGATCAAGCTAGATCCAGATAGGAAAAAAAAAAAAAAAAAAAAATCGACAGTCTGGTCCTTGTCCATCACTTCAGACCAGGCCAAACTTTACATTTTTAAACATCTGTCCATCCACCCATCCATCCTTCATCACCAAGGCCCCACTGTACACAACCCCCACGCCCCGCGATCTCCAATTCTCTTTCTTTCCGCTCCCTCTCTCTGCCTCTCCTGGAGCAAGTCGGGCCCTGTTTGATGGTGACATGAAGCATTTATTAGGCGAGAGAAGCTGAGCAGGAAAGAGAGAATAAAGAAGAATTGGGAGCACGAGTGTGTGGATGGTTAATAATTTCTGTGGACTTCTCTTGGCCCTGGATTTTTATTTTATTTATTTTTTGTATTGCAGTAGCTGAAAGAGACTCCCTATCCCATCATGTTCAACCACAACAACATGGATACGCATCTATCAGAGCGGCCCACATCGCCCACACGCGCGCGTCTGAGTGCCAGCAGATGGATGATTAAAAACACGCTGTGGCTGTAGCATGGAGAACTTTACCTGGGGACTGAGCCGACGAGATATAACATAAGGTTAACTGATTTGGTTTGGATATGGCGAGCGTTTTGAAACAGTGAGCAAATTCTGCCTCTTTGGCAATGCATAACACAAACACACACGTCAGCTGCACTGAAATGCAGGTCCACCACACATGTGCTGGCCAGAGCCATCTCTCCTGACACAACAATAGTGGTCGACCATTATTGATTTTTTGATGGCTCACACCAATGCCGATAACTTGGAGAGCAGTGTGGCCGATGGCGATGTAAAGCCGATATATATATATATTTTTATATTTATTTTACTTAACATCTAAAAATATTATAAATAAATCATTTGAAAGTCAATTAAATTAATATTAAATCTGCAAAACAAAGACTTATACTTTATATGGCAACTTCACAATTCTGTAATATTACAAAGAAATACTCATTTTCCACACAGCAAATAGTAAAAATAGCCTAACATAAATATGGCACAGTTAAAAATCAAGGGTTTAAAGTTCTGGTCTGTATTCAATTCGACACGACCAACCATCACACATAGTGTATACGCGTTCATGCAGTTTAAGTGCACACTTAAGTCTGCAAGGTTTGTGAACTGAAATGTAGGGCCCTATAATTTCCGCGATCACGGAATAAAAAGCACACTCTTTTTACAACTAAAATAACAGTAAAGGATAAAAAAAATGAATTCCCAAAAATGAAAACGGAAAAAACGGAATTTGCAAAAATTAAAACGCAAAAAACGAAATTTGGGAAAAAATAAAATGGAATTTGGGAAAAAATAAAACGGATTTTATAGGGCCCTAGAAATGTTTATTAGATATTCAAAGAATTGTTTAAATGATACAAATGCATATTTGCTGAATGCTGACGGTAAATTTGAAAGTATTATAGTGTTTGCCTTTCTATTACTAAAAACGCAAACGCTACTGAAACTGTTACATAAACGGATAAAAAAGTATTATGTAATAACTTCAAAATAAAAGTCCTGATACGGAAACATCAGCAACACAGACAAACTTATTGGCAGACATTTAAAAAATACCAAATATCGGCCTTGGCGATATGTCGTATGACTACTACACAGCACTCCCAGATAAGTACCAGAAAACTCTCACATCCTCAAGAAAACCACAGATTTTTTAGGGAAAATTATGACTTTGGTAATAAAAAGCATGTCAGAGTTGGTCTGGGTGATGCATGTGAATGTGACACATACAAGACTCTACATGAAAGTCTGATTCATCCATTTCTTACACCACCTTCTCTCAGTTATATATTTAAATTATAAATAAAAAAGAGATGCATGTATAAAACAAATCCCAAGTATTTTTTGAGAACTCAATTTACCTGCATGGCTGTTACTTGTATATTATATCATGAGTAATACAATTTAATACGTTTAGTAAGGCAGAAGGGTGAGATGAGGTGAGGTGAGATGAGGTGAACAGAGAAAAGGCGAGTATAATAATCACTCTTTGCCTTCTTCAGTTCCTCTGGGAACTTCTTGAACACAGGAGCAGCCCTCCAAAAAAGCACACATGCAATCTGAACTGCACACAATGGAAAAACCTGACTTTTAACCAACAAATGAACACATCGTAGAAGAACGGCTGTTTTGTAAATGTCATTATTACGCTTTTTTCCAGTGTCCCCTCCCCTTTTTCTCCCTTTGTGAGCGTATGTGTGTGCGAGCGCTCTCGAATGGAGAGCGACTTTAATTGTTTCTTCAGCATAGCCCCGCTGTTTGCACGGGTTATTATCCCCGACTTTGCAGGAGGGGAGGGGGGGGCTTGCTGTTTGACGGGGAATTAAATGAAGAAAAATAAGGAAAAACAGATCTGACTCCAGGATCAAGGGCTCGTCTTTCTCTGGGGTCAGACGGGCTAGCAGAACTGAGAGTCTTTTACAATGAGGGGCTAATTCTGTCTAAGCCAAAAAGGCTTCTATGCTAGGCTCCAGACTAGCCTCAGGATAAAGTGAGGAAGCTTCACGCCTTAAAATCAATTTATCAAGGCATTACTAACCCAACACAGAGACCTGTGGTTCACACACATAATCTGTCCGTGACAAAAAGCAGACTGACAAGCACCGCTTCACTATTGTTGGTCCTGTCTGCATTTTTTAAAACTAGTTACTTTAATTGATAAGTGAAGGGTCGCAGTAGTCTTTTATCATTCTGCCAAATCAATTATGCCTCTTTATTCACCGACGTAATTGTCTGGAAGATCTGAAACAAGGTACCGCCAGACGTTTTGACATCGGATGAACTCTGCAAATTACTCAAAAGTTACGTTTCGCAGAGTCAAACTCTGTGTGTTTGAAAGGGCAAGGCTGCTCAACTCTGTGAGCACATCTTTGTTTTAGCGGTTTTGTTCTTGCTGCTAGAAAACTTTTTCAGGCCTTGTGAAATCGGATAGGTTCTGCTCTGGAGAGAGCCACAAGCGTTCAAGAGATTTCTCTGTGCGTGGGCACATGCATGCGTACACACACACAGGAACATTTCACCTCCAGCTATACCAGTCCTTCACTGGTCTCGGACGGTTCCCCAAGCGCTTTGCCAGTAGGAGGCCAAATGACCTGGTGAGGGGTCAGAGGGGACTCTGGGGGGCGCAGAAGGGGTCAAACCAGCACCAGTACTCCTCATTAATGACCTCTGCAGCCCTTCAATCACCACCCTCAAAAAGCTCAGACCAGGGCCTGAAGCCTGGCCAATAAATATATGCATCAGCCAGGTGTAAGAGTGGGCTTAATTGCCCCCTTTCCTTATGTTTAATGTACAGCCCAGTGAGACAGGCAGGGTCGTAGAGCAGACACCCGGAGAGGAGAAAGAGAAGAGAGGAGAGCGTTAATGCATCTTTTAAAATCAGGAAAAGCCAATTACCCACAGACAAACAGTTTCTAACTTTTGACAAAGTCGGTAAGATTAACATTTAATGTGTTTGAAAGAAATGTCTTATGTCCAACCAGGCTGTGTTTATTTAATCAAAAATCTAGGAAAACTATGATTCTAAAAACATTTTTACAATTTAATAACTGATTTCTATTTTATTGTGTTTTATTTTAAAACGGTTTATTCATGTGATGGCAACGCTGCATTGTCAGCAGCCATTACTTCAGTCTTCGCGTCACATGATCCTTCACAAATCATGCTGAATTGTTGCTAAAAAAATTATCAATATTAAAATTGGTTAAAAATTGGTGGTAATGGTGATACTTATTTTCATAATTCTTTGATAGAAATAAAAAGAACGGCATTTATTTGAAAAATAAAAGTATTAAGTATTGATCTTTACTGATTTTAAACTTTTAAATTTAGTAGGTAGTGTAACCCAGAGTGGGTCATAACATCCACAGTTTGACAGGCCTAAATTATAAAATGAGCGTTACTGTATGAAACGTCACTCAAATTCCTATTCTAGGTCACCAAACTTAATTTCCTAAATGTAAAATAATACTTTCAAGATGTACCGCGACATGCTTTCTAGACAAAAGTCTCTGATGCTCTCGGTGGACTAAGTGAAAATGGCTGCCATGTTTAATCTACATGGGTACGAGCAGCTTTGAGAGACTCTTTCTCTGCGCGTTGTTCCAGCACGTTTTAATCTGCCCTCTGCAGCAGCCCAATCCGGGTTCCAGAGCGCAGCATCTTAGAGCGGCCGCGATCCTCCGGGAAGGCCTGACAGGGGAGCCTTGGCTGGCAGGCTTGGTGGGGAAGGAAGAGGGGGGCGCAGGGAATGCCAACCACACAAACAGAATTAATAACAGTGAGCGTCAGAGCGACGCCTTCTCTTTAGAAGTGAAGCGTGGCATGGAGCGGGTCCGCAGCGAGCTTCGGTTCCGGGCCACTGAGCCCAGGCCTTCTGATAAAGCATGTGGCTAAGCCGGTACAATGGCAAAGCCTACGAATGAGCTCTTACATTAAGACAGATTCTTCCCCACAAAACTAGCAGGCAGGCTGCTGATAAGGAGTTGTCATTGGCAGACACACTGCCCACCAGGGAGAAACCCACATCCAAACCCATCCGCCTTTTCCTCCCATCACAGACCAGATGAATTACGCCACGATCTCCACACCAATAGGTGTCACTGCTTCAAAACAGAACAAGGAATTACTATTGGAGAATGTCAAAAAGCGGAAGAAAAAAAAACGTTTTGCCTCTAAATATCATGATGCCAGTGTCAACAGCCATTAAAAGAGACCTAAGCTGCTGTCAAACTGTGCGCAACTTTTTTTTCTTCAGGTTCTGATGAAATACTTTTAGAGTTGTTTAACTAATTGTACATGCTGTGAAGTCAATGAAAAAAAAATGCAAGAGCATAAAAATCAATTTTGTGGTTCATCTCCCATTACCTCAAAATCACACCCTCTAATAGCCAACACACATAATACATCCTCACATAAACTGCCTGGAACTGAAAGAAACACCTTCTCAACGTCAGAAGATTATTTGAATAATTTAAAAACAATACAAAATCACTAAAAGAATGCTTAGTTAAACAGATTTAGGAAAATATTAAACAAAACATGATTCAGTCACTACAATAGAAAAGCGAATGGACATAATGACTAAAAATAAATTTCATCTATTATTCTCAATGAACCATCGTTTGAAAATGAGCACCAGATGCAATAGAGTGATTAGGTGCAAAAAAAAAAAAACGAAGCTAGCTCACAAATCAAAGCCTGAAATGAAAAATACAAATGCGGGATGCATAAGAACGCTGGGGGTTCTCGTATCCCTGATCTCTTCATTTGTGGCTTTGCAGCCCTATGGTAACTCACTTCAACATTTTACAACAGCCCACTGACCAATGAAACTCCCACACCGTTGCCAAAAGCCTAGGTGACAATCAAAAAAGCCATTTAATGTTAAAACCAGATGGTGCCAGAAAGGAAGGAAAGCAAATAGATCTGTACGTTACACAAACACACACCAAAAAAAAAAGATCAACACAGCAAATTACAGCTTCATTGTTTCGTGTAACAGTTCTTCCGGAAGATGACAGTTTCAAATATTACCTCTGAAATTACACAAGTTAGATAGCTTTCATAAGAAAACTACAAAAATTAAATAATTTTTTTTTTATTGATTATTTGCTATAGTTGTCCCTGCAAAAATCTATGTATGAAAATCTCTTCCCACAGTCCATCATAGCACATCTGAAAATATACATTCAAAACAGCGAGTAATTACCCAATTCCCACAGAAAACTCTTGCTAAAGGATACATAATCTACAGCAAGACATTTTTTTACATTTCAACCCATCCACACATACCCCTTATGTCAGTGGGCAGAGAGGGAATAATGCCATTAGATTTCATTCTCAGCAAGCTTCAGACGAGCATTACTCAAACATTTTCTCCCTTTCTTAGAATAAAAGGTCCAATTTGATTCGACAGACTGTAAACAACAGTGAAAAATGGAAATAAGTGCCCTCTCTGTCTCCCTTCCTGTCGTGTGCATTCATCCCCCTCTTAATGTCCTGCAAATGAAGGGGATTTATTAATGTGTAATTAAGTAATAATCATCGCTACATAATGCATGAAACACTCAAGGGGACGGTGGAGATATGAAACAGGAATGCCACAGCTGAACACTCAGTGCATAGACACACATTAAAAAGGGATTAATTGAGAGAAATAATATTTTGATAAGCGCAGCTCCCTCTCCCCCTCTGACGAACGCTTGCTGTCTTTTTCCTCTCTAAAATAATCTCTCTCACTCTTGCGTGCGCGAGTAACACTGGCAATCACAGTTTCTAATGTAATGTGATGTGATGCTAATGCGACTTTTTTGCTGGAAAATAATCTAACGCATCTAACAATGGGCAACGCTTTCTGAGGAACCCCTCTCTATGTGCCTGAATGTGTTTCCGACAGCCGTAACACCTGCAGATTTGTACATATCAAAGCAGAAATTAATGACAAACAAGCTTAACCTCTGCATGAGCGAGCCAATACACTAGACACCGGGACATAAAAAACATGAATGATTTTGTGCATACCACACTCAGACATATTGTTGATGCCCTTCTAATCTCAGTGCATTGCAATCAAAGCTAAAGGTGCTGGGCTGAGATAGGGACAGAGCGAGCCTTGCTTACATATTTAATTGGCCTCTGATTGACGTGCATCGCTGAGTCAATACAATCACTGTTTACCCCCCAAACCTCTGTGCTGCAGCAGGCCAATGCATACTTGATAGAAAACTGCAATAGTGTGCGTTGCAATACAACCAAACATTTGACTTGAAATTGCCTTGAAAAAATAAAAATATCAGTTAATGCTTGGGGGAGATGATGCATATTTAAATAGAATATTTCTCCATCACAGCGCATGTGAAAAATAAAAGCTGGTCAAAATAAACATTAGCGTTACTGATTACAGGGTCAAAAAGGCACTCTCTTTCTAAAACAACTCAAACATTGTTTAGGATTGATCTGCACCTGCAGGCTCTGTCAATGTTAAATATCTATGACAAGAACTTATTCTTAACACGCTTTATTTTCACTTTAACAGCCATGAACATTATCCACTAAACTTATGACCATGTTTTTTTCCCTCCTGATGAACCTCTGCAGATTGCGGCCGTTAATTAAAACAAAAAACTGGTTATTATTTGGGGGAGGGGTACTAATATGGGCCACATGGCCACCCGAAAGCCCATCTGGTTTCTATTGGGGTGAGGGTGCCAAGTGATATCTCGACCGGCAGCACAATATCTGCCACACATTGCTGATGGACAAGGCAAAATAGCAGCAGGCCTTATTGCTCCTAAATTCACCTGCCTGTGAGTGTTGAGTCTTGTAGGAGGGCGTGAATGAGATGAGGCTGTGTTTGACTGATTCTGCCATGTCAAAGTCACAACCAGGAATAAACTGAGACGATAAAAAGCAAAGAAGGGGGAAAACACCAAGCTGAGATCTATAGAGAATCAGATTCCATTCACAATCCTAAAATGAGTTGCATAAACATCTCAAATTTTGTAGGATTTCCCCAGAGGACAAAATTAGAATATATTGAACTAACTGTCTATTTTATTATCAGTAGTAGTAGTTGCCTTTAACAAATGTTATTTATACATGCATTTAAAATAAAATAAATAGCTTTAAATTATAATGCTTTTGACTATCAATGGTGTATTGTTTAATTCTAAAAATAAATACACACTAAACCAATTCAAAAATACTACTACTGCTAATATTATTAAACCTAAAACAAACTCGAGCACTATTTCAACAGCACCTTTCCTATAAGAGGTACTTGTACTGCCAACCACAAGACCTGCTGGCACCTGGCACCAAGTTTTATTTTTCTATATGGAAAAGGGCAAACTTAAAATCTATAAACATAATGTCACTAAGCAAAAACATTAAATCAGTGACTTTCGCAATCCCCGCCAGTTTTACACATGAAATCTCATTGGCCATGTGAGTTGTTCCCTCTCGTAAAACGCTTACCTTTAACGGAGCGCGGTTTGGCCTGCTTGCGTCTAACACATCTCCGTGTTAAGGGAAATATTTTACTTTCTTTAACGGGTGTATTGTCCTCTCCGAGAAATATTGACAGGTCACGCGCTGATACTTGGGAGATTTCTTCACTTTGCCTGTTGCAATGCGGCAACTTCAGTCTCGCTAGTCCAGAAGCGTTCAAAGGAAGAGAGAGTACGGTCAAGGAAATGGATATTCCAATGATTAAACTTCTCCAACCTGTAGATTTAACGAAATAACTTGCGGCTTTTTCCGTGCTCGAGAAGCAAACGCTCTTTTGTTCCTCCGTAACGGCAGGCGCTGACGGTGGAGCGGGCACGCGCGCCCAGAGTTTCAAGAAGCGGAGCGTGCCCAAATTACACCTGATCAGAGGAGAGAGGTGCCAATACTTGCCGATAATATGGTAAACCCACTTCGAGGATGTTTCGGAATTGATTCGCAATGTTTTTCCTCCTTTTAGCAGTTGTCGCAACTGTCTCTTTTCGTTGTGATCCCGCCGAACCGCCCTCCTTCGCTGTTATTTTTCCGAAGGTGCCACTCGCAATGGCATTTTACGCAGCATTTTTACCTGAGGGGATTTTTCTTCTTTTTGTTTATCGTCCTAAAAAGCGTAAATATTTCTACGTCGCTAGCCTCTCTCTCCCTTTTTCTTTGTCCTGACTCTGGTCTTCCCTCCGCCTCCCGATCCGACTGCTGGCGGGGCTGCAGCGCAGACACACATAATAAAGCCAGGCTTGGCTGGAAATGTAGCCGTGTCCCAGCAGGAGGATGTGAGAGTAGGGTCCCGGCGGGGGAGCGCTCTGATCCCGCAGGGAGCTCCGCACAGCCTGGGTTGAGCAGACAGAGAGAGCCAACAGCACCAAACCATGGTCAGCCATGGAAACTACAGCTTAACTTGGAGCACGGATCGGGGCCAAAACACGGAGCTTCGAGGAAACTCTGCAGCGTGCAAAGAAAAAAGACGGACTGGAATTCGCTTTTTGCGCTCCTTGTGCTCGTGCCATCGTCTCGGGTTCACTCCAGCGTTTAACTGTTCGATTGGATACGATGACATTTTGACTATTTGTGGGGCCTGTTTTGAACATTTAACGTTACTAAGCCGTCTTTGAAAACGTTTATCTGCGTTTAAAATGAAACGATTTAGGATTTAAAGAGATAGTTCGGCTCGCTCACCAAAATGAAAACAGTGTCATCATTCACTCACCCTCACGATGTTCCAAACCCGTTTGACTTTCTTTCTTCAGTGGAACACAAAAGGAGATGTTTAAGGTCTCACAGAATCAGTCACCATTCACCTCCAGAGCAATTTTTCTTCCCATACAATGAAAGTGAATGGTGACTGAAGAAATAAAGTCATACAGGTTTGAATCAACACAAAGGTGAGTAAATGACGACAGCTTTTGTAATTGCTGTTATTTGGAAAAGATCTGCATATGAGAATAATGTTTGGTATTATCAGATTTTTCTAATTGTTATAATGGGTTATGTTTAATGCACTTTAAACCCTTCTTAATTGGCAGGATTTTCGGCAGTGTTTTCAGTCCCCATAGCGTTTGTTGGCAGTCTGCGTGTGCAGAAATAGGATCATTTGTGCAAAAATCAAGCTAAGAAATGGTCAAAATCTCACACGCGGTGTGCCGGAGCTGCTCGGCCGTTGTCATGGATAACATGTCGGGCACCCTGTCTTGGTCAGCGGGATGTCCTGCAGATTGAGCCAGGCACCCCGCGGAGCCACGGAGCGGCCTTTAAAATCGACCCCGCGGAGGACCGGGGCCCCTCTTGTCTCCGTCTGAGCGCACGCCTGGAGACCGCTTTTTAAATGTGCTTCTGGTGTCCCAGAGAGAGAGGCCGCTGACACGAAGGGGCGAAAGCTCACCGCAGTGGTCCCTTTTTCTCTGATAAATTCAAAGGAGGAAAATAGCCCACATTACAAGCTCCTTAAGGGTCAAGGACAGCTGAGACATGAATGGTTTGAAAGAGTGGCATTGTGAAATCACACAGCACATCGATTACACCCTCTGTCATCTTTGTACGGATTTGCATTTTTCTTGTGCCACAATGAACAGTTCAGAATAAGACTTACAAGACATGTGGATGAAATTAATTAAGACGCTGGAGAAAAGAGGTGTGAACGGCAAATGCGGTGGTCCTGTTTGGAGATAGACGCCGTTGCTATTTTAGGATGATTTTAATGAGTGGCAAATCATTTTTTAAGCTTGGATGACTGCATGTGCTTTGAAAAATACTGAACTACAAAATCTCACATTGGATATTACAAGGACGGAGGCCTTCGGCATTTCACCGGCAAACTGAATTCAAACGGCTCTCGGTATTGGCTAGTATTTGCCGTCACACAGCAGGGATGCCCCTACATTATTCATGTGACGATTATTCAAAATTTAGCAATAACTCAACAGCGTTTTGTCCTTTCACTCATCCGTCTCCTCATATTCACCGTACCTAGGTATGCAGCTATTCTTATGCGACCATCATCCATTGGACAGTGCGGCCTCAGAAAGCACCCTTAAACACTCCCCCATTGTACTGTCACAAGCCTGGAGAGTTCATGTTATATTTATGTTGCCTACAGCGTATTCTCTCTGTTCTGTTCTGTTCCAGCTGAACTACGCCAACTCCTCCAGGTCCCCCTCCACAGACAATGTTACATCTCATTGGCTTTGCCCTAGATAGGCTATTTTTGTATGAAAATAATTAGACATAACTGATTTAAATACTGCAAAGCCAACACTCTTTTGTTCGCTAACAAAGTACAGGAGAGGCACACGCTTGCAGTGTCATTTATGTCAATCCATACAAGGAGGCGTTTAAAGCTAATGGATCTGAAGCGGGGCCAAAAAAACAACGTTTTATTAGCTTTCCTTCGATTCGGGTTTTACTTTCGGGACGGTGACCTGACCTGATAGAATCTATTATGGAAGCAAAAAACGGCAGGAGAGCACCGCCAGAAGCTTTTAATTGTCTCGTGTACATCAGCAAAATATAGGACTGCTAAAATATGCCACCATACAGCACTAATTGTCCATATAAGGACAGCGCGGCGCTTAAAGCAGCACGTTTCGTTTGTTACAGTGACCCCGGACCCAGACAGCCATGCTGATGCCGATTGCACACGGGCACACGAGGGAGAGGCGCAGAGCAGGAACGCATATTGGGGCTGACCGTCTCGGCTGCACTTTAATGTACCCTCTACTTCATCAGTCCTGATTAGCCACCATAAAAATCCAGATTGAACATTACATTTTTACTGCTGATTGTCTTCCAAACACTCTCAGGTGTTGGCATGTTAAATGCCAGGGTGTGCATCTGTCCTCGCATCCCATTAGCTTGCTGCAGTGAGACGTCTGACTTGGAAAAAGGGGACCCTCTTCAGAAACGAAAGCAATGCAGAACAAATTTCAGGCTTTTAGGCTTACCGCGTCTTGTGCCAAAACCTCAATAACAAGCCCTCCTCCAGCCCCCGTTTCCCTGGCTCTTGCCCCAGAGTTACACAAAGAAACACCAGCTTTATGGACTTAGGGCATTAAAGCATAAAAACAGCGGACGGAGAACAGGTTCGGAACACATGGCGTCAAACGCGAGGACCCGATCTCATCAGATCGCACGGGCTATACGTGCCGTCAAGCGCTTGGATTTTTAGGTGCCGGGCCGTGTTTTCAAAAGGCCACATGAAAGGGCTTAGCAAGAGAGAGACAGGCGACGCGCGAGGAGGCCCAAGCAAAAACGCTTTTCTGATGAGCTGCAACAATGCACTCACTCCCACGACATCAGCTCTCTGTTGGGAGTCTCCTCCTAATTTCCTCCATCCATAATAAAAAGAGCTACATTAAACAGTGCCATTAGTGCCAGCAATTTGTTTTATTCTCCACAGAAAGAGAAATGTTATCTGTGGCGGACAAACTTAACCCAATTAAAGCTCATTGTGTATGGGGGCCTTGCTGGGTCTTCAGCTGATGCCTAGGAACGAGGGCAGAGGCAGCCAACATTGGGGAGGGAGAGGGGGGAAGAGAATGATTTGAACACGTCTGGAGAATTAGGGAAACTAGGAGAGAGACAAATGTGCTTTCAGGAAAAAAGACGGGAAGAGAAATGATGTTTTTGTGCATGTTCGCCCCACATCAAATCCTCCCAAGATGGTTTGATAGAGGAATACTGCACTAAATGTACACTCAAAACGAAAATGCATCGGATACGCCGGTGCTTAAATAAATAGGATTCATGAGAATGTAAAACATTTTTTGCAATAGAATAACAAGGGCAGGAAGTGCATACAAAGCCACACGTTCTGAGACACTCGTTCATACCTTCACATTTTTGCTGTTAATTGTTGTGATAACACCTCTCGATTACAGGGGTTTAATTATCAACATGTTTGGCTGTTAGACCAAGTACCTGGCACAGATCCTGGTGAAGGGCTCAAGGTTTCTAATGAAGATCTCACTCACAGCAGCAAACAGGAGCTCAGTGTGGTGCTGTCCTAACAAAGAAGCACATTGCGTTCAGAGACGACCTGGGTGTCTTGTGAATTCTAACACAATAATGCCAAGAATATTCATAGTGATACATTTTGATTGATATCCAGTTGTGCGGGAATGGCAAGTGTGTGTCACTATGGGGGAAAAAAGATTGTGTGATTGTCGGAATTACAGTAACAGTAAGCGAATCACATGTCGTGAGAAACAAATGAGGCATGAATGCACTTCCGTTATAGGGCGAAAGCTGGTTTCAGTCCGTTTGACTGGTAATCCTTTCATCTCGTATTGCATTTATCAGCTTTAGTGGAGCTGTTTTTTGCTCGCTTACCCAAAAAAGGCCCAATCAACACCTCCCAGCTGGTGAAATGAAGCAGAACCGGGCCTCCATTACTTTGAGACGTGATGGATACTTCACAGCTGCGGTTGAGTGTCTGTGATCAGAGAGTGGAGAGACAAACAGCTGTAAAACATGCCCTACTAAAGACATACACACATTTGCTGACAGTGTGTGCCATTAGGATATACAGTGTATTTCATATATACATATGAATCCTACTCAACTACTTGGGTTCTCACGCAGGGCCTAATGTATCTTAGCACGTATTTGAAGGAGAATTCTGAGAGGAAAAATACACCCATTCATTGTTTGAGTTCATCTGAAAGAAAACAATAAAACGTTAATAAAATTACCATTTTTCCATAATTCTCATTCAAGGGGCCATTTACTATTCTACCATGAATTATGTTAGAAATATCTAGTCTTATTCGTATATTTGGTTTGTAATTTAAAGTTTAGGCTAACTTTGTCCTCAAATACAAACATTACGTCGTCTGAATGCAATAATGTCTCGCCCAATTTTAAAGGATGTGCACAAACTAACAAATGCAGATTCTTATTATTATGAAATTGCGCTGAGGAACGAGTAGATACACCCAGCAAGCCTTCGATTAACCTCCCAATGGTTCATTTTGCGTGAGAAAATTATATTTACTGTTATTGAGAGGAAATAAATTCGCGCTAGCAGTGTGTCAGAGAGCGAAAACAATTTGCAGTGTTCATTTTGTGTTTAAATCGTATTAAATGCTGCATTTCACTGTATCTTCTTTCAAATGAAATATTCAAATAAAATATAACCAAATAAATATATAGCTTTACACCCAGAAGAAATTTTCTGTAATATAATACAAGAACGTTGTTTTGAAGTTAGATACACATAAGAGCCCTATTAAACGTGTAACTGCTGTATTATTTTATGTAGGTCTAGAGCGCTATCTAGTGGTGTAAATGAGTTTACACTCAGATTACCTCGCGTCTTACTTCTTCAGTTTTTTCTCTGTGGTGAATAAATACTGCAAAAACACAATATCAAACACTTTAAATATTATTGATTCGATTAATCTCCCCTTATTTAAAGGGACAGTTTACCCAGAAATGTAAATTCTGTTATAATTTAGGCTACTTACCCTCATTTTGTTCCACATCTGTTTGACGTTCTCACGTGAAATGAGATGTCCGAGGCAAAATAATGAATTAATAATTATTTTATTATTTTATTTCACGCACGACCTTTCTTTTCCACACCTTTCTGTGGCAGAAATAGGCTTCCATCTTTTAACTACATATTTCTGCCCCTCATTAGATTAATAAATGCTACCCTACTTTACATATTTTTCCAAATAATTAATTCTCACCTCACGTCTTAAGTAGCCTAGTAGAAAACTCGTTGTCGGGATCAGGGAAGTTTATCATTTTCTATCAATTGTTCAAAGGAGTTCATGAAAGAAGAGTTAATTACATGCCCTCTTAGTTAAATCACCCACTTGAAGACAAACACAAGGGGTTGTGATAAAGTTTTCAACCTTACCATCATAATACTGAGGAACATGATCAGGTTGTTGTAGCCCTCAATCGGGTCATGGGGTCTAAACGACCTCGAATCGAGCTTTTAGGTTCCCTTCATCTCAGTGGAATAAGATTTTGTTATTTTCATACATTATTTATCTATACACACACAGAAAAACTGGGCTTGATGTGGGTTGTTCTGAAGGTATGTAAAAAAATGTTTACACTTCTGGTCTTTGGGGTCAAGATGACCCACATTGAAATGAATGGGAAATGTGAAAAAAAACTAAATATATTTCCTTCATGTGTCAAAAAATAAAAAAAAAATAATAAATAAATCAGAATAAATCAGATTTTTTTTACACAGAAATGAAGGCCTAGTTACTAGAGCACAAATGCAATGTATCATAAGAATATGTCATATGCTAATGCTAAAGGTGTAGTTGAGGAATTGTGTGGTATATGGATACAAAAGTACTTTATATCTCCAAAAACACAGCATTAATGAATAGATGAGAAGTAAACAACAAATGATATATTTGTATGATTAAAAATGTATATTTTTTGTACAATTAATCAATTGTTGGGATCGTATAGACCTTGAAGCCCAGAAGTGTAAACGGAACGAAGACCATTTGAAGGTTAATGTTATATTTAAGTCAGGTTTGTTTCTATGTATATTTGTTAAAGAAAAAAAATCACCAAAAACTTAATCATTATTTACTCACCCTCATGTTGCACGAAAATGAATATGAAATCGATTTTTCTTTCTTCAGTGGTTAATTTTTGAAAAATATCTTGGCCATTTTTCACTCTGCTCTTTCGCTCTGGTGTTTCTTAAGCAAGAGAAATAAAAAGATTGAGCCAAAATCCACAAGGGGTGCCTGCATCAGTCAGCCAAAGACCTGTTCAGAGCAGCGACCCCTTTGTTCCAGTAGATCAATGTTCCAAAGAATAAATGACTTCAGTCCAATAAAAAATATGTGGCATGACCTGAAAATTGCGGTCAAATGGCACAATTTATTTCAAAATTGGAGTGAATTTGTACTGAGAAACATGAAATTGAATGGAATTTGACCAGTCAAACTTTACATGATCAGGCTGAAAAAAAAAATCTTAAAAACAATGCATTTTCTTTTCTTAAGATACAAAAAAACATATCTTTTTTTAAAACATGCAGTAAATGGTTAAGATTTTTTTAATGAACAATGCTTTTTATCATTTTAAAAACTTTTTTAGTGAATATGGCGCCTAGAAGTCAAAAATCATCTACCATTCATCTAAATAGCCTTATATCACTGCCTCATACCAAAAATGGTGAATAGAGAATAGAACAGTTAAACACATTCTGAAAACTCAAATTATGTCACTGAAATATTTCAGATTTATTTTAAGAAATTAGTTACACCAGAGGAAATAAAGAGAACACCACTGTAGCCTTTTCAATATCGGTACATCTTTAAACATCATGGGATCCTGAAAGAAACATAAAAGGCAAATAAAAAATGCTTAAGTCCAAAATGTAATGACTGTCCCCACGTGACAACACTGGGCTATTATTTAATTGGGGGTCCTGAGAGTATCAAGGTAGCAGGCGTCGTGGTGGCCGGGGACCTGAACCTGGTATAAAAAAAAAAAAGGAACCAAAAAGAAAAGAAAAATCAGTGACAGATTCTGCCACACCAACAGTGCTCTAAAAAGACTTGAGAAAGTACTGACCTGTTGGGGCTCCCATATGAAGGCTCCTGAGTGAAGGTGGCGGTACTCTAGGACCATGGGGCCCATTCTGCGGTGGGGGTCCACAGATAAGAGGCGTCTTTAGCAATGCATGAGGGCCTGGATGCTGCAATAGTCCTCTAGAGGACTGGAAACCAAGAGGTGGAGTGTCAAGCAAAGGGGCACGGGTGGGAGAGGGCCAATGTATAGGTGCTGGGCCTAAGAGAGGTTGTGGCTTGTCAAGACTGTGAGGGGCTACTGGCCCTCTAGATGGCTGCAGATTAAATGAAGGACCGTGAGAGACTGAAGGGGGCCGAGAAGGTAAAAGGCTATGGGGGGCAGTTGGTCTGTGGGAAGGTGGCTTTAGATTTTGCATTGAAAGCAAAGGAGGTGGTTTCGTCTTAGGATATGAGCCTGGAAACAGAGAACACTGTATTCAAATACTGGACAAGTATCACAAAAAAGTACAACAAATCAATGTATGATTTTTTTTAATTTTAAGTAAGAAAGAAAAAACAAATCATTTAGCACTGTATTTGATACTGTGCCCTAAAAACAAACCTTGCAATCCCATTTGATGCCCTGGGGTGCATCTCCTGACCCCGAGGGTGGGTTTGTCTGCTCTCGTGGTGGTGGACCAGAACCAGCAGGCAGAAGGGGTGGAGGCTTTCCTAACCCTGGAGGCAGGCTGTTGATCACAGGAGCAGCCTCACTGTCAACTTCAGAGGAAGAGACTGAGGAAGAAAGGAACATGTAAAACAGAGATATTTCTATCCAAAAAAAAAAAAAATGCATACACAATAAAATTGGCTGTGATCTTTATTATTTTATTATGGCTCTGATTATTATAATAATTATTTAATAATTTAAGTCAAATATTTATAAAAACTAGAAGAAATTAGGAAAAAAAAATCCAAGGGAGCCAAAGATGAAAACGCAAGAAATAGTCTTACAAGTAAAATATTGATAATTGTACATTTAAAATATTAAATGTATTATATATATATATATATATATATATATATATATATATATATATATATAATTGATGAGCTTAGTTATAAACTAACAAGATATATGATGACGCTGCGAGTGCTTTAGAAACAACCGTATCTGCTTGCTTCTATATTTACTCACACACACCAAACGACACCGCTAGAATCTCACGGAACATATTATTATAAAGTTCGGGTTTAACCAAATTACAGGGCGATATATATATATATATTTTAAAGTATACATTTTACACATGTAAATAAACACATACTTTAAGTGTTATTAAAGGAGAACTCAGTCAATTTTAACATTGAGTCATTGTTTTGTACATTTGGAGTGCTGTCAGTACAGACAAAAACGACAAAAATTGGTGTTGCCTACACCGTGTTATCCTCTTTTAAAATTCGCACCCTGTTGACTTCAATAGGGCAAGTTTTAAACCTGCTTTTTAGCCTCTAAACATCCTTGATTTGTCATAACAAGTTCACAGTCATGTGAGTGGTGTTATTAAGAGTGACCATGGTCAATCTGACTGAAGTAGATGTGAATCAGCCAGCTCACACATACCCGTTTTTACTTCCTGTTTCGGTCAAAGTCCACAGTAGTCGATTGTCGAGTTTGTGTGCACGATCATTGGTATCTAAGCAATAACGCGTAACTCGACAATCGACTACTGTGGACTGACCGAAACAGGTATCACTTCGATTTTTGTCGTTTTTGTCTGTACTGACAGCACTCCAAATGTACAAAAAAATTAGCTCAATGTTAAAATTGACCGGAGTTCTCCTTTAAGATTAATTAATAAGTAAAAAAGTAGATCGGATCATGATCTGCCTAAAGATTCCCACCCCTAATGTACAATGATTTATTGCTCGTCTTTGTCGACTAATACAGAAGATAAAGAACTTAATCGCATATTAAATCGCTATATTGGTTAAAAAAACAATCTCAATTAGATTATTTTCCATAATCGTCCAGCCCTAATATATATATTTGAAATATCAAAACCTCCAGAGTAAATATTCTACATTTAAATAAATTGTGTATAATTAGAAATTGTAAATTAAAATGTGCATGAATTTGATCATTCATAAACACATCTGAGTTTAAGGCGATTCAATTATAATGTGCAAATTAAGAGCAACACGAGAATTACACACTTATAAAGACAGCACAATATGAATATGAATGTAACTAGGCCAGTACATAGAAGCATGTTCACCTCGCAGATGATCCTGGCGGTTTTGAAGATACTCTGCCAGTGTGCTGAGCTCCTCTGGGTACAGGTGCAGACCTTCGGCCAGGAGAAAGAGCAGGTGGCGGGTGGCAGAGGGAACAGTGTGGCGCTCCAGCTTGCCACGCTCCAGGTAGTCCTCAGTCAGCTCAGCCGCCCGTGCTGCAGTCTCCGTGGGGTCCGGCACACGCCGCGAACCGCTCAAGCGCCTGAACTCCACCATCACAAACTCCATGGCCTGTTCTTTGGGCATGTTTCGATGAACTGCAGAGAGGCAGAGGAAGGGTCAGCCAGAGGAGGGAGGGGGTTTACATATGGCGCTCAGTGTGAGCCGCTGCAGTCTAAGCAGTGCGCACAAGAGTTCTACCTCATCAGCAACATGCTGCAGTCTGCCAACCACTGCTTAACCCAATTACCACATTCAAATTCAGTGTGCGCTCAAAGGACACGTTCATGAGCACGCTCGTAAGTTTTTAGTAAGGGACATTTAACAGATTAGAAGTTCATTTAAGATTGCTTTGAAAAGTTGTTTGACCAAATGTACTGCGTGTAATATAAGGAAGCAATGTGCTTCAAGATAAATCTTTAGACTTTTGATTCACAATGTCATTCAGTTTTGAAATTTAGCAATAACGAATTTCTTCACTGGGAAAATTCGACAATTAGTTCACACGTTTAAAAGGATGGATCTGCACTTTAATAGATTCAACATTGAAGTAAGGGTAACCTGGATGTTTTTTTAAGCCCATTTGGAGGATGTTAAACATGTTTGATATTTTGAGCAGGTTTTCAGAACACGTATTGTTTTTATTTGTCATACATGTTCTGATGTGTTCAAAACAACTTGTAAGTCTGGTAGTGTGTGATCTTCAGTCGTTTAGTTTTCTCTGTAACCAAAGTTGGTAGGTGTATGATGCCTAGATTTTCAAGAAGTGTATACCAGCCTTCAGAGAACTTACCAGCAAGGTGAGGTTTTATAGAAACAAAAAAAACATTAATAAAAAAATTATATTAAACATCTGAAATACATTATATATTATTAACAGTGTTTTTTTTAAATCAAGTGGTGGGCATTAATTATAATATCAGTATTAATTATAATATTAAGGGCATTTCTTCTATTTGAATGTGATGTTATTGCGATTGTTTAGTTTCTTTACATATGTGTGTACATTGATGAATTATTGCTTGGTTTTAATGGTGCAATTTAAACATTTAAAAACTGTTGATTGGTAAAATTTTGTACCCAAACCTCATCGGTTATATCATTGTAATGTCTTTTTTTTTTGTAAAAAATGTATTCTTTTTTCTTTTGGCCTATTCAAAATTATCTTATGAATTATGTTTGTGAAAAGTGTAAACCCAGGGCAAAACTAAAAGCTATTGTATGGTTTAATTTGGAAGATTGTGATTTTTTTTTTCTTCTTGAAAACAGGATTTCTGAAAAATTGAGTGGAATCAGTTTTAAAAATAAAATGTTTTTCCATAACTATTTTATAACAAAGCATGTTTCTAGTCTAAGATCCGGTTTGTGTGTTTGCAATTTGATTTTTAACTGCCACTAGATACACAAACAGTTTTCTTTGTAAAGTTTGCATTACATTGAGATGCCATTTTGCAGTTCATATAAATGAATTATGTTTTTGGGCTGTTCTGAAAGTTACTGTATATTTTTAGAATATATCAATGCATATTTATTTTGGTGCAATCACAGGAGTAAATGATCATACTAGTTCGAACTAAAAAAAAAAATGCCCACCACCAAGTCCAGGGTATTTTCTCTGTAGCAATTATCAAACGTTTTTAACTATTGTTTGAAATACATTTAAGTGGTTTTATTGGGAGATAAATTGTGGGAGTCAGGACTTACTTTTGAGGGACTCTGAAAATATGATTACTGTGCACGAGGAGAGTGTTACATTAGTCTGCTCGACGAGAATACATAAGGGGGAACCGTCAGAGCGGACATCTTGGAGGGCCCGGGTCAGGCCTGATTCCACCTGCAGGTAAAGCATTTCCACCGAGAGGCCACGTTCCTGCAAACACTGGCCTATCGATTTGGGGTAATCCCTTTGAAAGAAGAAGAAGAGATCTGGTTATTGAGAACCATGCTTCAGGGCATGACGTGAGGAAATGACGTTGTTGAGCGTGACCTGGCTTATATATGCAGTAATGAAAGGGTAGAGATTTAATGAATAAACCAACACAAATCTGCTTAGCATTATTAAAGTGTATTAAACATTTGAAAATAAGATAAGGTTGTTTCATTTGTTTTAGCTAAATAAATGCTTTTGTGTGTGGCATTAGTCTTCTTTGAGAGAAATAAATTGAAAAAGACATCAAAATAAGTGAAAACTTGTTTAAATAGTTACTAAAAAGTTACACACTAATGTCATCAGTATTTTTTTACACACATTTACACAACTTAATGACCAATATAGTGTTAAAATACTGTAAAACTGATTTGATTTAAATGTGAAATACTATCGACACATTTATGACAAGAAATTTTAATCAGATCACTTGCATTTTATGTAATGTAAATTAAAAACCTCCATGTTTAAAGATGCATTTTCACTTTTGTTAGTAGAACGTTTGAGTTTGTTTAATTACTATATATAAATATGGCTTGATTACTGAGCATTTTGAATATCACCACTTCTCAAAGAGGCTCCTTTGTATTTTGTTGAAAGAAATAGGATTGTCTGGACATATTTATTCTTTTTATGAAAAACATCAAGGTTTGCTTAGGAGACGGAACATGTTGTCCCTGCTATATATGTACCTTTTTTAAGAGAATATTTTAAATGTCTTTTTATTATTACCCTCTTTTAGAAATGTGAAATAGAATATTTAGATTGGAAAATGAAATCAAAAAGTTAAACAGCATAAAAGCATTCTCTTCCTACAGTTTTTAGGACAGGGCTCTAAAGAATCTCTTAGCATTTCATTTTAAATTGAATGCAACACATGACGCAATGGTACCATAAAATGAAGCAAGGTTTGTGTTTTCGCAGCACTAAGATTAGGATTCAGAAGTCATATATTTTTTTATTTTATTTTTTTTTGGGGGGGGGGGGTGGTTGCTTGTTTTCGAATTTTTTCACAAAGACCAAACATTTGTGTTTCAATTGCTGGATAAGTATAATTTACACAACATACAAATACATTGTTAAACTAACTTATTAATTATTAAATTAACTTCTTTTTACTAAATATTATGCTCAAAGGTTTAACTTAAAGCTTTTTTTTGTCCACTGGAAAAGCAGTGTAAAATAGTGATAATAGTGGATTTTTTTATTTATTAATTTATAAGGATTATAAGGAGACTGAAAGTGAATTGTAAAAAAAAAAAGGGTGTTCACACTTGGCATGTTTGGGTCGATTAAAACGTACCCTGGTGCGATTGCTCTGTTAGGGTCGTACATTTGCATTTCCGAGACCGCTAAAAAGATGAGTCTCGACTTCGTTTGCAAACAAACTGTGGAGTTGTTTGAAAAAAAAATAAGTTGGACGCACATGTAAACAGACCAAAAATGGGACATGATGTCACAAGATGCAACCCTAAAATAGACAGAATGCTCACGCACACCCCGTTTTTTCTCGTCATAGTCGCGATGTTGCCCATCACAGTTCAGTACAGGCATCAGAACAGTGTCTTCTCATGGCAGATCATTTGTGTGTGTGATGGAGGGATTTATGCCTCTGTTTTGACTCCTTTACACATTTTATAAGCTCTTCACAGGATCTCAGGTGGTCAAAATACCATCATATATAGCTACACACATACGACGAGTGTTTTGGATTTGTCATTCGTTCCGTCGCAAACTATATGTAATAAACGCTGACCAATTAGGTTGTGAACATATCCCTATGTCTTTAGGTTCGGCGTTAAAATGATCTGAACGCCAAGCAGACCAGGACTAAATGTTCTCTTTTTTGGTCCGCGACAAAACAAACCGACCTACAAGTGTGAACACACCCTAAGAAGCAGAGACATCTGTTAAATAGTGGACACATTTTTGCCTAATTATGAACATTTAGAGTACTATTTATTTTTTTCAAGGCATATTTAATTTTCATTTCATTTTGCATGAATGATTTAAATGATGGTATATCCATCAGAATTCAAGGATGGTTCCCGATTTTAATCCTGACAAATCCGACCTGCCTAACATCTGACAATAACAAACACCATTCACACAACAGAGACTTTTCAGAAAACTAAAACTGCACAAAATGGGTAAACATGTCCCATATTCTTATGTGCCAACTCTGGAAAAAAGTTAGAAAATTGCATTTCCATTTAAAATATAAAAGAAGCAAATTTGACACAATAATAATGCAAGAGAATTTTACTGCTACTTGAGGTATATACTCACACATTCTGGTTATTCACAGACAGGACGACACAGTCTGCAGGCTGTCTAGCACCATCTTTATGTAGCTGCTGCAAGAACTTCTCATATATGGCAGTGCGTTGAACTGATGCCTCGTATTCCTCAGGGAAACAGCTGATACGAACAAAGATGCTCAGAAAAGATTTCCCACAACGGAAACCACAGTGGCAGTGAGAAATCAAGTTCTTTATTAAAAAAACATTATATGAAAAATAATACCTGTTGACTGATGTGGTGAATGCTCATAGTCTGCTGTGCCAGAGTAGTCAATCCCTTCTTCTAAGCTTTCAAAACTGAAAATTGAGGTATGATTGGGAGGGAAAGGTGTTTAGAGTTAAGAACAGTAATGCATCGCTCACAAATAAGTAAACGTTTACTTGGGAGAAACAGATATGTGAAAGAAGAATCTATATAAGGGATTAATAGACCTTATTCAGAGTAGCGCCATGACAGGTATGAAAGTGAGGCTGTGAGGGATAGACTTACCGTGTTTCCAATGGCATCCGCTGTAAAAAGCTGAATAAAGCTGCTAGATTACTTACAATTTTCCACAGCTTACATTGTCGGGAGTTTTTTGTCAACTGACATTTCTTGTAAAGATATTTTTCCAGTGTTACATGAGCAGAACAATCAGAAAACACATTAAATAACAGTACAGACCATTGAAGAGATGTATGTCTATCCCTCACAGCCTCGCTTTCATTCTCATTAAAAATCAAACATGGCGCTGACGTGAATAAGGCGTATAGACTTTACACATAACACTATTTAAGTCACCTCTCAGATTGTGGAAGGTCATCTTTTCTGTCCTCCCTCATAGGATATGGTGGTCTTCGAAAAGGCCTGAGAGGTTTTGGGACACCGCATGTAGTAAATCAACATGACTATAATTACCATTCCATCAGAAATGTAAAACTTAGGCTGTGTGTTAAAACCAAGCGAGTTCCCAAGCTAGACAGCACTTAAATTTAGTTTGTAACTGTTTAAATGTAGCGAACAGTTAAAGAATAGTCCAGAAGGAGGCAGCTCTCAGTGTTTTGAAACAAAGCCTCTAAGTTACACACATACCTTCCTCCACTATGTTTCGGTGGTGGTCTTCTGCCCCCAGCTTTCTGCGCCCACGCCGACATTTGGTGTCTTCTAAATGAATTGCAGTTGATAAATACACATTTGCATAATATCGCGCGCAAGACACAATTCAATTGAGTTTTGGTTTGGTCTGCATCGAATCTATTATTTATCTATTATTTAAATAAAACAATCATATCTATGCTCTTCAGTTAAAATAACGTGTAATACTTGTGATTTTCGTCAAACTATTGTTATGAAAGCAATGAATTGTTGTGTAGCCCATCTTACCTGCGTAACGTTGGATCTTCGGTTATATTCCTGCTGGTTTATATCGTGATAAATTGGTTAATTTATCATCTCTGTGCGAGATTTGTAAATACTAAAATTATTTTTAGACGAAAATTGTGTAAAACAGAGATAAATCCGAATCAGTGCTCAGAGATAGCGCCAAAGGACCTGCAACACACTCGATCTGACTTTCCTTTCGATGGACAAGTGTGTTTGAGGAAGCGTGTGGCGCCTCCTATCGGACAGGCAGACAAACGACGAGACGAAATGACGTCACTAAACTGCCCATCTATTACTGCCCATAGAAACTGCCCAAGTACAGCTCGCTGCATCCTGAGGCAGACATTTTTATTTATTTATTAATTGTTTTATTCTTCAACAACACAAACAAACAAGGTACGTTAACAAATCTCTAAAAATAACCTACATTTTCCAAGTACACCTGGCTGCTGCAGCCAGGTGCTTCTCACATTTTCAGCCTTAGATTGAGCATAGCTAGTACAAACACAGAAAACAGACTAGAACAAACAAATAATTAATTAAAAAAGCAATACAAAAAATAAATAAAATGAAAAATAAATAAAAAATAAATAAAAAGGGACTTTTAAATTAATTTAAACGTATCCAAAAGAGAAATCTTTTTTTTTTTTTTTACAAAAGCACAATCTTTGCTATCCAGACAAACATCCAACCTAGGTGGGAGTTCAACCCTCCTTGACCTTAACCAAATCTGCACCTTAATCCAAAAGGGTTGCACCATTACACAGTCAAAGAAGACATGCTCTAAATTCTCAATAGGCTACTTGTTTCACAAAACACACAATTATTCACCTCAAAACTAAATTTCAATCTTAAAAATTAATTAGTAGGATAAATCTCTGAATTTTATTAAAATTCTGTATTGTGTATTTAAAATTTGCTGGTAAGCAAATGAAGGCATAAAACATTAATTTATCTTTTATTCAAATTAAACAAGACTTTTAATTTGTTTGGCAAACAAGTGCTGTTAAAATTATGGAACATGGAAGAAATTAGTTTTAATAATAATTGTATTATTGGATTACATTAAGATGTACTTTCAAATTAGATACAAATGATCTAATTTACTTTGCTGCTCCAGTTTCTTAGATAAACCAATGGAAACTAATGTTTTGGTAGAAAAGTTTGTAATATTTTAACGAAAGTTTACATGGTAACTTATCTCCGGAAGATAACGTTAGTCGTGATACACTATGCTGCACTATTAAAACGTTTTGAAAAGAAAGCTGCTGTTCAAACATCCAGTATTATAGCCACATTAATAATGTTAGTAAGAAACCAAACCGTTTGTTAATCCGTCAAGATTTCAGCGAGATTTTTATGAGTATTTGTGTTTGTGCAAATCACTCACCTTGTATCAAGTAAGTTACCACAGACCTCACCAGAAAGCTTGCCTGTGACAAGATAGCTGGCTGACGGTGATGACGACTGAGAGCTCCGTCGTAAGACATCTATCCTTTATTATGGATATCTATGCTAAGGACTATGATGCATGTAGCCATCATTTACTCATGAAAGCAATTTGCAACAGATAATATATCACTTTATAGTTGCATTTAGCTCTTTAGGTGCGTTTGGATTTTAAAATGAATGCAAATCTGTCGGATGAGTAAATAATGTCAGATAACGACAATCGTGCAACACATAAAACAGACATTTATTACAAACATCATAATTCAAAAAGTGAAATATTCTTAATTAAATCATACTCTCTTATCTTTGGGAGCGCTGGAGATTTCAGTCTCTAACTGCTTAAGAAAGTTCACATTTAGCATCAGCAGCATTAGGGCTCTGATATGTGCATTAACCATGGCAGAAAACACACAAAATTACCCAAATCTCATTTAAGGATTGCTTTTTCATCTGATGGAATCAGTTCTCACTCAATTCTGTCCTTTTACCTAATGTAATTTGGCTTCATTTATTTCTAAATGGACTTTGCATTATACATCATTGTAAAATACTATTATTAAAAATAAAAATAAATCACAGCGTCTTGATTCATCAAGAACATTTTGCAATCATATTCAGAATGTGGGGCAATCAAACCAAAACAGTTTCAGAGTACAATCAAATCTGATGGGAGCGGAATAATAATGGGTTTTCTGAGGCAGGCATGAACATAAGAGAGGAAACAAAGTGGTTATGTTTCCTGATGAGATTGTAACTTGGAATTTAACAAAAAAACAGCAACATGAGGGCGTCACATATATATTCAACAAGTCTGAACAGACACACAATAGACCCTGACCAGAGCTTGAGGGAGAGACAGATCAGCATATAATGGATGCATTGGTTCCATAATTTATCTGTTCCTGGAAAAGCAGATTAAAAATTCCCAGAAGCCTTTAAAACTCCAGCATCGCTCAACAGCCATCTGATTGGGGCCGCCTTGGAGTGCAACAGTGTAGTTTTCACTCTCTTCTTCCCTCCAGTTTCAAGGAAGGTCTACTCCATCTGTCAAATGTCCACCCTCCCGCATCCAATCCTGAGACAGCATCATGATTCGATTGGTCAGGTTGATTTCTCGGACGGGGGACTGGACAGGATGGAAGCTTGAGGGGGAAAGTCCACATCTAGGGTTGGTGGGCTGATGTCAGGACACGTGGGAAATGAGTCTGACTCGTGTCTGGATGTCTTGGCGACACAGTGGGCACGTTTCCAGCTGTAAGGCACACTCCATACAAATCCCACTGAAGACGTCACACAAAGAAACAGAAGATGAGTAAATTGTTCAGCACAAAGAGAAGAAATAACAGTAATCAATAATAGGTTTAAATGTCACATGACATCCCATCTTTAAAAACCCTACTGTTTTAATAACCCTGTTAATTATAATCTTTAGCAAATCTCAAAATGAATATCCATCTTTCATTATAAATATAATGGTGTGATTTCTAAATCACTAATAGCATATTTTTCTCATTTATTTTTTCAACAGGAATTTTAAAAAGGCTTTGTTAAAGAGTTGTAAGCCATGAACCAATCCAACCAAGCGAAGTAAATCGCAACATTTAGAAAGCAAAAAAGTATTTAAAAATCAGACAAAAAGAAAAAAGGTATGAATAAAAGAGGGAATGAGGTAAAGATCCAATTAAGCACAGTGAAGGACATAATCAAATAAAAAAAGAAGAATATTTTCCAAGTCAATTCATTCATTTCGTTCGTTGAATGAACCAAATGACACGAAAAAGATTCGTTCATTGTGATAAACGAGACCGTTATTCATCGTCTGGAATCGTTTAAAGCCCTTTGAAGAGTTTGCACTGAAACTGTCTTTTGGACCTTGAGCCGTTTGGTTACCAGTAAAGTGCATTAAATGCATTAAATGGAGAAAAATCCTGGAATGTTTTCATCAAAAACCTTAATTTCTAATTTCTTAATTTCATGACATGGATATCTTGGATGACATGGGGGTGAGTAAATTATCAGCAAAAGTTTATTCGAAAGTGAACTACTCCTTTAAACACGGCTATTTAAAAAAAAATGTTGAAATAATGTAGGCTAATTAATAACCTTTTAGATCACATTTACAAGTCATCGTTAAAAATTTATTCGCCTAAAGAATAGGAAAAATTAATAGGATTTTTACTTCAGATACTCCAACTGTTGCACTTACGTCACAGTTAATGCACAATAATTAGCTACTAGCTATTATGGAACAAAGGAAACTATCATACACACTATCATACTTATCTTAATAAACTCATTTTGGTCTAATTTCAAGAGGGTAAAATCTACAGACAAAAAGGACAATATGTTCTAAATGTCTTAATTCTCATAGCAACAGCTGGTTTGATCTACTCCAATTCAGCCAAGCACACCAAACCAGCTTTCTTGAGCAAACTGTGAGCCTCCATCACACCTCTTTACCCATAAACCCAGTGATGTAAACACTGATTCTATATGCTGAACTTTGTACCTGTGCAAACAGGGTCTCAGTTCAGTGTCGGCCATCTGGTCACAGCAGAGGGTGCAGCAGTTATCTCTGATGCTAACCTGCTTGAGCAAAGCCAGGCGCCGGTGTCTGAAATAAAAGAGAACCAGCAATTTAATGTGCTCTTTGTTTGGCATGAACGAACGGTATGAGTCACCTGCTATAGGTGATAACTAATGCATTATTCACATTTACATAACGGTCATTGATAATGTGTACAGAAATCTAATAAACAGTGCAAACCTGGGAAGAATGATTTTCTCGTCTGATGCGAGCGAGGCAAACTCATTAAATGTGTTGAATTTGAAGGAGGGTGGGTGGCGGAAGGGCTTGGCTCCAAAGTTGAACTCACACTGTTGGTAGGACATGAAACTGGCGGCAGCGAAAAGCCAGACCTAAGACAAGGTAAAGCAAGTGTTCAAAAAGCTCCGTAAACATTTGTTTTAAGTCTTGTGGTGAAGAAAATGAGTCTTTCTTACGTGGCAGAGGAGAACACCTGCTTCTCAGGAGGCAGCTGGTGTCCGTTCAGATAGAAAATCATCTGCTTCTTGCTGAGGTCCAGCAGGAAGCCAATGGCATCACCTAGAAATTCCAAAGAACACTGCTCACAAATCTTTGCAAGCAAGAAATCATCAAATAATTAAGTTACAGGTGCTGAACAGGAAGCACCGCACAAACCTTCTTTCCAGCAGGGGTGGGAGTGAGGTTTACTGCGAGCGTTGTACCAGATCAGCTGCCTGCAGCCATCATACGCACATGAGTACTCATCATCTCCAATCCCATAACCCTCCTGTACAAACACACAAATACGTTCTCCTCACTTTAGTTTCTTTCTTCATTAATGTGACACAGAACTTTTCTTATTAAAGTATTAAAAACAAAATAATATTGTATAGAGTAAATATCTGTAGAGAAATATCTAAATGTAACCAGAAACGCACGTGGTTTAGAAACTTGCTGTCCTTGGTTGCCCAGCCAATTTGCATGACACCAGAGGTGATGACTGTGACCTCATAGTACCAAACCCCCGAATCCACACAGAACGTGCAGCGGACGCTCTCAAACGAAAGACGCATCACAGACGTGCCTAGGGAAAAAAAGATTGCGTATATTAGAGAAACTAATCACAATTCATTACTTGTCTTTTATGGTTTTAACTAGCTGTTTTTGGGGTGGGGGATACTTCCACAATACCCAATGAGAGACAGCAAAACAAGCAGCTGCTACGGCCACAGAGATGGAGGAATGGCTGGTCAAAATGTGTCAACAACACGACTGCATTTATAATGTCTCCTCATAATTGTCTACAGCAAGTTGCCGCGACAAAGTATCCATTTAGTTTACATCCGCTTCTCCGTGAGGTGCTAAATCTGCCATGATAATATTAAGAATATCTTGTAGCGTGTGTGATGTGTCACGATTTTCAAATCTTGTAGTCTGTGCAGATTTGAGATTTGAAAAAAGAAAATCTGTGAAGATTCTCCTTATGTGCATGATGCAACCAGATTTCACAATCGGTTAAGATTTAAAAACTCCTATAGAGGGAATGCACGTGACGTCACTGTCGGTCGGAGTGCCTGCAGTTACTCACAGTGAGTGGCAAAAAGACTGAGCGGCTGTATTTGTTTTCAGCGTGAATGCCACGAAAAACAAACACAACACATATGGAGTGGGAAAGAGCTTTGCGATTGACTTTACAAATAAATTTGACAAAAAAAATCTGAGTTATATTTTAACAGACAGCTAGAAAAGAGGAGAATGATCGCTGCATTGACAACTGGACTCCAGTCAGCGACAAGGTGGATCTGCAGTTATCATTTTGTGTCAATATGCTGAATTTAGCTGTAAAACCACACCCATATATTTTGTATTGTTATATATATTAACAACTCATTAATTAAATATTTATCATTGCATATTCTGCATTATTGGATTTTTTTAATAAACACTGACCAAAAAAAAAAAAAAAACGATAAGGTTTTAGGGCTGGACGATAAGATGATATGTATAGGCTATATATAACACTGATATAAGTGATCACCCGGATTTAGACCTACCTATATTGTAATTTATATAAAGCGTTCACAGGCAAATTTGGTCTATATTGCTTTTATTTCCCCTGTATCAAAATCAGGCAAACATAAATGTCAGGCAACACGATTCCTGGCTGCATGTCAATATCCATGGATCACTGGATCTTTAGTAAGTTGTAAGGAACACTATATGGAGTCCAACATTTTGTTTAAATTGATAAAATTGTTCGTTTCAATCGCATTTTCGCAGTTTCCCCTATTAAATCCAGTCACGCAGCAGATCCTTTTGCCACTCAGTCAGGCTGAGGGGGTTGTTGCCGGCGGGAAGTGACGTCAATGCATTCCCTTAAGTCTGAGCCTGCGAGTGTACAGTGAGCAAATTTTTATGTTTAACCTTTATTTTTCTCTACAAAAGGGAGGCCTGGCAGAAAAATTGAGAACCAATGTGTTAAGGCATACTTATATCTGGTACAGTGTAGAAACAAAGTGTTTATGTCCTAACCTAAAGTGAAACTGTTCCTTATCAGTAAGACTGCAAAGAATTTATTACCCTACAACACCCATCATGCCCTGTGTGTACATTTCATTGTTTTTTATTTGCATTTTGGAATAGCTCTAAATAAATGTATCTTAGCTACCAATCAGAGAGAAGTTTGTTCCATTCTGTTGAACACATCTTAGAATATCTAAATCCATTTAGCAGAATGTTACCGACACTTACAATAATAGTTTCTTGTTGAATAGTGTCTCACCTCAAGTCCAGTAGGAGAGATCTTGAGAATATTCGCTGACGTCATTACTGTTCAGCATGGCATTGATGTTGTTTAAGTTCACCTTCTCATAGGTAAACTGGCGCCCTCTTTGATAACTACGGGTCAAAGAGTAACCAAAGATAAAATTATCAGTGAGATATTCAACAATATTAATATAATATTTGACTTAAATTTATAAAATCATCACAAAACAAACAGTTAAGATAGCTATTAATGCTAATTGTGGTTTTCCCATAGCAAATGCATAAATTCAGAAGGATACTTAAACTACTGAAAAGATTTTACATTTGGTGGAAAATATTTATTTCTTAGGTTCTTCTTCATTTAAAAAGTCTCCATTGATTCCCATTAAAAAAAAAAGTTATGCATGCCATTTGCAATGAAAGTTACTTACAGAGGTTATCAAGACTCCACTGGGCACAGAAGCCCACTTGACGCTTTAGGTAGTCAGGATGATCTGACCAGGACTCCAGAACAGACAAACGTTTACTGATACATGATTCCGACACTGTTAACTTGTTCTCACCTGAGACAAAGACAGGTTCTCATTAAAGTACCCTTTTCCCCAAAAAAGTTCCTGTTTGAACATTTTGAACTGACACTAGTTATACTTACTGGTTTGAGAGAACTTCTCTAAAGCGATGAGAGCAAACAGCATGACAGTGGGATGGGCCTCAGAACTCTAGAAGACCAATAAGACCACGTTAATGGCTTAGACACCAGCATTAAAACTATCATCCAAAACTATAGCATTAACATAAAAGGAGCTCTACAAACTGGGATGAGGAACTGTTTAGATGAGCTTTAAAGGGGCCACATTCTACACTTTTGAATATTAACATTTTGGTAACGCTTCCTTTTACAGTACAGTACTTACAGTGTACTTACAGTGTACTTACCTAGAAAATACTAGCTAATATAAGGTAAGTACATGGAACAGGGGTAGGTTTAGGGGTAAGTTCAGGGTTAGTACTAGTTATTACCCAGTAATTGTAGATACTAAAATTAGTACATAGTATTTGCATGGGTAACTGGACTGTAAAAGGAAGCGTTACCAACATTTTTACAAATAAATTAGTATTAATATACAGATTGTGTGCAATTATACACTGTTGATCAAAGGTTTGGGGTCAGTTAGATTTTTTTATGTTTTTGAAAGTATCTTATGCTCACCAAAGCTGCATCCAATTGATCAAAAATCCAGTAAAAACAATAGCAATATTGTGAAATATTATTACAATTTAAAATAACTATTTTCTGTTTAATATAATTTAAAATCTAATTTATTCCTGTAATGGCAAAGCTGCCTTTTTAAGCATCATTCATCCAGGCATCAGTGTTGAAATCATTCTAATGTGCTGATTTGATGCTCAAGAAACATTTATTATCATCAATCTTGAAAACACTTGTTCAGCAGAATACTTTTGTGAAAATAAAACACTCAATTCTCTTACCAAACTCTCCAGTAAGTACTCCAGAGTTCCAGGGCTGAGGAGCGCAATGCTCGCTGGACCTGTAGAAAGTAACAAGATGAAGTACCCCAGTATTAACCAAATGATTCCTTTGGGCAATGTGTTTGACCTTAAAAACAGAAGCACATGTCTTCAAACTGAGAGAACTGGACAGTGTGTGCATGTGTTTGTGTGCTGCAGCCTCAGCAGAGCTGTCAAATCACAGGCCTCTAAGGGAGCCTGCAGCATGCTCAGACATGACAGGTCTTCACAGACTGCAAACGCAGCTCTTTAGCTTCAGAGGAACATGCTAGTGCAAAGATGCAACAGATCTAGGATTCATTTTAAACAATCTTAAAATCTGTCCCTTACATGAAATTGTTTAAAATAACTGGACATCAAATGTAGCGTGTCTGCATGTGTGTGCATCTGCATGTCCCTCACCAGCCAGTTTCTCAGCCAGACAGCCCAGGACTGCTGTAGTGTTGCGGTGTTTGGCTGGGATGAGGGCATCCTGACGCGCCACAGCAGCACTCAGATTCAACATGTCCGACAACTTCTGCAGAGCATCCTGACAAAAGAATTAACTCTTCATTAATGCTTGAATTTGTGAACAAGTCAGAATTGTTTAATGTTTTTGAAAGAAGTCTTGTGCTCACCAAGGTTGATTTTTTTGTATCAAAAATACAGGAAAAAAGTAATATAGTTAAACATTATTTTTTTTTATTTTTTTTTTACTTTAATATATTTTAAAATGTAATGTATTTAATTGAATAGCTGAATTTTCAGCAGTCACATGATTCTTCATAATTTATTTTAATATTCTGATTTGGTGTTTGAGAAACATTTTTTAATATCAATATTGAAAACAGTTGTGCTGCTTAAAATTATTGTTGATTTTTTTTCAGGATTAAATTGAAAGCATTTATTTAAAGCATTCATTTATTAACAATGTCTTTACTGTCACTTTTGATTTATTTAATGCATCCTTGCAGAATAAAAGCATAAAAAAATCTTGATTTACAATCACAACATAGTTACTTCATAGATAACCTACTGAATAAATACTTACAAAAAAAGATTTATTTTTTATTTATTTTTACTTGGAAATTGATGGACTCAAGCCAAAAGAGGACATTTAATAAGCCAAAAGACGACAACTAATAACAAATGATTGATACATTTGGCATCATTATGAAACCAGTTATAACATCATAAGACCTGCCATAAGGCCTGATTATGCTTCTGCGTCAACTCCACGGCATAGCTACGCCGTCACTCCTGACGGCGCTGTGCCCGTTTTATGGTTGCAATGGACAATGTACAATGGAAACACGTCCAGTTCGCAAAAACTCCTGTTTATCGCAAAAAGTTTTTCAAGGTTTTTCTGACACTTCGAAAAAGGAATATTTCACAAAACTGCAATGGAAACAGGTTTTGCGCATTTACAGACACCTGACTTAGAAGACGCGCGTGTTTGGGGTCCGTGTCCGCAAATAATAATAATTATTATCATTATTATAACATTTATAAGGCTACATGTAGAAGATGCTTTTATACAAAGCAATTCGTCACATCTCATTCATAATACAGCTTGGACAATAATAATTCAGGGCTAAGGTTATCACAAATAAACACAAGATTTTGACGCATATCCAAGTTTGTGTGCGAGTGTGGAGCGCGCACTGGATGGCATGGACGTGCGGGCACGAACACTTGCATTTTCCTTTCAATAGTGGAAACCGGAAAAGCTACACTCCAGAAATGATGTATAATCCAACCAATCACAGCCCTTGCGCATACGCATAGTTAAAAATTTTTGGAGGTGCACGTTGAGCTACGGTGAAGGGGTCGGAAAGGGATTCGCGGAACCTGGCGGGGGTATGCAGTCTATTTGAACAGAAGCATAAAACAGGCTTTAATGCGTAATTCTGTCTGAATTATAAACTGTAAACAGAAACTATAAAGTTTTTAATCTTGATATCAACATAAAATGTGAAAAAGAAACATTTCAGAAGCATCTAATGATATCAATTTAAAAGACGGGGAGAGGAATTTTACTCAAAAGCAGCATAAACTCAGATACAAGGGAAATGTTGTGGTCCATTTTCAAAGTGCGAGCAAAGATAGAGCTGCATTACTGCCCATTAGTGATGACCGAGATGGAAAAATAATATGGCAGTCCATGTTGTGTGGTAATGCAAATGTGAACTCACTTTGGTGGGCAAAGGGCATTCATCCAATAGAAGGGTTATTACGGCTGGTCCTAGTGGGTCATCCAGAGGAATTACCCTAATCAAAGACTGCACCACTTCCAACCAGCCATCATCTACAGAGAGAGAAACAGAAAGGGACAGAGACAAAAGAGGATGGGAAGAATCATCAGAAGTTTGGTCTATGCGACATGCTTTGTGTATTCCAGAGCCATTATTATGACTATGCTTTCAAACACCATTGAAAGTTATTGTTTGACTGATATGGGTTTTCAATGCCAACATCTTGAGAGCAGATGGTCTATGATGATGATGATGACAAAATGAGATAAATTGCTAAAATTACTACATATTACACTACACTTAAATGCTCTTCAGGGAGTTTTTATATGAGTCTTAAAGCCCAGGGAAATGTTTCCACCTGTTTACTCCTGCATGAAACTCTTAGCAGCCACCTGACGCCACACAGTCTCAAACCACAACATGCAGGCTCAGCTTGGAGCAACAGATAAATAAAATAAAATAAATAAATAAATAAATCAACCGTCACAGAGGCTTTGGCAATGGAACAAGTAAAGAAGCAAGTTGGCAACTGAGGGGTGTAACGATACACAAAACCGACGGTTTCGGTTTTCCCACGGTTTTGACGTCTCTTGGTTTGGTTCGGTTTTGAAAGCCAAAATGGCTTTTTTTTTCTTTCTTTTTTTACCAGTGGTTTAATGAAAAAAATGGTCTTTGTCTTTAAATTAATTCAATTACAATTAAACATTTCACAAGGATTAAAAAAAATCTGCTAATGCTGTGAACTATATAGAGAGCCACACATTACTATAACATTAAAGGTTGTAGACTTTTAACCTAAATTCAGATGCTATTTATTTTTTAGATATAATAATCAACACACAACACATTGTATGAAAAACTATGTAAACTGAACATAAGGCAGTTTTTGCATTAACTTGTGTTTTTACTCTTATTTGTTGTTGAAATATAATAATTTACACAGTTGTAATTTTCATGAAAGATATTTTAAACATACATTAAATAATCAAGATATCATAAACAGGTTAAGCAAAATATAATATACATAGTGCATTTATTTATTTAGTGCAAGAGTTCATTTATAGGTTGTGGACACTGAATCACGTGCCTGTTGAGGTAAATATAATGCTAGTGACAAGCTATGCTGTTTTATTGACATCTTTCCGGGGCTGAAACACTGATTGAGCGATTACACGAGTTATGATGTCTTTCAGTAAGTATACTGTATCTTTCAACATACCTTCAGGTGTCTTTTCTGTAACTGAGGAAGAGATGATCGCGTTTACTCGCGCGCGCTCTGAAATGAGGAGCCTATAGTTATAGTAAACCCACAGCGATCTGTCACGCCACATCATTTTCACGTTTCATTTTCGTGATCAAATAGACAGAATTGGAAAGATTACACCTTGCTTGTTATCGAAAGTAACAAACACAGAGCTTGTTATTTGGTGTTAATGGTGGTTAGGCTACAAAACTGAATTTGTTGTGTACTGTATACATAAGACATGAGGTCCATTGAGCCGGGCTGGGCGGGGCCGGGGTAGCAGGGGGCGGGGCATGTTCGGTACGCAATGACAGTATCGCGATTCGAATCATGAGTTCAGTATCACGGTTTTTCGGTTCGGTTCGAAAATCGTTACACCCTATTGGCAACCCATGATCTTGCTAAATTTTGACCTCCCATTTGAGTCTGGTCCACATACAGGCTCAAACAACCCCTCAGCATTACAGCAGAAAAGCTAACATCCATGAGTAATTAAAAAAAGCTACAGAGTAAATTTGTATGCAAAAAGGGTAAGTAACGAAACAGCAGCACACAGCTCTTGTAATCAAGCACAAGCAGTGTAGCATATACTTATGATCATACACTGCAGTTGTGAAGCTCTTACGGGACTCTGAAGTCTACAGCTGAGCCATGGCATTAGCTAAAGTCTAACTTCAGCTAATGCAACAGAACAGAGCAACGGCATGACAATGGCAGCACAGGGCACGAGCCAAACTTCAAAAGCAGCCATCACTAATATACACACAGCTTCCACAGCTTCCGCTGTTAGATTAGCATTCTAATAACTTAATCAGTAGCCAGAGGGTCACAACAAGCTGCACTTGTTCCCCTGATGGAAAAATAAACAAGCTGGGAAAGAGGGAGTCAAGGTTTGGGTGGTTCACTTCGGCTAATAACTACACCGTTTCTCCACTGATGACTATTCAAATGCAGCTACAAAATGTAAATTTTTTTCACATTTTAGCTTTTTATTTTAGTAGATGAAGTAGACATCGTTTAACAAACAAGCAGAAAATAATGAAGGAGAAAGCACCAAAGATGGCACCATCTAGTTTGGTTAGTTTCAAGCATCCATCATTAAGATGAATAGGAATTAGAGCCAGACCGATATATATCGGCCGATATTAGGCATTTTCCAAACTATCGGTATTGGCAGTTATAATGGCCGATGAATGAATATTTAAAAAATAAAATAAAAACGGACGAAACACGCTTGAACCACGTCATGAGTGTTGGAGTTGTTTAGTTTGTCCACCAGAGGGCACTCTACACAGTCCGAGTTGGCAACACTTCATTGAGTTGGTCACGATACATACATTGCTTGAATAACAATTAAAAGAACATCCCCATCAGTTCTCTTAACTCAAATAAGCATGACACAATTTGTGACTATCATGTCCAGTTTTGCTGCTGTTACATAAGCCGAGAGTGAAGCGGAATTAGCTAGTAATAGTTACGTTACGTTGTTTCAGTGTAGTTGACTGACTGTCCTTTTAACTTTTGACAATGTGACTGAAGAATTTCTTTAATAGCGCGTGACCATTATAGCAATGAGACGCATCATCTCTCCTTGGCCTGTTATATTGAAAATGTATGTTTTACAATTTGCAGTATGACGTAATTCATTGCTAAATTATGGCTCATCATAGACTAGCTAACCATAAAGCTAGCTAATGCCACCATCATCAGTCTGTTCAGTTGTGACAAAAAAAGAAACAAGTTTCTTTTTAAAATGCATTATCATATTATTTTAGTTAAAACTCATACATAACTACAAATAACTAATGTTAGAGAAATTTGTTAATGTTTTGTTTCTGAAAAAATAAAATATCGGCCGATATATATCGGATTTTAAAACAAAAAAAATATTAGTATCGGTATTGGCCTTCAAAATCCTTATCGGTCAGTCTCTAATAGCCATTTTTCTAAATGAAGTAAAAAAATTGCACTTTAAAATGTGATTTAAAAAAAAAAAAAACTCAAGGTTGTTTGTAGGGCTGCATAATTTGGACACAATTTTATGATTATATTTCAACACTACCATCAAATTTTAATACTTTTTTTTTAAATCATATAAAAACAAACAAAATAAGAATTACTATTGTAATATATTTTACTGTAAAAAATATTTAAGAAAAAAACTATTATTTTATCGTACTATATTACATTAATTACAATAACAATATTTATAGTATATAAACTTTACTCCTCCCTCAAACCATATGCAATCTTGGTTGAGACAAATGGATGATATAAACAACATTTGCAAAAATTTTAAGTGAACCCGCTTATATTAGCATATAGCATTAAGAATATCAGAATTTAAGCCCATATGAAAATGCTTCAGCATTTTAGGTGTCTTAGACTCACCTGTCTCTGCCATCTCATGCAGTGTGATCTATGGAGTACGCGGCTCTTGGTCACTGAAAAAAACAAAAAAAAAACAAATACAAAGGTTAATTTAAAAAAGTAGAGCAACCTAATATATAAATGATTTGCCAGTGTGCCTCATACCCTGTGTAAGCATCTTATTTAGACCTTAGCTGCTATAGACATTAGTTATGAAAGCCTAATGGTATAATGGGTGATTGTGCGACACATGACGGATTGTTATTGGAGGGCAGACTGCCGCTGCTGGGGTTGTTTTGGCTTTAGGCTCTATGCATCCATTTTGCAGCCTGGGTCTGCAACGGTAAATCTAAACAGTGATAGCAAAATCCCTTGAGGTGCTCCTGGAGGGAGCCCGGCACGATACAACACCACCAGAGACATTTAGGGAAATAAATTTGCCTCTACTCTGTGGAGTGTCACCAGTGTGGTTCATTTGTCAGTAATAAATCAGTGGTTGGTGGTATTAGGGGTGATGTTTTCAAACAGCAAATGAGGACAAGGAAAAGATAACTATGAGGGTGGTTGGAAAATAAAAGAAGAAAGCGTAAGAGAGAGTGAGAGATGTCTAATGCCTCTAGCCATGGGTGTCTGACTGCTGTGTGATTGTTGTGTAATGGTCACACAGGGGCATGTTCTAGTTAGACAAACACTGATTTTCTGCTTTGCACAGAAAAGACCACAATCCACACACCACACCCTTTTTTTATTATTTAAAGCCAGATGAGAATATTTTTTGTGTGCAAAAAAACCCTAAAATAACAACTTCAATATTCAAATAATTTCTTCTTCAATGTCAGTCTCTACACCATTCACGAGAGCATCACAAAGCATACGTGTGGTGCTAATGCAGGATCCGGCCAACGAGCACTGAACTGTGTTTACACGTGAACAGCCTCAGAGACTGATGCGGAAGAGAAGAAATTGTTAAATTAAGTTGTTGTTTTTGTTTTTATTGTGCACAAAAAGTATTCTCGTCGCTTCTTAACACCACTGTAGTCACATGGACTATTTTAACAATGTCTTTACTACCTTTCTGGGCCTTGAAAGTGGCAAATGCGTCGATTCCATGGGGGTTGGCTCGTGGATTTCATAAAAATATCTTTGTTTGTCTTCAGAAGATGAACAAAGGTCTTATGCGTTTGGAACGACATGAGGGTGAGTCATTAATGACAGAATTTTTCTTTTTTGAGACTGTACACAGTTGAGTTCATAGTGTATAAATGCATTAAGTGTATTGTGCATCATTTAGAATACAACTTGAATGAAGTAAAAACATAGAAACAGATACAAATATTGACCCTCAAAAGTCAATTATAGAGGTTTCTCACAGCCATATCATCCAGCCATATAATGCCATTAATGCCAAGTTTATTTGTTTCTTTAGGGTCTAAAGGAAAATTTTGTAGACATACTATAAAGAGTAACTAAACCCTAAAACAACTTTTTTTAGTTAATGATCTGTAAGAATGGATCTTTATGAATACCAGTCATTAATTCAAGTAACTTTTTTGACATTTGTGTATAAAGTGTTTTATTTCTACAATATATGGTGTAAAAACGTCTTAGTGCTGCCCTCTTCTTGAATTGAACTATATGAATTATATTGAAAACATTGCATAGAAAACATGGCGTAATGTGCCCTGAGTGTAAAACTAGCCGCATTCATTGTGAAGCGTGCAAGCGATTTGCAAAGATTAATATAAAATATACAATTTTACACTATACAGTTTTTAAAACGCTGCTGTCAATCAACAATTCGTAGTAGGGGTGTCCGAACGTGTGACGTCACACGGTCGAACAGCTCAATTTGAGGCAGGGGAAAACATATAAGGAGATTAAAACACTTGATAGATTTTTATCATTATATGATGGTTGTTTACAGGCACTGCCAACACACATTTCAAGTGCATGTACTGTTATATGACCCCTTTAAGGTACAAGTACAAAAAAAACGGCTGTCAAAGGATGTGGTTGAGCAACCAAAATATATTCCAGCTGTGAAAAAGAAAAGTAAAAAAGAAATGAAAAGAAAAGAAAATAGAAAGCAGACACTCCCTCTTGTGTTCTTTAGGTGTCTTTCTTGGAAACAAAAAAAATTCAAAACGGAAAAAAAAAGTAAAACTAATCTGATTAATATCAGATTAAAAAATAAGATAACCAGGCAATAACGCAGGCCTTAAAAATAAGACAGTAGGTTCAGAGACACCAAATCTGATGGCCGTATTGAAGTTCTTGTCTAAAGTGAACATCCATCATTAGATGTAGGCCGGCTATGTAGGAAGGTGTAAGAACATGTGACAAAGAGGAAGAGTGACTGGCGACTCTGATATCCAGCCAAATTGTTAAAAGAAACATGAAGAAGCGCTCTGTTATCTCAAGCTGCTGTCTTGGGCAATAATACATTAAGATTAAATGTGGTGCTGTGCGAACGAATGAATAAATAAATAATGGCATGCTCATTACGGAGCTCTGCCAGGCTTCTCAATAAGATCTGCACATTAAAAGGTTCTTTATTATAAAAGTTGAAGCTCTTGCAGACATGGTGTCATCCCTGTGGTAAACTGGGAAAACAAGCCCACAATGCAAATGTATGTTCAATAACAAGTCAATGCTTTTAGTCAAAGTAAAGTGATGTCACAAAAATGAGGAACTGAAATTGATATGACATACATGACTCATTCCTACCCAGAATTAATGACAAATCTCTGCAGATCTACTCGTCATTAAAGGTTCACTCACTTGTCAACTAGAGTCCTGATGACGGCCAGCGTGTCCAGTACCAAACCGTCCACGTTTTGTTTTTTCCGACGTGGCTCGTGCGGTCCTCGACCTCGCCGGGCGGTCGAACTGGGTCCCTGGGCCGACTGCCTCTGGCCTCTGGGGGATCAGACACAGAGTTATCCACTCGCCTGAGCTGCCTGCGAGGGGCTGATCCCTCCTCGACATCACTGTCCTCTCTGCACACGCAGCTGTTCCCCATGGCTCCACCGGATGAGAGGCTGGGCCAAAACTGCACTGACTGCAGCTGTTCTACGGTGAGTCGTAGAACCCGCATCGAGGCTCCTGCTGGCACAGAATGCAATCCAGGTGGCTACTATCATATCATTTGAAGGACTTTAGAGGGTGTCTCAGTACGGGTCGGGTAGACGTGTCAGTCATTGTGCTACTGCAGGCCATCAGCAGCCAGATGCAGACGTGCAGAGCTGATGGTGCAGTCGACACGCATCCTAGGGTTTGGTAGGTTTTCACTCCTGAAAAGCATTATGAATCAAATTATTATCAATGCGGACAGAAAAACATGACCATGCAAACATGCAAATAGAATGATCAAAGGACCTACTAATATTCTTGTCAAACTCAAACAGTGAAAGAGAAGCCACTTCTCTAATGATGGCATTTTATATGCCAAATATTATATATATATATATATATATATATATATATATATATATATATATAATGCATATGAAGAGTTCAGATGCAAAAGCCTCTAAGTGCCATTTGAAATTTTCTTCTAAAATGATCATCTTTATCAAGCTTGTATATTTAAGTTCAGTAATTTCACTTAAATGGCAATGAAGATTACCTATTAATTGTCATTTAAGTGAAATTACTGAACTTAAATATACAAGCTTGATAAAAATAGTCATTTTAGAAGAAAATTTCAAATGGCATTTAGAGGCTTTTGCATCTGAACTCTTCATATATATATATATATATATATATATATATATATATATATATATATATATATATATATATATATATATATATATATATATATACACACACACACAGCATTTTGGTCAACATTTGTTAATTACATTTTTCATTATAATTATAATAATATTAATTATTAATATTATTTTATACCTTTGGTGTAACTATGCCATTATTGATTATTTTATTAGTTACAATAATATCCAGGTCTTGTCTAGCGAACAATGTTTTGCTGTAAGGTATAAAGTTTGTAAGTGTCCCCAAGTAATATCTAAAACATAACCTGACTAATTTAATTTTAACCAACATATACACAGATTATACAAGGTTATTGATAATGTGTAATAATTACATTAAACAGCAGGCAGTACGTAATTAAACATTCATTAACTATAAATACTATAAACTATCTATCTATATTCTTGCTAGGAAACGCGATTACAGCAGTTGTCAGTGTTAGCAGCGGCTAACTAACAGCTAACGTTAGCACACCAAACAACTTTACAAAAACCTCTTTTAAAACAGAACAATCCACTCACACATGAATGAACACTGACCAGTGTACACGGTCACTGTCATTTACAAACCCGTTGAAAGCTTATAAACAGCACACAGTCATTTCAGTAAATTAGCGTCAATAAACTTGAGTCTCTGAGGCTGCGTCTCAAACTCTAGTGAGCTGTCTCCGTAGGCAGCATTTAAAGGGACAGTTCATCTATAAATAATATATCTGTCATTGTGGTTTTAAAATCTGTATCACTCTGTTTCTTCCATTAAACACAAAAAAGAGATGTTAGGCAAATGGTTTGCGACTGACAGCGTAAGTCACCATGGACTTATATTATGAATTATCATAATGAAAGTAAATGGTGACTCAGGTAGTCATTCTGTATGTCTCCTAATACACATTCTGATTTTTAACCGCACATGCCTATGCCCAAATGTTACGAAGGTAAATATAATTCCAACAATGCTGTCTAGACAGGCAACTTACTCGGTCTTGAAACAGCCTTTTCTATCATGTCAGAAATTAACGTTAGCAACCATACAACTAGCCACACCTCCAAACAGATGAACAAAACATCAGTTTAAAGCTTCTCTTGACATGGCACATACACAGCCACGTATTTTGTCATCAAATAAAGTAAATATTCCCGAGACAAGTATTTACTTACCAGGTAAAGCGGAGAATTTTCGGTAAATGCAGCAGCACTGATCCGTAGGCCGAACACAAAGACTACACGGGAAGTGTGTGTGCTTTACTTCTCAGTAAAGAAGTAAATGATTCGCACTCTCATACACAACCACTTCAACAAGCAACAATTTGTCGACCCACACACAAAGACAGATCCAGCCAGTGTTTGATAATGAAAGTAACCGTTAGACTGAGAAGTGAAAGCACTGACTGACTGGAATCGATGTAAGATAAATAGCTAAAGGATCAATGAGCGCTCTGTGTAGTGTCAGTGATGGGAAGTCAGACTCATTTCCGTGAAATGGTTCTTTTGAACAGTTCATTGTAGAGAACCGGTTCCAAAAGTGATTCCGCTGTTCTTTACGTCAGTATAATTGCGTCATCATGTGGTCGAATGATGTTATATCTGTTTTTGTACATGTTGTTGTAACCCCTATACACCCGAAAATAAAAAACAAATATCACATTTTGTTGTTTAGTACATTAACATTTTTCCCAATATTGTAAACTAATATGTTGTCTCCACATTCCCTTTGTTGAAGCCAATAATCAGCTCATGAAAAAATTTGTTTTAATTAATTTGTCAATTTCGCCCAAAATATTTTTCAATATTTTAATATAATGCTATATATTTAATAGCATGTTGATATGTTGACAAACCTTTTAACATGTTATTAAATTGAGGTGTCTCTTTTCAGTTCATTCGTTCTCTCGGCTCATTTCCGAAAGATCCGTTCCGACCAATTCATGAACAATTATTCAACTCGGTTTAGTGAATCGGTTCAATCGGTACATTAAAAAGATGTGATTCAAAAGAACGAATCGTCGATTGTGTCGTCGCATATCTTCAGCACATGATGCTGAACCCAACCCCTCCTAGCAACCAGTAAAACAAACCAAATTCTGCTCACGAGACAGCGTTGTGTAAACAAATTTCAATGTGAAACGTATAAATCAAATGCTGTGTGTAACATACATCTTTGACATCTTTGTTAAGCGATCCAGTCCCGCGTTTATAATATCGATAAAATAAATCAAGTAATAGTTAATCCACAGATATGTTGCAACTCAAACGTACATACAAGCTGGTTCAACACAAAGAAACAAAAATATGCAATCTCAAAAGACAGGTTTACTTACTGACACCTACAATACTAACACCTTTTCTTTTCTCTACAGTGTTGATTAATTGGACAGGCAAAACCAAATTAGAAGACAACTGTAAAAACTGTCATTTTCATAAAATTAACAGCTTTAAACATATTTATAACATTTAAGGCATGCAGTTCCCCTTTATTAAAACACGTTCAAAGTAAAATGAAATTAGTTGTACTTTTAACTGTTTAAAATGATGTACACTCAAATAGTAAATAATACAAATAAATAATATGACAATTGATTCTCTAAAGCAAAACTTTACCATGAAAACTACAATTCCCAGTAGTTAACGTTGTTCCTGCGTAGGAACTACGTGCCCTTAGCAGTTGTTTCTGAGGGATGCTTTTACCAGGACACAAAAACCGGACTAGGTAAATATCTGATACCATTTCCTTCTTAATATAATTATTTATTCCTTGTCTCTTCTTTGACTTCGGTCATTATTTGTCTGCCGTATACATACAACTTTAGCGTTGTATAATGTGTGTTAAACGAATAGCTGTATAACTATCACTGCTTGCTGATCCAGTAAGTTCGTGAGTGAGTGCGATCAAAACCTTGCACGCTCGACTTCAGATCAATAACAGGCCCTGAAGCTGCGGTGCTTGTCTCATTACAATAACACTGCAGTATTCCTTGAATGTGTTCAAAATAAATTAACCGTACGAATTCACTGACTTTTCTAACCCAAATTGCATTATCGTTATGTGTGTTTATTTCTTTCTTTCTTTTTTTATTGTAATCACAATACTAGCAGCTACCTGATACGTGATGTTTTGTGTCATGCACATTCAACGCTGATACTGGAAGTGTTGATAAGCCATGGTTTGAGTTAGATTCATATTTCAGATTAATAATAGAGGATTTTTTTTGTTCTCTGTGTGTTCCTAGGACATTTACACGGTGTATGCATATACAGGCTATCATACCGGCACTTTAAATCGTTTTAATAGCAGAAAATCAAAGAAATAGGAACGTCTGGATCTGGACATTTATAATCTCAGTGTTCAAATCTAGCACTAGGGGGCAGTGTTTACCTTTTCGTGCACAATCCAAAATCCATATAGGTGATATGTATTTTTTTAGCGGCCTCTATCGGTGATGTTTCAGATTGCAACCAATTTTTACAAGAGCGCTCGTGCTCTAACACTAGAGTGAGCACTCATGGTACACAGCCACACTGAGACTTTCAACACACTGGAGAAAGCATCACTCAACATGTTGGAAACTCGTGTAAACTCCCACTGCAACAAATTGTTTCAAATTTCAAATGAATATTTAAATCCATTAGTTCTGCATACATTGATGATGTGTGCAAGTGCAACAATGATCACAATTTTTTATTCTCTGTCTATGACTCTCTGAACAGAATCTCCTGCTGATGACTTCATGAACTCCCTACAGTTCTTATCCTGATTAAATAAACAGCATTTTGGTGAGATTTGATGGATTAATTATATTGATAAATGTGGTGATCAATACATAAATCACTCAAATGTCTGCATTCGTTGTGTAGGTTCTGCCATGGCAGATGGTGTGGACCTCAACCGAAAGTTTGTGTCAGAGTCTGAACTAGACGAGCTAAGGAAAAAAAGACAGGAAGAATGGGAGAAGGTCCGCAAGCCAGATGACCCGGAGGGTGAGATGTTCACTTTGTCAGCAAATTATCAATCACACAAATTAATATGAGGCTTAGAGTAGTTCACATTCAAATAAAAATGACCTGATAATTTACTCACCCCATGTCATCCAAGATGTCCAGGTCTTTCTTTCTTCAGTCAAAAAGAAATTAAGGTTTTTGAGAAAAACATTCCAGGATTTTTCTCCATATAATGGACTTCAATGGCAACCAACGGTTTGTAGGTCAAATGTCAGCCTCAATGCAGCTTCAAAGGCTCAACACGATCCTAGTCAAAAAATAAGGATCTTATTTAGCGAAACGATCAGTCATTTTCTAAAATAAAATAAAAATTATGCCCACAAATGCCCGTCTTTTACTATCTCTTTCTGAGATGCGCCGCGCATTATGTCGTCACATTGAAAAGGTTGAGCGTGACATCGTTAAACATCCAGGATATGCACACGTACAAACTATTTTAAACAATAAACTGACTAAAATACATATAAATGTGTGTCATTGAACATACAATAACTTTGAACAGTCCTCCTACTCCAAACTTGTAAACACTGGGTCTGTATTTCCGACTGTCACGCGTGACCTTTCCAACGTAATGACGTAATGCATCTCAGAGATAGTTCAAGATGGGCATCTGTGGTTAAAAAGTAAAATAAAATAAAAACATTTGAAAATGACCAATCGTTTCGTTAAATAAGACCCTTATTTTTTGACTGGGATTGTGTTCGAGCCTTTAAAGTTGAGGCTGACATTTGGACAATCAAACCGTTGGTTCCCATTGAAGTCCATTATATGGAGAAAAATCCTGGAATGTTTTCCTCAAAAACCTTAATTTCTTTGCGACTAAAGAAAGAAAGACATGGACATCTTGGAAGACATGCGGCTCGGTGAGTAAAGTTAAAGTTACTGATAGGCATTAACGTACATTTGCAAGCTTTGACTGTTCATTCTCACTGCGCCACAGAGGCCCCTGAGGAGGCGTACGACCCTCGATCTCTCTTCGAAAGGCTACAAGAACAGAAAGACAAGAAACAGGAAGAATATGAGGAGCAGTTCAAATTCAGTAAGCGCTCATGCTACTTTCCTTCCATAAACATCTCGTTATTTCTGTCAAAAACAGATCTTTCAGATGACACACATCACACGGTCTCAGGTGGCTTGCCTCTCCCATCTATATTTGACCTCATTTAGGGGTTAATCCATCACCGTTTGTGCAAAAACATGCGTGTGCTTGCGTACACATGCGCTGGTGTGTGTTCGAGCATGTCGGTGGGTGTCTATGAGTGTGAACAGATGGGAGTGATGGAGATCAAGAGCAGGTCTGTTCTTGCGGGTGCTGATGGGAGACTGGCATGATCTTAGCATCTCGTCTTTCTCCGTATCCCTGGTGACAAACCCACTCTCGAGTCTCCCTAGCGACCATTGCTGCTCCTATTGCCGTTGATTCCAAGGGTGTTCTTGATCTACTAGCACGGTGGTCAGATTCGCAGACAATAGAACTGTTCATGATTGAGAAAAAATCATTTTCATGACCCTCGGTTCCTCAAAAAGAACCGTTTATGAGAGTCTTTTTCATTCTGTTGTTGTGTTTCTCCACAGAGAACATGGTTAAAGGCCTGGATGAAGACGAATCTAGCTTTCTCGACGAAGTCTCTCGGCAACAGTCTCTAATAGAGAAACACAGACGGGATGAAGAAGCCAAAGAGATAAAAGAATACAGGATATCCTTTTGCACCTTAAAGCACTTACAATATTACTGTCATGCGCTCTTGAAAAAAATTGACAGGGAGTTTTGCTTTCTGCCTGAGTCTGTCTCTCTGTTCACCTTCGTTAAGCTGATGGTGGAAGCTTCAGCTGTCAAGCGCAATGATGGCTGGCTGGTGAAAAGTAAAAAAGAGTTCTTGTACCTTGTTAGTGTGCATTTTCTCAAACAAGACGGCCCCAGAGGAACCTGATGCACTGACAGCAATTCATGCTGGCTTGGCAAATGGCTTCGAGGTTTGGAAAACAGACCGTCTCAGTGTGTTCAGTTTCAAGCAGTTAAGTTTGTTTTACAGATGGACGTTTTTGGACTATACCTTGTCATGCAAAACCTTTCACATAAAGAACTTTTACTTGATAAAGCAATATAAACACTTTTCAAAATTCATACGAAATGGTCGTGGCGATATTAATTTCGAGAAGGAAATCAAACTTCTTTAACTTGACAAGGCATCTAAAAATAGACAAAATGCTGAAAAAGTAGCAAAATGCACCATAAATGGGCGTAATTGTCACCACTTTTTGCCAGCGCTGATATTGTTCCCACCACTTTTTGAAACATCTGGTGGCACGAATGTAATTTATACAAAAGAAATCTCTCCAGTTGATTAGCAATTCGTTCGTTTGTGAAAATAAGATGTGATCTGGTGCATACTGAGTGCTTGTTGCAGCTGTTATCAGTGGCGGAAGGCAACAGTGTTCTTTAGGCGCTCATGCACAGTCTTCACACAGACAAGCGCTTCAAAACGTAGAACCTCTTAACAAAAAGTCTACCACCCGTGCATTCACACAAATGTTTAGTGCGGATCTACTTATTATTCACTAATGTAAATACTCTTAAGACTAGCAATGTATTGGATGAAACACATGTCATAAAAATAAGCTCAATGTACATCAATGCTAGCAATGTATTGGATGAAACACATGTCATCAAAATAAGCTCAATGTACAATACACACTCACACACTCCTGTCCCACCCACTTTTGTAAGCAAAGTTGCCACTGGTTGTAAAAACTTCTTCACTCTAAGAATGAAAACTATATTAGCGTCCACACAAACACACGATAACTGTCTGTTTATTTTGAGCGAGCCCTGACGTTATATAGTCTGTCACTTTAAATTCTCAAGCTCTTTAAAGTCAGCACGAAACGGAAGTTGTGTTTGTCTTTTCTTTCCTATTGTGACACATATCTAAGGTCTTCTCAAACAAGAAAAAAAAAAAGTATGGCAGGACTTGATATTGTCCAACAGGAGGTTGTCCTGCCCTCGTGCCAGTAAACACGTCATCAGAGACCCTGTCCCAAATGGCACTTTCAGTCTTGTGGCTGCCGTGTGCACATGTCCGTTAAGTCTATGAGACCCTAGGGTCGCGGTAGTGTCCCATTTATCATTTTAGGTTTCAGAAGGGTGTTCGCGAGCACCCCCTTTGTAGCCGATATGCGCCCCCGGTGTGCATTTTTGCCGAGCCCGCACTGAATGAAACTTCAAAACAAATACTGCAATGTTCCATAAAATAAAAAACTATTTTTTTCGTTCACACAGGACAATAACTATAAAGTTTTAATAATCGTTTGATTCTATGGGAATAATGAAGTCCACACTAAGGTCAAAGAAGAATCATAGTTGGAACTAGAGCCATACCAATTTATCGGCAGTTATAATGGCCGATAAATGAATATTTAGAAAATAAAATAAAAACAGACAAAACACGCTTCACGCTTTAATTGAATAACAATTAAAAGAACATCCCCATCAGTTCTCTTAACTCAAATAAGCATGACAAAATTTGTGCTGTTAAATAAGCCTAGAGTGAAGCGGAATTAGCTAGTAATAATTATGTTACGTTGTTACAGTGTAGTTGACTGACTGTCCTTTTAACTTTTGACAATGTGAATGAAGTATTTCTTTAATAGCGCGCGACAGTTATAGCAGTGAGACGTATCATCTCTCCTTGGCCTGTTAGATTGAAAATGTATGTTTTACAATTTGCAGTATGACGTAATCCATTGCTAAATTATAGCTCTTCATAGACTAGCTAACCACAAAGCTAGCTAATGCCACTATTATCAGTCTGTTCTGTTGTGACAATAAAAGAAACAAGTTTATTTTTAAAATGCTTTATATTATTTTAGTTAAAACTCATTAATAACGTCAAATAACTAATGTTAGGTAAATCTGTAATTATTTTGTTGCGCGTTTTTGAAAAAATAAAATAAATATCGGCCAATATACCGGAGTATCGGATTTTAAAACCAACAAATATTTGTATCGGTATCAGCCTTCAAAATCGTTTATCGATCGGGCTCTAGTTGGAACCAATTTCAGAACGATTTTTCCAACTGATGAACGGTAAAAACAATGACAGCCAATCAGAATCCACCCGACTTTAACTAGCTGGAGCATGGTGTACTGTATATGGTAGGGTGTGTTTGGGTCTCAACTTCAAATATCAAGTTTCTCTCAGAAATAGTCATAGTCTTTGGTTTGAAGTTTAAACTGAATTGGTGCTGTCATGTAGCGCATATTTACATAAAAAAAAAAGTCAAGTTGTGTTTTTTTCAGTTTCCCACATCCAGCAGTTTAATGCCACAGCCCACTGCCCGCCACAGAAAGAAAACATTTTACCACCAGGGTATTTTCGAAACGAAGGTTATCTTCTGCCACATATACCCTGAACTCTCAAATCTTGAGGTATACAGGTTCCAAAAACAGTTAGTAAAACTTAAATTTAAACACATTTTTATTTTACATTTTTTTATTAAAAATCACATAAACTAAGTGATCCATTCCCTTGTTCCATTAAGATTTATACAAAGTGTTTTAATATCTTTTTTTTTTTACTAATTTAAAATTCTTATAATGTGAATAATATTTAATGATTATTCAATTCAGTTAGATGGAAATTGACTATTAATTGAAATGCGTAAATCTTGAAAAAAGGCTCAACCTCTTTTGAGTGTACATACGTACAATGACTCCGAAACAATTGGCTCTTTTGATCTGTTTCTTTGAATGAAAATGGAAAATGGTTTGAATAATTTATATTAATCCTATGCAGGGCTGAATCATGTTTTGTGTCAGTATTATTGTGTGTGTGTGTTTTTGGTGTGCAACAATGAATTATGAATTACAGCAGATTGTTCCCCATTAGCACAAATTTGTTGCGTTAAACTATCGAAAATCAAAGGTCATGCTTTTATCCAAATCATATATATCATACAACTGATTTCTCATCATGTAACATCTAATACGATCAGATTTTCTCTTCTGCCAATCAGGTATGCCTGTAGATAGAAGGTTGGAGGATGCGTTGTCGTGGCAACTGAAACCTTTCTCTGGGGTTGATAACTGCATCTAAAAGCACTGCTGAGACCATGATCTGTAGAATAACACAGTAATGTGCCCTAATTCTACTAAATTTGCCTCCTGTGGAGGCACCAAATTCTCTTACCTGTAAGTGTGTCAACTTTTTAGGCCATCTGTATGCACTAAACGAAAAAAGGAAGTAGGTTTGATATCTGTGGTGACTTTTTTTAAGCATTTGCCCTCTTTACCCTAGCTTCCTCATCTGTCTGTGGGTTTTGTGCTGTTAAAGTGGAGCTCTCTAAGAAGTTCATTTAGGTTTATGAGAACGTTTCAGTATAAAAGGAAAAACTGCATTGGTCTAGTGGCTTACCACAACAGCAGGGTCGGAAAGTATGGCTGTCATGTTGCTGTGAAGTTTAATTACACCTAAGTGCATGTCAGTGATTTTTTTCCTTAACTAGTGAACCTCACAGCGCTATGCAGAAGCTGGCAGCCACCGAGAACCAGAAGAAGGAGCCAGAGAAAAAGGCAGGACCCAAACCCTCAGAGACCCACAGAACCAGTCACCTGTCTCAGGCCCACCTGCTGGCTGGGGCAGTGAAACGACGCAGGTACCTCAACATCTATTCAGTTATTATATTTAGGCCTGGTTTCACCGACAGGGGTCGGATTAAGCTTGGACTAGGCCTTAGTTCAATTAGAACATTCAAGTAGTTTTTATAAAAAACTGCCTTAAAAAAAACACAAGTAGTGCGTTTCTTGAGATAAAACAATGGCACTGACATTTTAAGACAAGTCAGTGTAAGTTGTTTTCAGTTTAAATAGCTCAAACATTTAAGGGATAGTTCACCCAAAAATGAAAATCAAGTCATTAATTACTCACCCTCATGCTGTACCAACCCCGTAAGACCTTTGTTCATATTTGGAACACAAATGAAGATATTTTGATTAAATTTGAGAGGTGGATCACTGCTACATTGGCTGCCTAAGGGATCGAAACTTGACGGCCCAAAAAGTCAATGAAGAAAATGTTTAAATATTCCATGTGACAACAGTGGCTCAAGTAGAAGTTTATCAAGCGATGAGAATACTTTTTGTGCGAAAAAAACAAACAAAAATAACAACTTTATTCGACTACTCCATTTCTTCATTGTACGCATGTGCGAGAACTGCGATCTGAATTCTACTACAGTTCAGTTCTCCGCTACATGCGTCGTGGAAATCTCTTAATTTCCAACATCTCTTGATTTACAGCATGGGGGTGAGTAATTAATGACTTAATTTTCATTTTTGGGTGAACTATCCCTTTAATGTATTTAAAACATGTAGAAATCAGACTGCATATTCTTATTGTATAATGATTTGTGATTCATTTTGGTCTTTGTTCAGCTCATCTCAGTCCTCAGAAGGGAGTAAAAAGCAGAAAGTAGAGGAGACGGTAGCCGGCAATGGCAGTCAGACAGGTGAGCATTGTAGTGTAATGCTGTCTTCACTTAATGTAATTTATGTAAAGTGATTTTCAAATCATTATTGGATCTGTAACTATTTTAATTGCCTTTTTTTATTTTCTTTTTTTTAGTATTCTAAAAAATGTTTTTGAAGTTTAATACCTTAAACTTAAGACAGTGCTGTGTTTAATGGCAGAAAATAATTTTGATGACTAATTCAACCTTTTGCGGCCCCTCCCACAAAACGGCCATTGTCCAATCACACATCATAGCAACCGTTACTGTGTGAGCTGTTCCGTCAATCAGTAAGCTGTGCGCCCATGGCGTTTGTAAATCGGACACAAGATACCCCAAGAGATTCTTTAGAGAAGTTGTGTTTTCCCTTTCCAAAGCCCAAAACACAACGCGAGCGGTGCCTAAGATGTATTAAACAGTGTGGACGCCCCAATCCCAGTTAAATGTGTCGAACATGATTAACTCGCGTGCAGCGTGCGTGAGACTGAGATTAGTCAAAGAAGCACGGAGAAAGCAGATCAAAAGGATCCACAAAGGACTTACATTATCTAAAGGGTTGTTGTTAGCATACCATGATATTCTCGAGGAAAATGAGCAGCAGTCAGGTAAGTTAGCAGTGCAGAACCGTAGACTACAGTTTAGAGGAGTTCACGTTCGCAACGGGGAAAGCATGAAGCTTACTTGACAACATCAACATATCAATATCGTAACGAATAGAAATAACCTTAAATGATGTATGGTTCTCTGCCTCTTTCCGTCTCTTATGCATAACGTTACTCACGAAAATCGCATTCAGCATGACACGCGATCGGTTGCTGTGGTAATGAACAACCTGCTTGTTAAAGCGAATGTGTACTCCTGTATCGGAGGCAAAATGAATAAATATTCAGCGCAAATTATATATTTCTAACTCCAAACAATTAGCCACTGAACCAGTTTATAAAATCTTCAAGGCTATGCTGGTTGCATTTGAGGCAGCATGGTCTTGGGGTTTTTCTGATTTTGCTTGAGACTGGTAAGCATTAGCCTCAATAGTAGTCAGTGTCTCATTCATTTCTTATTTTTATATTTGGAATAAATCCCTCCACCGCATACCATAACCCCTTTTGCTTCGATCTTGCTTGATATCGCGGAGGTATTGCTCCAAAAAGGGTCACTGACACGCACGGGAATACCCTTTGCCATCATGGCAATCTGTCGCGCTGCTCGTGTTTGACCATTTGCTTGACGGAAGTAGCAACAGTAACTAAGGGGGGCGGGGCTCAGCGAAAGGCTAATTTTGTTTAAAAAAAAAAAAAACTTGTACATTACTGAACACTATTTTTGGGTCCGTTTTTAAGAAATTACCATTTTATTCAGCAATAATGCGTTAAATTGTTCAAAAGTGACAGTAGAGACTTTTAAATTGTAACAAAAAATATCACTTTGACAGAGTTTGTATTTCACCTGGAATATTTCTTTAATTAATGTAAATGTTTTGTAATATTTACTGTTAGAATTCAGGAGAAACATCATATTGATTCACCTTCCCATATTAACCTGCCATGTCAGAAGTCAAATGCATCAGAGAATGCGTGCGCTCTATGTGCGTGTATTGTTTTGTTTTCTCAGAGCAAGAGGCAGTGGAGCCCAAATCCCCTGGCGTGGACGCGACCCGCTCGGGCGTTCTCCACCTGCCCTCCGCCGCTGTATGCGTGGGCATCCTGCCAGGGCTCGGCGCTTACTCCGGCAGCAGTGATTCTGAGTCCAGCAGCGACAGCGAAGGTAGCGAGATTGAGATTGGCTCTCCCATAAATCGCCACAGGCTCTTCAGATAGATACACTGACAGAACACACTCACTCACTATCACCTGTGCTGGTCTAGGCTTGGGTGACGCCCCCTTGCCTTCTCAGCGGCGCGATTTAGCTAGATCGACTAAAACGATTTAGCTCTAGGTATCCGTTATTTCAGCTCTTGGATAAGGCTGTTTAGTACACTTGCTTGATGTTTATTAAAGGCTGTAATGTTAACTTCTACTGTGGTTGTTTGATGTCTTGTGCTTTCAAAACATGACACTTCCCCCATCCTCCTCATATTACGTTCTATACAGTTTAAACCCCTGGCAGCTTAACCTGGTGACAGCACCTTCCCATCAACCCACCCTTGCGGTTTCTGCAGAGCTCTAGTGGACAAGGGGACACTGACTGACTGACAGCTGTGGATCAAGAAGACATGAAACATTTAGTCCAAAACTTTGACCATCACAGGACAAAGCAGACATATTATGGGCTGGTTTGAAGATGTTTAAAAGTCCTGGTTGAATTTTACATTTGTTTGATGTTTTTTTTTTCTTTTTAAGACAAAATGCTGCAATGCTAAGAATGCTGGAATTTTCAAGAAATGTGCCCTATAAGGACATGAATCTGTGTTTGACTGTTCACTGGGAAATAACCAGTGATCACAGAATGGAAAATAAATGTGTTTCTCACATTTTTGGGCTTTTTTTCGCTTTTTTCTTATCAACATAAAACCACTTTCACAACCCATTTTAGTTTCTGAGTGAAACTGAATATTCAGTGAGGGAAAATTAATGGATTGTGAAAAATTTCCATACGAGAATTGAGCCAGACTTGAATGGATTTTTACAGTTAATTGTGGAGAATTGTTCCCTGCTTAAAATGCTGTGAGGCTTTTTGAGGGTAAAGGTTAATTTCACCCCCGGAAGCATTTCAGTGTTTTAATCATTTACTTAAGTAAAAGTAACCTTTTTTAATATTAACGTTAATCGGCCTTAATAGAGTTAATTCATGTAATCAAGATTTTGAATGGGCTGCAGTAACCTAAATCAATGCTTAAATGGCTTTTTTAAAAGGATAGTTCACCCAAAAATGAAAATAATCAGTTATTACTCAACGAATTTAATTCCAAGACTTTCATTTATCTTCAGAAAGTCTTCAAAAGTCTTGTGGGTTTGGAACGACATGAGGGTTAGTTATTATTTATTAATGACAGTATTATCATTTTTGAGGGAGCTAACCTTTTAAAGGGCACCTATTATGCCCCTTTTTACAAGATGTAATATTGGTCTCTGGTGTCCCCAGAATGTATTTGTGAAGTTTCAGCTTAAAATACTCCACAGCTAATTTATTATAACCATTTGAGAATGTCGTTTTGGGGCCTGTTTAAAAATGACCTGTTTTGGGCTATACAACCTTAAATGCAAATGAGCTGCATATCCCCACCCTGCCTTTGGATGAGGGCGTCACATGCAGAAGGGCTGAGAAAGTGAGAGACGCTGTTTTGAATGTCATTCACCCATACATGTTTGAATCGGAATATATAAATAGTCTCTGATCAGACCCAGATGACAAGAGACTTCGGAAGAATAAACACAAATGAGAATGCACCAGTACGTCTCGGTATGGTTATTTGATATCGCCTCCCCTTTGAATTTATGGATGTGCAACACACGCAAACACTAACGTTAGCACAATTTTTTTGAAATGACACACGTACTGTGATGAATTTTGCTACGTACAAGCGAAATTACATTTGTGAGGGACCTGTTACGTCATGTTTACATTACTTGTCATACATGTGCTTCTGTGGCAAATGTGAGAAGATGGCTAACTTACAGAAAAAGAACATATGCAGTTTTCATACAATATCTTTAAAAATATCTATATATATATATATATATATATATATATATATATATATATATATATATATATATATATATATATATATATATATATATATAAACGTGTGTGGTTAATGTAGACTCACTGTATTCCGGACATCACGGTATTTCAGGACACTTTTTTCGCAAATTTTATAAATAAACACTTTCAGGTCACGGCGCATATATATATATATATATATATATATATATATATATATATATATATATATATATATATATATATATATATATATATATATATATATATATATATATATATATATATATATATATATATATATATGGGAAGGTTTTCCGGCAGGACAAATGGATGAGGGGAGAATATACCTCCACAGAAAACAGCTCTTAAAACACAACCCACCAGAAAATGACGAAAAAACATTCTTATGGTCTTATAAATTAATTATGAGTTACAATTTTCAAATATTTGTACTTTAAGGGATTAATTTTTTAAAAAATATTTTAAATTCTTAAATATAACTTTAGAATATAATGCTCAAATGAGCAATTGTCGATTAAAATAGTGTATAGACGCTTATACAACAAAGTTATGAAGATTAATATGATTACTTTACCAACTTATAGTTGAAATAGTAGAAATTTTCAGCCGTCCGGAACACTTGCACGAGTCCTCATGGTAATCCGGATACTGCGCTCTCCCGGCAGTTTTTTCAAGATTTCTTGAAAAAAAAAAAAAAAAGATTTGTCCAAAATGTGTTAATTAAACATTGAAACGTGTGGAAGGCATGTCCCCAGAGACAGACAAGACAATCAGGTTTACTTTCCGGCGAGTTGATATCTTAAAGGACGTTTTACTGTGCAAAGTGTCCAGAATATAGTGAGTCTACGTTACTATACAAACAAGGTTTAAATTATATACACAGAAGTCCCTCCGACGACGACAACAACTTTAGACGCAGTTGTTGTTGAATTAGCTGACATAGACTGAAATGACTAACGTTAATTGCTCAAAAATCATGAAATACACTTACTGTTACTAGAGGTGTCGTTGGATTGCAAACAGTAGACGGCGATCCGAAACTTGAGGATTAACTTTGAAGCAAGACCTGCTTTCAATTGGCATTGAGGCACAGCTACACTACTTCCTGAACTTAAGTCTTGTTTCTCCTTTAAACTCGTTTCCTGTTTGCCATTATTTGCCAAGCTTGATTAATGCAGGTGTGTCTGATTATTGTTGCCGTGACTACACCTGAACTAATCAATTTGTCCAATAATGGCAGACAGGTAACAAGGAGCTGGCTTAAAGGGATACTCCACTTTTTTGGAAATAGGCTCATTCTACTACTCCCCAGTGGTAAACAGTTGGGTTTTACCATTTTTGAATCCATTCAGCCGATTTTCTGACATTTAGAACAATATCAGTAACCAGACAGTTTCTGGTCTCATTGACTTCCATAGTTGAAAAAAATATATACTATGGAAGTCAATGAGACCACAAACTGTCTGGTTACTGATATTCTTCTAAATATCCGAAAATCGCCTGAATGGATTCGAAAATGGTAAAACTCGACTGTTTAACTCTGGGGGAGTTGTAAAATGAGCCTATTTCCAAAAAAAGTGGAGTATTCAGGAAGTAGTGCAGCTGTGCATAAAGCCAATTGACCCTCGTTTACAAAACAGTCAATAACAAACTTATTTATGAAGGAAAGGCGCCACTTAAACTTCCAAAATACAATACATCCACTGTGTTTTCAGTGGCTCTGATGTTGGAAATAAGTGAAAACTACTATATATGTCATTATTACATCCCATCCCACAATATAACACTTATGATTCTAGGAGACATTACGCCTGTTGTTGAAACAATGGAGGATGGTGTACAGATCACCGAGGGCGGGGTCTATGCCACAACCACACTGTCAATCAAACCCCTTGCTCAATTCTATGTCACAAAGCGCTGAATCTTAGAACAGCTCGTTCTGAGACAGTGCATATGATTTATTGAGATTGTAAAAAAAACACTGGGTGGATTTTTATCATTCTAGGGTGGTTTTGCTCACACACTGCCAACACACATTCATGTTCAAACACCATGTAAAAGTGAATTTTCCATAATAGGTGCCCTTTAAGATGTGGTCCATTTAGATTTAGTAATCCAAAAGAACAGCAGTGCTTGATCATTTAGAAAGTGTTACTTGAAGGTGTTGTTGTGACTCACTAACAACCCGCAGCTCTAATCGGTTCCCGAATCAATGCGTTTGTGCATCATGTGATGTGTGCACCAGTCATTATTTTCTCAAATGAAATTTATTGACCTGAGCGGAACATAAACAACTGATAAAACTGTACAAAAATCAACAACACCACCTTGACCATGGCACCATACGCTTACCACTTAATACAAATCACTACATAAAAGGAACTCTTTAGCTTTCACTTCTCTTAAAACACAGAAAATGGTAGTAATAACGTTACATTCAGCCAAACACTGTTACATATTTTGAGATGGACACAAATGGCCATTGCATTTCAATCGATAATTCATCATACACATATATATTTATATATATAAACCAATAAATAAAAACATTTACTAAAAACACTTATGTACAGAAAAAACATGCACTTTGTCCATTGAATTGGTCAAGGAGGGTTTGTAAACAGTTAGCAGGTATTGGCAACATGCAGTGTGAACTTCAGGCGTCCGGCTCTTATTCCGGCATTGTGTTGCTAGGCGACAGGTTCCTCTGTTTGAAATACTGTGTGACCTGTTGCGGCAGCTCTGCCAATACGGATTTGGCTAAAGTTTCCTTCGGAGCCTGCAAGAACAACAAACACATGCAACGACATCATTGAGGATGCATATTTAAGTACAAGCTGGCAGTGGACACTTGTTAGATTGTTAAATCCACTTCCATGTAATGAAAACGAAGAAATGGCAGACGCGTTCGGTTGTGTGGCGGTGAATGTTGGCACTGTTTCCTCCCATATTCTCTCTAAGCTAAATGAATTTTAATTTCCTCTGAATGGAGCCCAAATGAGGCAGTGCTGCCCGTTCCCTCCTGCTGTTGAGGAAATCACATGGCCCACAGACCGCCTACTCGTACTCCTACTGAAGATTCTGTTTACATGCGTGATCCAGGATTGGATTCACTTCAGAACAACAAGAAACTATCCAGAGGTCTGTGGCAACAGAAATATTGATTATATGCGTAAGCTAAAGCCTCTGGGTCAATTCATCTGCGTAATATTGAGAGCTTAATGCTGCTGCTCAATAAAGACTTTTTGAACCTGCATTGAGACAACCATTTTTAAAGCATTGAATCATGCACCCAGTGACTATACCTTTATATAACTGAACCAGTGTACAATCAAGAGATCAAGCGAGAGAGGCAATCAAACTCACGTTGCGAAAGTCCCTGAATGGGACAAACTGCACGAATGTCTCGGACCGCCTCCTCTCCTGTGTAGGATCGCAGCACGCTGCTGTCTCCATCCAAAAACTCCATGGCGGTGAAGTCGGCATTGCCCACCCCGATGATAATGATGGACATGGGAAGCTTGGCGGCTTGCACTATGGCGTGACGTGTTTCGTCCATGTCGCTGATCACTCCGTCAGTAATAATCAGTAGTGTGAAGTATTGCTGCAAAAGAAGAAAGGGAAACTGTAAGAGGAGCCTGTGGAAGGTCACATGCTCGCATATCTGTTCACCCCAGAGCTATACTCTAGCACATGAACCAAATTTCCTGAAATCATTTTGTTAAATCAGACAGTTTCAAATCAAACCGTTTTAAATAAAAGCAGAGGTTACGATGCTGTAAATGAAACCAATGCAGAATGCGGCGCCACAAGGGTGCTCTGGTACATCAGGGCTCTAGACTGCAGCCAAAAGTTCGCATTTAGTGACTTTTTTTCTGTCGCTCCGACTAAATTTGTTAGAGGTCGCACAGGTGCCACTACCACATTGCCCAATTGCTAAGAGCTGTCATTTCTGTTGCATTATGAGAAACATCAAACGATCATGTGACACCGTTACTATACAGTGCTGAGAGATCCAGTGAGAAAGTGTTTGAATTTGCCATTGTATTAATAACATACTGTGTGATCTAGTAAGAAGCATTTAAATTCAGAGCAGAATTCTCTGTAATAAACCATAAATACCCGATCAAACAGAGCTGATATGGAGCCAGGAGAAACATTGTGCCATGAATAAAAAGAGTTGGCTTTCAAGTCCACAAATCACCAACATTCACCATGGATTTAACTGTAACTGTAAACATGGTATTGTGGCAGAAATAAGTCAAATGTTTTTACATTATTCATTTTTAGGGCTCATACTGAGCCTGGCTAACCGTCAGACCACAGGTATCATTGAGAATGAAACGTGGTCTGGAAACCACATGTAAATTTTCTCGTATTTGAGGCGTGGTTTACAAATGCCCACAGACGTATTATTGGGTGCTACAAATGTCTATCAAATGCGCCTGTGCTCCCTCCCCGTTCAGGTGATTGGTTCCCTATTTAAGGGAAAATTTGGTTCATGGTCTCCAGACTGCCTAGCAGTGCGAATAAAATCACGCCTGGGCTGAGGCTGGAACCCAGGCTAGGCTCATACAACCTTCAAAGAGTACAATTCAAGCATTTTTCAAGAACTTTCCAGCACTTCAAAGGTCTAAATCCTATGATCCAGTTTAAATGTTATTTTTAATGTGATGACCAAAAACATTTTATGTTCATCTATCAAAGATTGTTCTAAAGTTGTAACACGTGGCAAACAAACGCTTTTATTTAATGCAGTTGCTAATACTGTATGTACAGTAGCTAGGGTGTTCTGGGTGATTGCTAGGGCATTGCTATGGTGTTCTAAGGTGTTGCTAGTGTGTTGTGTGGGTTTACTTACCCAAGTCAAAAGAGACTTTTCTATGATTTTCTTGGCCCTAGATATGGAGTGCACAATGTTGTTGCTAGGGCATTGCTAAGATTTTTGGTGTAAGGCCGTGTGTCCACCAAAGCGTTTTATCCAGCTTAAAACGGCAGACGCTCTGCTGAAGACGCCGCGAGCTTTGAGAGCATTTTGTCAGCGCAGTGTTTTTTTCCGTTGAGACGTTTCGTTGCTATGATACAGAATATCCGCAGCACAGTTTACTTGTAACTGATTTCGCAGATAATTTGTTTCATACTAAAAATATATTTTTCATCCATTTTGTTCGGTTAGCTCTGTTGGTTGATGTCGTTGTACAGAAAGAATGTTGTGACAGTTGGTCAGTGTGGTATTAGTCCCGCCCCTCCTCCACTGTGATTGGACGGCTGGGTAAAAAGTGACAGTGATGAGCGCTGCGTTTTATCCAAAGTTGAACATTTTTCAACTCTCTGCCGTGCGACCAGTAAAAACGGCGGGCGCTCGCTTCAGCGTGAAAAAAACGTTCAGCGCCTTGTTACGGTCATAGCGTTTAAAAATGTGGCGCTCCCATTGAAAACAATTGAAAACATACGCCAGGCACGTGGAAAAACGCTTTGGTGGACACACGGCCTAATTGCACAACGTATTCTCATCCTTTAGCGTCATATGTGATGCTATATGCAAAAACGGCGCTATACTACGCACATGGCACCCGTTATCGTTAATACAACACGCGCTGTGATGGTTAGGTTCAGGTGTGGGGTAGGGTAGTCTCATATTACGCTGAAAGGATTTATGACGCCTTGGGTTTGCGTGTTATATTAACGATAAAGGGTGCCATGTGCGTAGTATAGCGCCGCTTTTGCATATAGCGTCACATATGAGCGCTAAAGGATGAGAACGGGCTCAACTTGCAAGGGGGTTCTAGCTAGCTTGCTGAAGTGTTCAGGGTGCTTTACTAATGTCCCATTTCAAAAGAGACATTTCTATGATTTTCTAGGCCAGACATGGAGTCCACTTTGGTGCTCTGGGTTGTTGCATAGGTGTTAGGGATAGTTGCTATGTGGTTGCTAAGGAATTTTGTGTAGTTGCTGGGTTGTTGCTAAGCTTTTAGCGAACATGTTCTAGGTGGTTGCTTAAGTGTTTTGGGAGGTCTTTTGGGGTTTACTTACCCAAGTCCCAAGTACAAAAGTGCCATTTCTATGATTTTCTCTGCCCTAGTCCATTCTTAATATAAATGGGGTTTTTTTTGTTGCCCTTTTTGTAATTTTATCTTTTTTTTTTTACCCTTTTTCAGCCTGGTGAAAATCATATATGCTGTATAATCGCTTAGAAAAGCCCAAGCTCATGGATTTGACGTTTTGAAAAACCTCTAACCCTTACTTATGAACAACAGTACTTAGCAAGAGCTGCTAATGACATATATTTCATCTAGCCCCAAATCCGACAGTTTACTCTGAGATACAAAGACAGAGTGAAGGAAAATATGATACGTTTATGGGCTGTAATTCACGGCCCTCCCCCCACACAAAACAGGCAGACAGAAGCTGGAGTAGATGTGTGGAGGGATTTACGCTGTCACTTTCCCTGCCTCCTGCTCTCCGTGGCAGCTCTTCTCTGACAGTAACACTTAGCATGGAGCGCAGCCCGTCTCTCAAACCATAATTCATTGGCACTTCAATACTTCCTCCAGGAGTCCAGCCTAACTACACACTCTCTGAAAAGAAGAGAGTTGCATCTGCCACAGCCAAAGTTACACATACTGTGGAAACTGGGGCTTTAGAGGCTGATCTAAAAGCTAATTTGGCCTAAAATTAGCTAGTGCTAGTGTAATCGAGCATACCGCATGAGAAATTGCTCTTTATTTTTTTCACTCAGGCTGAGCCGAGATATAAATATAGTATTTACCACAGTACACACCCTCGAAACAGCACTGCATAATAAAACATCATGCTAAAGTGTTCCCTCACTTGCTCTGAAAAATATTCAATCTGGTTAAACAGAGTGCCGAAGTTACGACGTCACTCTGTAGATCAAAACGTGGAAGTGAGTTAGCATTCTGGCACTCCCTGGTTCCCTCGCTCTAAAGCCTATGAGATTTTTGAATGGGTTTTTGCTAAATCGCCTGAAATAAGGTCTGTGGTGAACAGAGCCTCTAAATATTTTTACGTTTTGATCTATGACATAGAACACACAGTTATAACCTGCTTGTGTTTATTGTGTCTGCTTGTGGTTTTTAAAATCTTTATATAGGCTTCAAAATGTATACATTTTACATGTATACAAACACAGATCTTATTTTTTCGATTTTCCAAAAGTCTATGGGGGAAATGCATAGCTTTTAGACCGAGGGAACCAATGCGCTGCTAGCATCCGAGTTGTCCTACAAAGTGACGTCATCACTTCGGCACTCTATAGTGAGGCTTATGGTGCGTTCTGTTATTCATCCGTCTCGGAGATCCGAATTGGACGACAGACGTTGCCTAGCAACACGGCCCTTTTCCTCGGATTTCTCCTCTCGGACGTCGGACAGCCGTGAGGACACCGAGCAAGAATTCCGTTTCGGAATTCAAGATGGCTGCGCCCTGTGTGACTGAAGTATGAATTGTTTTCATTGTTATTGAACCGCTTTGGTATTTTAAATGACGATTATAATCACTCGTATTACTGCGTCCCCTGTAGGTATGGTAATCGGTTGTTGTGAATGCAATTACTAACGTTGCTAGCATTGCTAACAGAAGATTAACATGAAATAAAGTGAACATTTTCAAGTTCAAATGGCTGCGTTTTGATAAGGTGTAGTCATAATATTTTTTTTTTTATGTAAGTGCCTGGTACTCGGCCAGAGCTACAATTACAACAGCTTTCCGGGTGGCGTCCATTTTTTTTCTCGACTCGGACGCGCAAAACATAATAGAACGCTTGAAGTGTGGACGTGACGTTATATCCGAGGTCCGAGTCGGTTCTGTTGGCTATAATAGAACGCACCATTACTAAGGCATGTAGGTAAATGTAATGCTACGCGGGATATTATCCTCAAGCTATTTTATTGATATCTTTCCGCAGTTGAAACACTGGTTAAGAGATGTAAACATCGATCTTAGTATCATCTTCTACTGCATTTTTTACTGGTAGCATGTGACTGTCGAATGTATTTGTTGTGCAATACGGTGGTACAGTACGGGTATGAATACATGCACCGTAACTTACACACCTACAGAATATTATTACCAAGAAGGCAAAACAAACAGTGGACATTCATCTGAAACAAAAACAGCAAAATCCAAGACCGTGCCATCTTCCCTTAGGTGTATTATGACCAAATGAGCAGTACATTCATGCGATAATGGAACAAGGGACAAGGCTGTGCCCCCTGCCTTAACCGCCATACTGTATTGCTGAGACACTGTGGGCAACACATCCTGTAGACACTGTGTTAACCGTCCTAAATATATCACTCAGAACAAAAAGTCACACAAGCTGTCTTATCAATTATCATCCAAAATAACCAACATATAAAAACCGAAAACCCCAAGATAATGCAGGAAACACATTGGCGCACAATCCCTAATCGTTGGTATCCCCTAACCTTTACAAAGACACTGTTTGGACAGGCTTAAACACAGTTAGTATCTGCTTTCTGCTGGGCTTCTTGCGGTCCCTGCCCAGCGTCACCAGCAGTAGACCGTGTATGAAAGCGACCTCTTCCTCCCTGCTGTGGCCTCTGAAGTCTGGGCTTTACAGACAGGCTCATTAGCGTCTCATTACACAGAGCAGAGATCGCATACGCTTCTTGATTGAATATTTACAGACACATATAATTGATTGCCTCATAAAGTGTAGCACAAAATGTAAACACCTGTAATGCAGCACTTACGAAACCACATTTCTGGATCCCTTGACCATTTAGTTGTAGTGGAAACAAATAATGACTATAGCACACTTGAGGAGTTCACAACACCCATTCTGCATTAAGAGACGCTGCAAACCCACAGCACTATCTTCCTCCTACTGCATTAAGGCTCTATTCTTCTCTATCTCTCTTCACTACCCATTTTTATCTTTTAGAGGTGACAGGGTGCAATTAGGGATAGAAAGCGCTCTAGGCTCTCCTAAAGGAGGTTAAATAATAACTAACTATTAAGTTTTCCTTCCAGGCCAAGCGTTTGGTTAAGAAGTGTGAGTTCAGCACTGTGTTCAGCACATGATCTGCTACTATAGGAACTGCCTGCACTCATCTCAGGTTATAGTTTTGATTGACATGATGTTTTTATTGAGCACCAGGAGAGATAGCGCTATGCTAATTACATATTTCATTGGCTTTTATTGTTTTATTTTAATTTATTTTAACCCTGTAACCCTGTGAGTCGTTTTAGAGGTGCATTTGTAATTCATTACATAACACATTTTGGGTGAATCCCAAGAAAACATGCCCTGGTCTCATTTTTGAGCCAAATTCAAATGAGAAAAATAATTGTTTTGAATGAATAATTTTCTCAAACTCTTCATAAGCATTTTGACATTCTACTTTTCTCTACTATATATACAGTGTATATACAGTATGTATAAAGAGTATGTATATGTGTATACATATATATATATATATATATATATATATAGGCTACTTTAAAAAATATGTTCATGATCTGTAATCACAACATTTTTTCTTTTGTCAAATCAACTTAAATAATTTATGTGGTTCAGATAACATAATATTTTGAGTTTCTGATGATTAAATCAATCTCCTTCATTGTAATAACTTAATTTTTACATTTTAATGAACTTAAAATTTTAAGGCAACCAGGTTACTTTATTTTTTAAGTTAAGCTAACAATATTTTTTAGTGTATACAAACATATATATATACATATATGTATATAATTTATCTATGTATACTATTATATAACTCTATGAAATGTATAGTCATTTATTACAATGATTTTTAAAGGCCTTAAATAAAGTTACAACTGTAAAAAATAATACGATCAATATGATGTTATGACAACATGTTTTTACATTGCTTTAATTCACCAAATTAAGTTAAGCATTTTTCAACTGTTCTTTATAAGTTAAACAAGATTTAATGAATTTTAATTCAGTTTAATGAAATTTAAGTTGGAAAAAATGACATAAATGTTCGGGCAGTCAAACGATTAATCGCAATTAGTCGCATCCAAAATAAAAGTTTGTGTTTACATAATATATGTGGGAGCACTGTGTATAATTATTTTATATATATATAAATACACACACATGCTTGTATATATTTAAGCATGGTGCATAGTGTATAATTATTTTATAATATATAAATACACACACATGCTTGTATTATATTTTCATGTACACTGTATATAGATTCATGTATAATATATATTATATATAAAATCAATATTTTATATATCAAAAAATTTTCCTAAATATACATGCATGTGTGTGTATTTATACATGCAATACAATGCAAAAATGCTTCTACTTCAGTGAGTCACTCTTTTATTTTATAAAAAATCGAATTGCAGCTTATTTAAACATTTAATTTTAGAGTTATAAATGTTCTAATCAAGTCTGGACCACATTTGTGTGCAGCGCCAATCGTCGGTATGATAACAGCACTGGCATTCTGTGTAGCCTTGTTCCCTCGCAACAACTGAAAAGCGTCGCTCTGCTTTCCTCTGAAGCTGGCCTTGCTGCTGGCCTTTACACAGAACAGACCTGAGGGTGCAGCCTCATTAGTCATTAAAACCCAAGAACAACCGGGGAAAAAGAGAGAACATTTGTTCGCTGAATCTACTTCTATAAATAGCTCTAATTGAAAAGGGATTTTAATGGTTGTTTTCCACAGGGCAGATAATAAGAGTTCGGAGAAATTGTGTGCACTGTGCTGTTCAAACCCCCTCAACAGACTTTGAACTAACAACCAAAGGCATATTTTGTGAGTGTCTTATGGAGCAATTAGGCTCTGCTGAGCCAGGGTCAGTCCTGCTGCCAATTACGACAGCAAACAACCAGACAGGCACGCCCTTCCAAACCACACAACACCATAACCAACTTCTTTTCCATCTACATAGGCAGAAAAATGGGATTTCCATATGCCACTTAAAGATGGCTCCATGGTTCAACTCCCTGGAATACTGGAAACTCAAACAAACCTTTTTTTTTTCAATATGAACCACTGTTCAGAAGATTTTTTTATGTTTTTGAAAGAAATCTTATATGCTCACCAATTAATTAATTTGATTGATAATACTGTTAAAACACTAATATTGGAAATTATTATTACAAATTAAAAGGTTTTATTTTAATATATTTAAAAATTGTATTTATTCCTGTGATGGCAAAGCGGAATTTTAATTTTCGGTCTTCAGTTACATGATCCTTTAGAAATTATTTTACTATGCTGATTTGCTGCTCAAAAAAATAAAATAAAAAATCAAAAAAATTAAATGTTCCTCAATGCTAATAATAGTTGGGCTGCTTAATTGTTTTTTTTTTTTTGTTTTTTTTCAGGACTCTTTGATAAATAGAATCTTCAAAAGAACAGCACTTATTTGAAATATAAATCTTTTGCAAAATTATAAATATCTTTACTGTATTTTTTTACCAAGCTTTTGAATGGTATAATAAAAGTTTATGGGGGCTAGAGGCTGTCAAGCCCCTGAAAGGACATAAAACGTAACATAAAAGTCATTGCTCAAAATTGTTACTCAAATTTGACATGTCAGTAACAAAATGTGAGATCTCAGTGCTGAGGTTTTGTTCTTATTCAATAATGCATATTTTGAACTTGGCACTCACTGCCCCTTTTATTTCATTGTATGGAAAGAAAACAGCCAGTATATTCAGCTTAACTTCGCCTTTTGTACTCCAAACCCAAGAAAGTCATACAATATTTGCAATGACATGAGGGGAGTAAATGATGACAGAATTTTCATTATTGTATGTACTTATCCTTGAGTACAGTGAAGCAAAACAGTCAGTTTAACAGTAAATTGTACGTGCTGCAGATTAAGTGAGAGATATTAAAAGTATGTGAATTTTTAAATATTTCAAAGAAAAACTATCTACAATTGATTAGGTTAGTAATTAATTCAAAATTGCAAGCTTAGAATCTTGCAGAGCCACAGTTAAGACTAGAATTTTGCACACGCTAACAGGAAGTTAACAGAGTGAGCTAAACTTCACAAGTGGAAAGCTGTGGGAACACCCTGCTTGAAGAAACACAGACACATTGTGCTATCGCAGAAGAGAGTGAGCCCTAAGAAACCGAGGAGTTTTACAGTTTCCATCTCAACGTCTCAAACACAGAGTAGTACTGTTCCTCTCTAAGTGGAGAGATTTATGTAAAGTGTGTGTGGATGCACTCCAGTTTTTCCTCATAGTCTTATGGGCCAAGTTGACAAAAAGTAATGGGATGTAATGAGTCTAATGATGCTTTTAAATGGAGACTTGTTGTCCGGCTCTGCTCTGACACACATACACATCCGTCTGTGACTTGAGGACAAGCCTTTTTGTTCATTTAATGAGTGGCCATTAACTGTTAAACTGCTAAACAGTGACAGCAGGCAAAATGCATGAGACAGTCATTTGCTTTTGCATTTAAAACATTTAGCAGATGCTCTCATTGCAGAGGGATTTCCAAAGTGCTTTAGCTTCACTTGTGAGACTGCCATGGCCAACAGATGGCAAGCGTTTCAGACAGTTATCTAATAAATCCATCATTTACTCAATGTACAAGTTATCATACAATCTAAACAAGCTAAATGTACTTCCAAAACGGTAAAAATGAAGTACATGCAAGCAATGAATGGTTTCTAGCACAAGACTAGCTTAACCAACTAGACTTCCGTCCTACTTTGCCTGGAGAAAAACCATCGCGCTCCTGAACTTTTAGGTACTTACTGCCGGCAGTGTCCTGCTGGAGGGCCTGGGTAGCGAAGCGAGCCACGTGGTTGATGATGGGGAAAAGTTGGTGGGTCCATAAGAAGCGGATGTGAGGCAGGGAGTTGCAATAAGCTTCATAATGAATCCCTCAACACCTGCGTGCATATAAAACAGCATCATTTATGCTACTGTAACTCTACACATCAACTTCTGTCTCTACAGGCAGAACAATAGATGTTTGTGAGCTCACCTGGAGCAGAAAGGGTTTGTGGGGTTAAAGTTGATTGCAAATTCATGGGATACCTGGAATTCAAAGAGAAAAAGAACAATCAGATAAGAGTAGCTGGGGAGAAAAAAACGATCAAAAAATACAACTAAAACAGAGCTAATGTAATTTTAGTATGAATTATGATATATACTACTATTCAGAAGTTTGTGGTCACTAAGATTAAAAAAAAGTAGTCTCCAATGCTCACCTAGAATATATTTATTTGATAAAATACAGTATTAATACAGTAAAATTGGTAAATATAATTAAAATTTTAACTAGGGCAGTCAAAAGATTAATCGCAATTAATTCGCATCCAAAATAAAAGTTTATGTTTACATAATATATGTGGGTGCACAGTGTATAATTATTTTATATATATAAATACACACACATGCTTGTATATATTTAAGAAATATTTTCATGTCTATACTGTATATAGATTTATATAATTTATATTATTCATAAATACAAATATTTGACACATAAATAATATTTTTTTCTTTAATATACATGTGTGTGGGTGTATTTATATATAGACAAAATAATTATACACAGTGCACCCACATATATTATGTAAACACAAACTTTTATTTTAGATGCGATTAAGCCGTAATTAATCGTTTGACAGCCCTAATTTTAACTTTATATTTTAATATGTTCAAATGTACCAACTATTTCAGTCTTTAATGTTTTATGATCCTTCAAAAATCATTGTAAGATGCAGATTCGATGCTCAATTTTTTTTTCTATTATATAAAAAGTTTCTTATTAAAACTATTTGACAAGGAATTGTAAATTCGAATTGTAAAACCCTTATGTAAATTCGACTTATTACAGAAATGAACAATTTCAATTGATCATCATGACAGCAGTTATTCATCAAATGATGATCAAATGACGGAGAAGAATGTTATTACTGAGAATATACAGAAGTGCCAAAAGATTAGTGCACTTTTGCCATAATTTGCATACTTCCTTTCAGTGAATTGTGTGCTAATACAAACGCAACGTGTGCACAATAAATAGCTGCTAACAGCGGGTGCAATTTATTCCTTGTGAAATGCCCCCTCAGACTTCCTTGTATTCACTTCAGCGCCATGGCAACGCAGATGGGATGACAGTTGTATAATCACTGGGATATGTGAGTATTATTCATTTTCTTTATCTACCTCTTCTCTGTCTTGCACTTCACATTCTTGTTTCCATTTCACAGTTCTGAAGCATGAGCAGATTTCACATTCAATTCCATTTGATTATTTAAAATGACGAACTAGTATGAGATGCTCAAAAATAAACTTTACATTGACAAAAATGCACGTACATTTACGGACAATCTTTCTTACCTTCCAGTCGGGTGGGAGTTGAGCCCCAAATCCAAGTGCAGGAAACATTTTGTCCCTGTGGACATGAAGTGTGAAGGAGAAGTGTGATTTTACCAGACATGTGGCCATATGTAGACCTTTAAATTGCGTTTTTAGTAAAAGCACTGTTACATACGTGTCATAGTCTTGGATGATCTGGCCTACAGCCCAGATGGCAGACAGATATTCGTTGCTGCCCATTGGGTTGATATAATGCAGGGATGACGGCTCCCTGGGGTTTCCATTGGACGCTGTGAAGTCGATGCCAACCTGGAGAAACACACATCCACAATAAAATACGGAAATGTGTGCCAATTGGGCTGGTCCATAAAAAAGACAAGCAGCTGTTAGTACGATGCATTTCATAAGCTTTTCGCTCAGTTACTGGGGAATCAAAGCCCTTAACTACAGGCGATGTTGTTATCACCCAGGGAGGTTGAACCGTCAGATCTGCTCGAACTGAGATCTGATAGCTCTGTCCTATGGCGGTCATAAACCAGAAGACATGTTCTCTGACTACAAGCTTACAAGACACATTACCAGTGCAGAGAGACCAGTGTCTAACCTTCACACTTGCTAAAGCACACCTAACCACTGGATGATCACTCCCCCTGGGGCTGAAAACAGATTAATGAAGGAAAGGGAATAGGAGGTGACAGAATGAGGGTACCCTTTCTTGTAGTTATCCTCACATTGCCTGTCAAGGCCTCCGGGTGACTGAGCTGTGAAGTTTAGCACATGAGTATAAACCAAAGTGATGTCTACTATATTTTCTCTGGTGTGGCTAATACAACTGTTAACTTCACATATGGAATATACTATATGCCCTTCACAGTATATAAATTCTGTCATCATTCACTTTTTTTTGTAAGGAGATATTTTGCTTATCAAATGTAAAAAATAAAACAGTGCATAGTCTTCCCCATATGAATTAAATATCCATTGATTATTTTTAAAGTTACTAAATTTATCCAGTAAAGAGCAGTGAATGATTATCAATATTATCTATTTCTTTAGTTGTCGATTAACACTAAATGACCAAATGCACAGATTAACTGTTTAATGTTCACTTAAAGGAGTAGTTCACTTTTAAAAAAATTTTTTGCTGATAATTTACTCACTCCCATGTCGCATCCCAAGATGTCCATGTCTTTCTTTCTTCAGTCAAAAGAAATTAAGATTTTTGATGAAACATTCCAAATTTTTCTCATCATAATGGACTTCAATGGGAACCAAACGGTTCAAGGTTCAAATGAGAGTTTCAGTACAGCTTCAAAGGGCTTTAAACGACACCAGACGATGAATAAGGGTCTTATCTAGCGAAACGATCGCTCATTTAAAAAATAAATTAAAAAGTTTAAGTTTTATAAGCACAAATGCTTGCCTTGCTCTATTCTGTGATGAGCGTTCGTGACTCTTATGTTCAAACTTGTTCATCAAAATGAACAAATCTTTTTTCAAGTTATGACTCCGAAGGGTCCTAAGATAAGACCCTTATTCATCATCTGGAATCGTTTAAAGCCCTTTGAAGCTGCACTGAAACTTTAATTTGGACCTTGAACCATTTGGTTCCCAATGATGTCAATTATATGGAGAAAATCCTGAAATGTTTTCTATCAAAAAATCCATTTCTTAATTTCTTTTCACTGAAGAAAGAAAGACGTGGACATCTTGGATGACATGGTGGTGAGTAAATTATCAGCAAAAGTTTTTATAAAAGTGAACTACTCCTTTAAGACATGAATGTGTTTAAGTGAAAACTCCCCAAGACGGACATTCAGACATATTTTTTTGTGTGCATTTTTTCGTTTAACCACACGCCAGAAGCCCAAAGTAACCTATTCTTGTCCATGCACACATAGAAAGCCACTTACGCTTTTTAACGCCTTTTTAGAATCGAGCAAGTCCGGCATGAGACTTATACGACAGTCACATTACATTATTTGGCTGATTTGGATGTTACGTAGGAAAGGCGTCAGCACACCACTTCTGAACGTGGCATTGTTTTCATAATCGTTGGAAACCAAGATCAAAAATGAAATTCAAATTCTATTAATCACAGCCATAGGCATTATATCATCTTTGAGGTCAAAGGGGCCAGGGCCCAATCGTAACTTGAGTACTTGCGCATAGGGAGGACTGGCACTGCCTTTACCATCGCACCATAAATGACCGAATTTTCATTTTTGGGTGAACTTTTTGTTTAAAAGAAGCACAGCTTAAAATGAGTAATAGCCTATTGACTGTAACTAACAAACTACCATTTTTTTATCTCTACTTCAAAATGAATAGATATAACCTACAGGCCTTCCCCAATTCTCCTCTCAAGAATTGTGCAGTTTTCTGGCCTATGGTGAGTAAAATCCCAAAAGCCTCAATATAAAGAGAAAACACCGCTTCTGAATGCTGAATGCAGGAGTCTGTTTGGCCGATGCTGAACCCTGATCTCGACTGCCTTTATAAAGATGCGGTGAGGAGCACTTTTCAAACAGCTGCACAAGAGCTGAAACTGAGATCACAGCTGCAGCTCTGAAGAAAAGCACTGGGAAAATTAGAGACAGGTAACGTTTGAATGTCACAAATACTGTCTATATTTAAAGCTTAAAGAGACAGTTCATCCATAAATGTAATTTTGCCATCAGTAACTTAATCTAAGTAGCGATGTCTGATTCATGAACAAATCCTTCTTTTGAGACTCTTTTTCACTAAATCAGTTGTTTCAGTTCACAAAACCTGCATGCTTTTTTTATAAAAAAAAACTCATACAGGTTTAGTATATATAAAAGTGAACAAAATGTTCACGATATTTCCTTGTTTGGATGAACTAAACCTTTAAAAGCTAGATAAATATTTTTTTTAAATAATAATCTACACAGAAACTGCCCTACTGGTGAAATCTGAAAAATATCAAACAATTATCAAAATCACTTTCCTTTGTTCAGAGGCTCACACGGCTTCTCTCGCTTTCTCTCCCTCTCTCTTTTTTTACATCCCCCTGTCTCTCTGTCTTTAGTTTCAAATGAGAGACATGAACCTCTACACTGCAGCACACTGTAACTATAGCAACCTGTGAATTTCACTCACTTTCAGTATCATTTCTTACCAATCACACTGGTGAAGGCAATTGAGTCACATAAAGAAACAGTGTACGTAAAGAAAATCGGATTCAACATATTTGACTTTAAGCATCACTTGCTCAAAATTCAATGATGCAAACCATCAAATGGATCCACCATACAAATCTGACTCCTTACAACCTTCTTGATTGCATTCTGCCATTGTGCTTTTCAGCTGATTTTTTTGACAGTGTTTTCGAAATCATCTGCATACAAATGATGTTATTGCATTTTGCATGCATGAACCCCCTCCCCTTAAATCTGTGACAAAGAAAAAAACAGAAAATTAATTCCAGAGGTGACGTTATTATACTCACAGTAAACATGAGCTGACAGCCACCCAGAATGTAGTCCAGGAACGAGTAGTTTCTCGTAATCTAACAAAGGAACAATACATATATTCACATAAATAAAGCACATAACCACCCTTTGACAGTCCCTTAAGCTAAAATGGTTAAGTTCAAATAGAGATTTAATGAGAACCACTGAGTCATATTCTGTTTTAATGCCATCAGTAGAGGTGATTAAACGGTGACAGTGCAGGAGTGACAGGTGTTTTGTGCTGATATTAATACATGTTATTTAAAGGGGATTTAGCACTATTAAATTAATCCATCCTGACAGCGAAAGCCACAAGTAAATGCCTTTTATTTGTAATATAAATGTAATTAAATAAACAAGAACAAGGAAGGTGCTTTAATGTGCAAGCAGAATGTATTTAATAACACTTTTTTCATGTTGCCTGTGCATAGCGAATGTGTGAAATTGCTTTCTCTTTATATTTACTTACCTTACATGACTTCACAATTATGATCCCAGAGTTTTTGTAGCTCTTTTTCTTCTGTTTTTTGGGATTGATGCATTCAAACTCAACCTGTAAACAGAGAGCAGTGTTATTGTCCACTTTAAATGATTTATATTTTGTGTGTGTGTGTGTATATATATATATATATATTTATATATATATATACACTACTGGTCAAAAGTTTAGGGTCGGTAAGATTTTTTATGTTTTCAAAAGAAGTCTCTTCTGCTCACCAAGGCTGGCAATTTTTTGATAAAAAATACACAAAAACACAGTAATATTGTGAAATATTAGGACAATTTAAAATGACTTTTTTATGTTAATATATATTAAAATGTAATTTATTCCTCTGAAAAAAAGCTGAATTTTCAGCATCATTACTCCAGTCTTCAGTGTCACATGATTCTTCACAAATCACTCTAATATGATGATTTTATGCTCCAAAAACATGTATGATTATTATCCATGTTGAAAACAGTTTTTTACATTTTATTTCAGGATTCTTTGATGAATAGAAAGTTCAAAAGAACAGCATTTATTTAATTAGAATCTTTTCTAACATTATAAATGTCTTTACTGTAACTTTTGATCAATGTAACTCATCCTTGACTGAATAGAAGTATTGATTTCTTATTTATTTCCCCCAAAATAAAATACAAATTCTTACTGACCCAAACTTTTTAAAGGGTAGTGTTTAATGTAACAAACGCTTTCCATTTCAGAAAAAAGCTGTTCTTTTGAACTTTCTATTCATCAAAGAATCCTGAAATAAAAATGTAAAAAACTGTTTACATAAAAAAAAATTATATAAAAAAGTCATTTTAAATTTTCATAATATTTCACAATATTACTGTGTTTTTTGTGTATTTTTTATCAAAAAATTGCAGCCTTGGTGAGCAGAAGAGACTTCTTTTAAAAACATAAAAAATCTTACCGACCTTAAACTTTTGACCAGTAGTGTATATATATATACTGTATACATAAAGTTATTTTAAGGTCTCACTTAAGCAAATTTGCAGACATACAATTTAGATATTGCTGTATAGAAGCCACCACACAGCAACATAGTCTATTCTGATAAGATAATACAAGTATCAGCATCATCTTTGAATTCTAGTGCAAGCATTCGAGTGAAATGTGAACACCGAGGGGTAACAACCTCTGCGGGCGGGACGGACTCAATTCCTTTACAACATGGCACAAAATTCATCATATCTCTAAGCTAAGGCTGCTCAACAGAATGACAGCACCTGAAACCAGTGAAAGGATGTTAATTAGTACACTTACTCTTTCTCCAGGAGAACATTTACGCATGTTCTGCCTAAGTGTGACTGGCAACAAACAATGCTTGTTCTGGTAAACAAGGCAGCGGTAAAATAAGAGCGATTTGCATCTCAAAAGAGCCAGTTATACACTCTTCTGTTTCTCCCTCCCACCTCTTTTCTTCTCCTCTCTCTGTCTCTCCTCTCTCACTCACTAATTCTCAGCTTCATTATGCCAGATAATGAGGCATAGCTGAGTACTCACATAGTATTCTGGCGCAAGAGTGGCAGGCATTAATGTGAGCCAAGCTTTACTTCACGCATTTAGTTCCTACATTCTGGAAATTATGATTCTCTACAGTGTTAATTGAAGGCAAGCCCACCTCCGATGCGTTCTGCGCTTCGCTCATCTTGTTAACGGTGGTCTGAAACTCGCAGATGAAGTCATGGCCTCCGTCGTTGTTCGTAATCGTAGCACAGCACCTGTGACATCACACAATTATTGCGAGTTGTGGCACGTTGTTGACTAAGTCCTACAGGGACTCTTCAAACACAGACTATAAGACTAGATAGAGTGATTCTTTCTTCAGTTGAAAAGAAATTAAGGTTTTTGATGAAAACATTCCAGATTTTTTTCCATATAATGGACTTCAATGGGAACCAAACGGTTCAAGGTCCAAAAGACAGTTTCAGTGCAAACTGCAAACTGTTCAGAAGGGCTTTAAACGATTTCAGACGATGAATAAGGGTCTTATCAAGCGAAGCGATCGCTATATTTAAAAAAAATTACAAAGTTTTTAAGCTCAAATGGTCGCCTTGTGATGCGCGTTGTGACTCTCCTATTCGAACTCGTTCATCAAAATGAACGAATCTTTTCCTGAGTCAACTCGTTAATTTCATTCGTTGAATGAACCAAATGACACGAAAAAAGATTAGTTCATTTTGATAAAAGAGTTTGAACAGTATCACAGAACAGAGCAAGGTGACCATTTGAGCTTATAAAACTTCAACTTTGTTATTTTTTTTAAAAAAATGAGTGATCGTTTCGCTTGATAAGACCCTTATTCATTGTCTGAAATCATTTAAAGCCCTTCTGAACAGTTTGCCGTTTGCACTGAAACTGTCTTATGGACCTTGAACCGTTTGGTTCCCATTGAAGTCCATTAAATGGAGAAAAATCCTGGAATGTTTTCATCAAAAACCTTCATTTCTTTTCGACTGAAGAAAGAATGACATGGATATCTTGGATGACATGGGGGTGAGTAAATTATCGGCAAAAGTTTTTTTAAAGTGAACTACTCCTTTAAACCACAAACCTTGATGTTTCTGTCCACATCTCCATTACAAAGTGAGATTAGAGGCACTGTGAAAGGCTTCCATACAGGATCCAAAGTGTTCTTAATGACCTGAAGTCACACACACAAATGGCTATTATTATTTTTTCCTAGCCTTCAATAACACAGTCTGAACCACAAGCTTAACATGTGATAAAACTGTAGAACAAAATGAGAATATCAGCAACATTGTGTCTATTACGAGCATTATGAGCATCTTACCTCTGTTCTGTGAACCATCATCCATTTTCCATCATCCCCTTGTTTGTGAAATTCTAAGAGGGGTCTGATTTACCGAAAAAGTCCTGAAAAACAGCCAAAAACAAGAACATCATCTTCTATCGCTGAGTGCTTTTAAAGTGCTTGAATGGTTATCACAACCTCTTAACTCACCTTTTTATCTAGCTTCCTCCCACACATGGTTAGGGTGATTATTCTGTTGTCGGATAACTCCTGGGCTGTTATCTAGAGAAAACGGAGCATATCATGACGAACTATATCAATGCATATGTCTGTTATGGTGTGTTATGTGGTATCTTACTGTGATGGCCCCCTTCCCCGCTGGCTTGCCATTAGCTAAAATCAGTGGTCGATGTAGCTTCTTATTTGACACAATCTAAAACAGAACAGATGGCCCGATAAATGCACAAGTAGAGGCGATACAGAGAGCTAATTTATCATAACTAAGATCATAAAAGCTTAAGATTATCCAATTATAGTGATGTGAATCAGCACACTGCAGATTGATCTGGAAGCCGGTAAAATATGTTAGTGTTACCGTACCACTCCCAATGTGCAGGTGAACTCGCCCAGAAAGTCGTGTTCGTAAAGCTGGCTGCTGCACTTGTCCTCATCAAACATGGCAAACTTGAGTTTCTGGACCTCCTCAAAGTGGTAATCAACTTGGAATTTCACACCAAATACTGGATTCAGGTTGTTCACGGCCGTCTCCGTTCGGGCCAGCTGAAATGACAAAATACAGATAAAAATACAGGTGATTATCAGAATTTACACCAACTTATTGAGCAACTTTATACAACACATTATGTGTCTTTCAGTGGTCCAATACAACATGGATCTCCGCTAATAAGTAATCCTGAAATCAGAACTTTTTTGACATTCTTATTTTATACAGAGTGCTGTATTGATTTTTTAAATAAATGACTTATCCGTGCACATCTTTTTTTTATTCATGCGATCTTATAATCTTTAATCAAAAATGTCAACACCCTCTCCCCTTCAAATCTAAATATCTTTCACAAATCACACCTGAACTGACTGCAAACTGGAATTCAGGTCTGCCTCCATTAAGTTAGAAAAGCCCAACTCCATACGATCCAATCAATTCCAGAGGAAGAAATCCAGGCATCCACTCTACATTTCGCTTCACTCGGATATACATCACAATAGGGAAGAAAAGGCACTTCATGCCGACTTTAAGTGAAAAGAGATTGAAATGCTTAAAGTTAATTATAGCTCACTATATCAGGATACTCACTCCATAATCAAATCACTTTTTTTGCATAAAAAATATAATGATTTTTTGGGGATTGTAACTTTATTTTCATGGCAATTTAAAGCAAAAAGTTCTAAAATATCTTATGTTTTTTGACAATTGTTTTTTAATATGTAATTCCCATTACTGACCCTTCTATATTCTCATTACTGTAGTAAAGTAATAAAATATTAGTGTAATAAAAATATTAAATTCAAGGCAGCATAAATTAAAGACAGCACAAATATATTTATATACAAAAATATGTGGTCTCACTTTAGATTTGCCTCAATAAAATCCTAATTAATGTTTTTTAATAGTTAGTATGGTAGTTGTTAAGTGTAGGATTAAGGGATGTAGAATATGGTCATGAAGAATTAACAAGTGCTTTATAATGACTAATAAACAGCCAATATCCTAGTAATTTGCATGCTAATAAGCAATTAGTTATTAGTGAGAACTGAAGTGTTACCAAATATACTTATATGCAATATATTATTAAATACTATAGTAATAGGAATTAAATTGTTTTGCATTATTACTACTATACTGGTGTAGAGATCATTAAAGAACATTAAAGAGAGCTTGGGCAGCGTTTTTGTTTATTATTTGTCTGTATGTAAATTGTCATTTATTATTAGCGTTCTAAATTCCTGAAACATCATGTTCTAAAAGGCATTTAAACATGCATTTTCTATACTACAAACACATTCCTTTGTTTGTCCCCGGTGTTTCCATGGCTACAGTGTACCGTGGAAGAGCGATTTCATGAACTGGCTTGCCCTACCGACCAGCAGCATTGGCCTGCGATGACCAGACCGCTGAGGGCATGGTCCCATAGAGACTGTACAGGACGCGTGTGCTCACTCCAACCTATTTTCCTCTTTGGTTCATGTTTTTATTATATTTTGCTTCCTACATGCCAGCTATTTCAGCTTCCAACTTGTGGCTTTTTGTCCCATATCTCTAACACTCCCAATTCCATCTTCTTTTCTTTCATATACGCATGTCAATCTTCTCTCTTCAGTCTTCAATCTTCACTCTATCTCTAACTACACTAGATTTTATTAAATGTTAACCAAAATAACTCCACTATTCTGTGAAGGTAAGGTGGAAAATGAACACAATTCATCACTCCTTACCTCCACCCAGTTGCCATCCACATCATGGAAAAGAACACAGAAAGGGTCAGACTTGGATGCCACGTCACGGTCCAGCAGGTTGGAGCCGCAGACGGAGAGCTCTACCTTTGTGATGCAGTGCTGGGTCCCAATGGCAGGACCCGCGTCGGGAGCCAGAGGCCAGAGTATGGGCCATGGGGATGGGGGTACCTCCTCTCCCACACCCTGGGGGCAACAAAACACCATTTCAATTCTCACTATAACTTCTTAAATACTCATTTCATTCAGAAAACAATTTATTTTAACCTGAAAATATTTTGGAACATTTTAAACAAGAAAATACCACCACATAAAACTGACAGGAAATATTAAGTATTGGAATATTAATTTAATGTCAGGTCTTCCGGCCAGGTTAAACAATTTTTCAAATCAAAGTTTTGCTGATAATTTACTCACCTCCATGTCATCCAAGATGTCCATGTCTTTCTTTCTTCAGTTGAAAAGAAATTAAGGTTTTTGATGAAAACATTCCAGGATTTTTCTCATATAATGGACTTCACTGGGAACCAAACAGTTCAAGGTCCAAAAGACACTTTCAGTACAAACTGCAAAATGAACGAATCTTTTTCCAAATCAATTTGTTCGTTTCGTTCGTTGAATGAACCAAATGACTCGGAAAAGATTTGTTCATTTTGATGAACGAGTTCTGAAAGAAGAGTCACAAACGTGTCGCCACAGAACAGAGCAAGGCGAGCATTTGAGCTTATAAAACTTAAACTTTTTTTTCTTAAATGAGAGATTGATTCGCTTGATAAGACCCTTATTCATCGTCTGAAATCGTTTAAAGCCCTTTGAACAGTTTGCACTGAAACTGTCTTTTGGACCTTGAACCTTTTGGTTTCCATTGAAGTCCATTATATGGAGAAAAATCCTGGAATGTTTTCATCAAAAACCTTTATTTCTTTTCGACTGAAGAAAGAAAGACATCTTGGATGACATGGGAGTGAGTAAATTATCAGCAAAAGTATTTTCAAAAGTGAACTACTCCTTTAAATTTGAAATGCAAATTTCTAACTCTAAATAGCCAAAATAATCAAAACTTTGCTGAAAAAACAGTTGTGCAAAATCTGCAACATGCCTTCTTTAGCAAGTAAAAGTTGCCTTGATTATCCATACATCATTTAAAGACAAAAATCATGTTAAAATGAGAGTAACAAATATAATACCTCAAGCTTTTGAGGAACATTTATATTAATCAACATTGTATTGCATTGCATTTTATGTTTTGCCCCCCACAATAAAAGAGCTTTGATCATAAAACTAAGGATTAAAATATATTCTTAAGATACTGGGAGATATAGAGTGACAACTGATATTTAAATGCATTTTAAGTAAGTTTTCTGCTTTAATGTTATAAACATCTCATTGATTTACATTTTAAGCTATCAGAACTTTTTGGCCATATGAATATTATCTATTGCTGCAAATTGGATTTTTTTTTTTTACTTCCAAGTATAGCTTCAAATTCTCCTACTATAAGCCATACAAACCTGATGTATCAAATAAAATACTTTAAAATAAACATGCATTTTTTATTTTTTTATTTTTTTAACTATTATTCCATATGTCAGGCTTTACAGGGTTAAAAAAAATTAAATGGTAAAACAGAAAATATATTACCGTAACCTTGTAAATAACTGAATTACACAACATTGTTTGTCCTTTTATGACAGAAACTTGGCCACACGTCTGAGACAGGGATGCTTGAGTTCATGGTCCCCTGACAAACAACTCAAACACTAAACATGAAAACACTATGATTTCCACAAGCATCAATGCATGCAAACACTCGCGCACACAAAACACGAGCCTCACACCAGGACATGAGGAATACAGTGAGGGCTCTTGTTGCTTAGATACTGATGTACCACTGTCTCTTTCTGTGTTAATGTCACAAACCACAATTAGGCTGTGACCACCATGAGTGAAATACAATCATGTTACAAGACATCACCTGTAGCACTACAATTTATCATAATAACAAGAGGCACTAGTTCATCCAAGTAAGTCCTGTTAGCCCTAACTTCTTACACTAAATTATAAACAATAGAAACATTTCTTGATAAGCTGGGAACTCACCTAAGTTTCCATCCCAAAACGGCATCTTTGAGTTTGTAATGGTTGTTTCGGATTCTAAATGGACTCTGTATTCAAATAACCATTATATAGTGCAGCGTTGTTGGTAACCATTCCCAGAATAATGACACTGTTCCACATGACCGTGATGTCATGGAAAAAGATACACAGTCTCAACTAAATCTCATTCAAGAAAGTGCACAACCGGATGAGACGCATCCAGAAACACTCCACAAATGATTAACCCTCCTCTTAACCTTGTCCATATCAACCTCGTCAATGTCCATAAAATCACTCAGTGTTTTATCCTGACATGAGAGGTCAAAATGGCAATACACATCCAAGATGACTTAACCTCTAAGTGATCATCAACTCAACCCTTCATCACTTATCTCCAAGGTGCAGTGCCAGATTACACATTAACGAGTGGAAAACAAGTGTAGGGCTGTAATCAAATATGGAGTATACTGTTATGATTTTATTAACAATTACAATGATTATATTGCACATGCTGAAGTCATAATAAAGGACTGTAGAAATAAAAGAAATATAGCATATTTCATTGTTGGATCATGAAAAACATGTATTTGATATCCGGCCAGTTTAGATACACCATGCTAGAACTGGGCTGGACCCACTTTTGCCTTCAGAACTGCCTTAATTCTTCATGGCATAGATCAAAAAAGGTGCTGGACACATTCCTCAGAGATTTTAGTCCATATTGACAGGATAGCATCCTGTAGTTGCTGCAGATTTGACCACCACATGCCAAACATGCTCTATTGGATTGAGATCTGGTGACTATGGGGCCATTTGAGTACAGTGAACTCATTGTCATGTTCAAGAAACCAGTTTGACATGATCTGAGCTTTAGTGACATGGTGCGTTATCCTGCTGGAAGTAGCCTTCAGAGGATTGTACACTGTCTTCATAAGAGGGTGGACTGGACATGGTCAATACTTAGGTAGACTGTGGCATTTAAACAATGCTCAATTGGTCCCAAAGTGTACCAAGAATATCCTTCTCACCATTACACCACCAGCAGGCTGAATTGTTGATACAAGGCAGGATGGATCCATGCTTTCATGTTGTTTATGCCAAATTCTGAGCCTATCAATTCAATTCTGATATGAATATTGCAGCAGAAATTGAAACTCATTGCCTCGTCTATGTTTTTTTCCAAACTTCTATTGTCCAATTTGGGTAAATGCATGTGAATTGTAGCCTTAGTTTCTTATCTGACAGGATTGTGCTGCTGTAGCCCATCTACTTGAAGGTTCGATGTATTGTATGTTCAGAGATGCTCTTCTGCAGACCTTGGTTGTATGTTTGTAGTTTATTTGTTGCCTTTCAGCTCTGAGCTAGTCTGGCCATTCTACTCTGACCTCTGGCATCTACAAGGCATTTTCACCACAGATTTTTCTTTCAACCCATTCTGTGTAAACCTGAAAAGGTCATACAACTGCGCTTTGACCATACGTCACATCCGCCTTAGGGTACCCTAAATGTCGGTTAATGACTCTCTAATCCTAACCCTACCCCAGACCTAAAGCGTTACCCCGTCACCTAACTGACGTTAAAGATAAAGCATCAGTTGTATGACGGCCCGGGATCGCATAAGTGACGTTTAAGGGTACCCTACAAAGGCGGATATTGACGTATGGTCAAAAGCGTCAGTTGTATGACGTCTTGTTAGAAAATCCCAGTAGATCTGCAGTTTATGATACTCAGACCAGCCCGTCTGGCATTAACAGCCATGCCCCGTTCAAAGCCTCTCAAATCACCTGTCTTCCCTATTCTGATGCTCAGCTTGAACTTCAGCAGATCGTCTTGACCATGTCCACATGCATTGAAGATGATGCCATGCGATTGGCTGAAAGATATTTGTATGCATATTTATAACCAATGAAGTGGCCAGTTAGCATATACAGTATATATTATTATATTATACTATGATGATGTTATGTTATGTTATACAGAGGAAAAATTTCAAAACCTGTCTTGACCGTGTAAGTAAATGCAGCAATTTTGATCTAAATGTTAAAGTCGGCATGAAACGGAAGTTGAGATAGTCATTTTTTCCTTGTCGTGACGTATATCTGAGTGAAAAGGGCTTCTGAAATTAGAAAAAATGTAGGACAGGGCTTGATTTCATCCTTCAGGAATTGATTGGATCGTTGGAGGTTGGGCGTTGCGAACAATTTGAATGCGATTCTCTGAGAGGCAGTGCACCGATAGCCGCACCCTCATCGGATCTGGCCGCACCCTTTTGCCATTCCATGTGACCAAAAGAGAGAGAGGTTGTTTCGATGGGGGAGAGAAAAGTATGTATTTGATAAAAGATTTCAAGGGTACATGAATTTTAAAAAAATAATGAAGTGCATGGATAAATCATTTATAATAAACACTACAATATTACATATAAAAAGAAGATTTGTCAAATTTGATTTCATGCCGACTTTAAATAATAACTGAAATAATTATACACTGTTTACTTGTAAACAAATAGTTCATCATCACCGGTTTGTTTTGACAAACTTTTATGCTTTAAGCAAAAAAAATGTTGTATGGAATAATAAATATAAAAATTATTTACCAAAAATATGAGCATCACTTCTGCTTTGCCCCATAGACTTGGTAAGTGAATTACAATAGAAACAATTTTAGTTTGTTTTTGTGAACTGAGGTGGTCCTTGCAAGCTTCACTTGTGTTAAATCCTAAATATTTCCTCAAAGGAAGAGAAGTAACCCAACCCATAGACATAAACTTTCTTTGTTGTGTATGTAATTTATACACTATAAAATAACAGTGATTTAACCTGACTTCCTGTGTTTGTGACACAAACCTCCAGACATGGAACATAGATCACCGTAAATAGTACATCAAGACTTCTCATTTAATGGACTTTTACTATTATAACAAATACATACTTCCCATGTCATACTGTTAGGCATTATCTTTATGGTCATAGGATTACAAAACTAGCAGCACAGAGGAAGATTTAATGTTGAAGCAAATATTATCTCATTAAAATTAATTGTAAGTTTGCTTTTTGTGATTAATGTTTAAAAAACGGATTCAAAAATATTTTTTAAAATGTCAATATTATTCAATCATCTACAGTATGTGACAGTGTTGCAGTTTAAACATCACCCTTTAGCTCACCTGTAAACCCAAATATTCACTTAAAGATTACAAAGTGCAACATCCTGTTTATGATAAAATGTAAACCATGCAGCTGAGGGGGAGAGTTAATAATGGCTGACTGAGAACAACATGAATGGAGGTTGTAGCAGTCTACTCTACATGTAGTTAAAAATTCTCCAACTGAAAAAAATGGGTCAATGAAACAGCAACTGAATCAATGAACTGAAAACATTTTTAAAAAAATTGGCTGGATCTATTTATTCTAAATTACATAAAAAATGCAATCCATTCAAAGAGAACTTGCATAAATCTCTTCTATACGAGTATTAAAGGTGTAACTAGGCTAGTACTTTATAGGTATGAGATGGTTACACAACCTGACATTTTTAGATTCCTTAAATCTATAGTTTGTGGAAAAATAGACAAATGTTTACAAAGCATGTATTAAATGAACAGGATTACAGTGAATGAAGCTAAACAGGGCGACGGGAATTGCTATTTTCTCTGAATTCACACTTCACAGATGACATTTCTAAGAACTTAGCACATGTTGCAACTGTATTTTGAAGAGTAGCCTACTGATTTTTATCATCTTGTTAACGCGTGAATGACGAAATTACCTCAAAATGTTCAGAGTTCTCATTTGGTTGTTCTGATGCTTTTGTAATGGCATAATTATTATTCGAAATTTTGGCTTGTCAGTTTGTTGTTTTCTTAATCGTCCACACCGGAACTCTTTATGCTTATTACTTCCTTTCACACGTTAAAATGTAACAAACCCTGCGTGTTTGCGCATCGAAATTATTACTTCATGAAGTTACTGTATAACTCAATAATAACTCACCTCTCGAAGCTTTTGCGCAATACGCAACCTACTTCAGCGTCTTCTGTCGTTATGTCTACTGTTGGTGGCAGCAACTCTGCTTGTCAAAGGTATTGTGGGTTGATAGCATTATCCACCCAAAAAAAAATATATCCCAAAGCATATATCAGAAGGTAAACGGCGTCAAAGAAAGCACGTCGCCCAGTTAAAGCGCGCGCGGTGCAGACTCCAGACTCGCGCGCTCAAAGATAACCTATACAGTTAGTTTTCACAGCTCTGAACTCCGCCCGTGTTCTCATCTGTCATGACCATGAGCTAGTCTCCTCTGAGCTGTACCGCCATCGAAAAAGATGAAAAAGGAGAAGAAAAGAAAGTAACACATTTGTGCTTTACATGTGTGCCATACGCCTGTCGTATAAAGCTAAAGAGCACGGGAACGCGCGCGCATTGTTCTTAAAAACTCGAGGAAAACTTATACTTTATACTGTCTACTGTTTCATTCGACTCAATTTCATAAGTTTCACTCTGTCAATATTGTTTGAAATAATTCATTAAAAAAATACATAATCATTCAGATCTTTTGAACTGATTTGCTCGTCATTGTCCTCATCATCGTTGACAACTATAAAATACCAGGACGCAAAATGTTTGTTTTTTTCTTGATTATGTTGTAGCCTACATCATGTCATGCCATTATAGTGACTGGTCTGGCATGTGTGATTAATATAGTTGAACTGCATTTCGTGATAAAACGTTTAGAGACTTGCGGTCCGCATTCTTATCATATCTACTAGTGATGCTTTAGTGCCATCTAGCAGTACAAATGCAGTAGGCAAAAAAAGTTTAACCAGGGCCCAATTTTTGAGAAGGGTAGACTCTAGTTTTTTTGTAAGATTTAGCAGTTTGTACTATTTTATAGCACTTACTATTCAGTTCTGTAGGCTATTTAACTTATTATTTTCACGGATGATTTAGTTGTACAAATAATATAGGCTAATATATTAGCCTATATTATTTAGGCTAATATATTATATTAGCTGCACTTTTTAAGTGTCACACATCTGATGTGAACCACTGCGGCTAATGAATTGAAGTCTTTCTGAATAGTGTTTCTTTCCAAGAAATCTGAATTTAAAAACAGAATATAGTTAATATAGAAACAAATTAAGTTAAATATTTCAAAAGGGTTACCAATGGGTATGTTTAGGACCATTGTTGTGTAAGTTACTCTAAAAAGTAATTAATTACTAGCTAATTACATCCTCAACTGTGTAATTAGATTTAATGTACTGATTTGCTTACTTATTACTTATAACGTTTCCAAATCCCATATCAAGATCAACCAGTTGAACAGTAAAAGTACACAAAATAAACTTTCTTTCAAATTGATTTGTTCAAATAAACAACATACAATTGCATAAATTATTCTTAACCTGTCCAAAGTATTAAAAGGAAAAGGTTATATTAAAAATATATTTTTTATGTTAAACCCACTATTTTTATATATAATTGTTCTATAATCAATACAGTATTTAATGCTAATCAGAAGTAAGTGTAATTCAATTTCAGAAAGTAATCCCTTAACTTAATCAGATGTCCCATTAAGTTAAGGGATTACTTTCTGAAATTGAATTACACTTACTTCTGATTAGCATTAAATACTGTATAGATTATAGAACAATTATATATAAAAATAGTGGGTTTAACATAAAAAATATATTTTTAATATAACCTTTTCCCTTTTAATACTTTGGACAGTTCAAGAATAATTTATGCAATTGTATGTTGTTTATTTGAACAAATCAATTTGAAAGAAAGTTTATTTTGTGTACTTTTACTGTTCAACTGGTTGATCTTGATATGGGATTTTGAAACGTTATTAGTAATAAGTAAGCAAATCAGTACATTAAATCTAATTACACAGTTGAGGATGTAATTAGCTAGTAATTAATTACTTTTAGAGTAACTTACACAACAATGGTCCTAAACATACCCGTTCGTAACCCTTTTGAAATATTTAACTTAATTTGTTTCTATATTAACTATATTCTGTTTTTAAATTCAGATTTCTTGGAAAGAAACACTATTCAGAATGACTTCAATTCATTAGCCGCAGTGGTTCACATCAGATGTGTGACACTTAAAAAGTGCAGTAAATGATAAAACAATTGCTCAACAAACAAGTGCTTATGAATTTAAATAATTTGAAAACAAATACCAGTTTACAATATCCAGCAGCATGAACTCTTTTTGCACAGTTTAATAATACCTGGAGACTGCTGACAATGAGAACCTCGCATATTCAATTGTAAAATGGTCACACTTGCTCTTCGTTAAAAATAAACTAGAAAGATCATACAAAGTTAATTATTTCCAATGGGTCTAGTCTTTGCATTTGTTTGAAGTTTGAATCACATCTCCCATGTTGGTATAGAACTGGCACTGTCACAAAAAACTAGGGTCCTATAACTGCAGTCCTGATTCCTCTGATATTGCCGGAATATAGTATTTATTATGCAATTTTTAAAACATTTTCTCTAATAAATAAGATTACTTGCAACCTTCCTGCCATTTTGTAATATATTATACTCATAAAACAATAATAATTCTCCAAGACACACTACATTGTCTACATTCTATTTTGATTAAATAACAGTCCAAAATATGAATGTTAAGAGGAATAACTTTTATTCAGAATTTAAATACCATAAAAAAAAATTGGTCAGTGCAGGTACTAGAGACGATGGCGGTGCTTTTACCAGCGACACAAGCACTGAGTTCACCTTTACAAGCTGAGTGAAGCACTTTACAAATGAGACATTTTTCTAAAGATAAAAGCAGAACATATCCAAGTAAAATGCAGACATAAATACATAATTTAAAGGAGAACACAACATGGAGGAATTCAGGATGGATCAGTGCATGAATGCCCCTATAATGTAGGCTCTGAGCTTCAAGATACCTTAGTTCGGTGTATCAGCAAAGAGCATGACTGTGCTGAACTTAACAAGAGCTGCCTACTTCAATGTGCTACGACTGGCCAATTAGTCACATTTTCATTGTTTCTAAATGTTGCAATTTAGAGAAGTTAACTGGTGCTTTTTTTGGCACAGCATGTCACCTGCTCTTTTTCTTTACTGATCAGAGCCTATTGTTTGCATTAGATGGGCATTAAATGATTCCAGTCCCTGAATAGCTTAGAAGTGTGCTGTTGTAATGGTGTAATGAATTGCTCTAATGAGGTAATGTGTTCCCCGATTAAATAATTTCTAGTTAAAACTACTAATAATAGCACTACAGCAATATTATTTACAATATGAAAAAAGGAAAGACAAGTGATTAAACCGATGAAAAGTTCAGCCTCTGATCTTTTAGATTCTCATCCCATTTGAAAATTGGATTCCTCCAGAGTCTGTATAAAGGGACAGATGTAGAGAAGCTCAGCTTTTTATGTGCATGTCAAGCAGTTCTACTAGTTGATTCTTATTAATACGCAAACTAGAATTGTCCATGAGTGTATTTGCTAGTCATACCTTATTACTTCAATGGAGGGGCATGATGGGAGGCATTTGGCTATCGCTGTGGCTCCAGTCTTGGTTATGTTATTGGCCTCCAGGCTGCAATTATTAGTTTTTAAAAACATTAGCGTACTGTAAATCAGCCGAAAAGGTAAACTTTCACTGCAAGCAGCCAAGTAACTTACTCAAGTCTTTTCAGCTTTGTACACAGGGGCAGAATCTTCGCCAGTGTCGATGCAAGACTGTCACCACATCCATTCCATGACAAGCTGAAAAAGACAATGACTTTATAAACTAACACACAGGGACCAATAATGTGTGGGTCCATGCATTTATGAGTCAAACTACAGCATTTGAAATATCTGATCCCCACCTGACATCTTCTATGGATGGACAGTGTTTGAGGGATGATGCCACATCAACCAGATCTGAACTCCCAAATGAAGTCAAACTGAGAGGCAAGTAGTTACACTGGTTTACAGTATGAAGCAGTATACAGTAAACAGGTTATATACTGTTCAAAAGTTTAGGGTCGGTAAAATGTTGATGTTTTTGAAATAAGTCTCTTATACTAACCAAGGATGCATTTATTTAAATAAAAATACAGTAAAACGTCAAAGAAATATTGTTAGAAAATAAAATAACTGTTTTTTATTTTATGTAATTGTAAAAAGTCATTTTCAGCAGTCATTTCTCCAGTCTTTAGAATTACATGATCTTTCAGAAATCATTCTGATATGCTGATTTGCCGCTCAAGAAACATTTCTTATTATTATCAGTAATGAAAACTGCTTAATATTTTTTGTGGAAACCATACCTCTTTTTAATTACTTGATTAATAGATCTTTTAAAAGAATAGCATTTATTTGAAATATAAATCCTTAGTAAAATTGTACATTTCTTTACTGTCACTTTTGATCAACTTAAAAAACTTCTGCTGATAATTCACTCACCTCATGTCATCCAAGATGTCCATGTCTTTCTTTCTTCAGTCGAAAAAGAAATTAAGGTTTTTGAAAACATTCCAGGATTTTTCTCCATATAATGCACTTTACTGGTAAACAAATGGTTCAAGGTCCAAAAGACAGTTTCAGTGCAAACTGTTCAAGGGCTTGCCTTTAAACGATTCCAGATGATGAATAAGGGTCTTAAGTGTAATGATTGCTCATAAAAAATAAATAAAAAAATAACCAAGTTTAAGTTTTATAAGCTCAAATGGTCGCCTTGCTCTGTTGATACGCATTCGTGAATCTCCTGTTCAAACTTGTTCATCAAAATGAATCGAATCGTTTCCTGAGTCAATTCGTTCATTTTGTTCGTTGAATGGACCAAATGACAAAAAAAGATTTGTTCATTTTGATAAACGAGTTCGAACAGGAGAGTCACGAACGCTGCATCACAGAACAGAACAAGGCGACCATTTGAATTTTTAAATGAGCGATCGCTTCGCTTGATAAGACCCTTATTCATCGTCTGGTGTCGTTTAAAGCCCTTTGAACAGTTTGCAGTTTGCACTGAAACTGTCTTTTGGACCTTGAACCGTTTGGTTACCAGTAAAGTGCATTATATGGAGAAAAATCCTGGAATGTTTTCATCAAAAACATTAATTTATTTTCGACTGAAGAAAGAATGGCATGGACATCTTGGATGACATGTGGGTAAGTAAATTATCAGCATAAGTTTTTTTAAAAGTGAACTACTCCTAAGTGAACAGCATCCTTGCTGAAAATAAATATTAATTAAAAGTATTTTTCAAAATAAATGTATTTAAAGAACTTTTGAACAGTAGTGTGTGATGGAACAAATTCAATCATATATGTGGCTCTGTAAAGTATTTGGTGTCTTACTGTAGTATTTTCAGTGCCTTCATGCTTATGAGACCTTCACAAAGAGCCTTGGATCCTTGTGGGTCAAACTGATTCTTCTGACAAACTAAAAAACAAGCAAATCACCATTGCAGACATCTTTTTAAAGCAATAGTTGAATCTAAAATAAAAATTCTGTCGTTATTTACTAATGTAGTGCACAGCATGCATGACTTACTTGAGTTCTGAAAGCTGAGGCAGTAACGGAAGGACTTGAGATAGTTTAGCAGCACTGGCCTGACCAAGCTTATTTTTGGACAGCCTGTGAAAACAAAATAATGAAGAATGGTCAGCTACTGATTTTGCATGCAATATCACACATTAATTAAATCAAGTATATGTTTTACTGTAGTTTCTGAAGAGCTCTGCAATGGGATAGAGCCGCCAGTAGCTTCTCTCCAGCCTGGTCACTTATACTGTTGTCTGACAGACTGCAAAAAGTTTTGAGGAACATTAATAATGATGCAATGTTTCTCACTTAACTTTAGATAATAACACTACCCTTTAAATGTTTAGGGTCAGTTTTTTTAATGGTTTTGAAAGAAGTCTCTTATGCTCATTGATCAAAAACACAGTAAAAACTGGTTTGTAAACTAGTAAAAAGTAATATTGTGAAATATCATTACAATTTAAAATAACTGTTTTGTATGTCAATAGCTTTTAAAATGTAATTTATTCCTGTGATGGCAAAGCAACATTTTCAGCGTCATTACTCCAGCTTTCAGTGTCACATGATCCTTCAAAACCATTTTTTCATACTGATTTGGTAATAAGAACCATTTCTTATTATTATTATCAATGTTGAATATTTTTGTGCAAACCATTTTAACTTTTGAACAGTAGAGTGCATTTTAAATAAACACAAGTTAGTGTGTATTTCCACCATATTTAATTGTGTCCACTAGATAGCGGTCTATCACAAACTTTATAAATTGTTCTCCCAGCTAAGGAATAATCTGAATCTCATACTCAATACAGTTGCCATACCTCAGCTTTAGTAGTTTGGTCCATGAGGGGATGTATTTCACAAGCTCATAAGTACCACCATCTCCCATTCTGCCAACTTTCCAACCTGTAAATAGCATTACATTTTTTTTACATATAAGCAAATGCTGTTAGCATTTGTGTGCATGTGCTTTTACAGACCACAACACTTACTCAATCTCTTCCATCTGTCTAAACCCCTTAAAAGAGGCAAGTAGACAAATTATGCCAGTGCCATTCACAAACGTCTCTGATGTCACCACTCTAATGTTGTTCAAGCTAAGGAGAGCAAACAACCAGATTAGATATGAAATAAAAAGATGGGTTTCTGGGAGTGTATGCCTGTTTATTGACTGTTTGCTAAATATTCAGGCTAACCTGAGCTTTCGAAGAGAGTACAAATGGCTGAAGCCTTGCGTTAGGATGGTTATCCCCTCCTCATCAAGTACCAAAGAGTCTAGTCTATAATTGAAAGCAAAGTATTAAAAGTGGTATAACCGGTCAATGACAGTGAATGTATTCATTACAGAGTTCGGTGTTTGTAAAGCGGACACTACAACATGTATTATCCGTATCTCTGCCAGTGAGACGCATTGCACCAGTCCTTTGACCAGGTCACGTCCTTTAGCTGTTGTCCAGCCAGAGCACTGGGACAGACTGGACAAAAACATATCAGCCAATCAGCAATGTTGCACTTTGTTGCGATGAGAAATAATGAAGAAAATCAGACACTTACTTAAATGATTTCAGATTTGGCACACTTTGAAGAGCTCCCCCTAATGTTGCAGCTCCACGGTCACCTAAAACAAGCTGGGACAAACTAAAATACATACAGGAAGGAAAAGGTAAATAAGCTCACATTATGAAATTACACATACTTTTCTTTGTAAAGACCTTTTTTTCTATGCAAAGTTAAACTTTACTTGGTAATAAGAAAGACAACAAACCTCAGACTCTCAAATACTGGAGTGCTTGGTAATGCTTCAGCAAGAGTTTCCACATCATCCTCAGCTGCAGCTTTCAAATCAAGACTGTAAAGTATACAGTACTTATAATAACACCAAGAGCGTTACAAATAAAGTACACAAGGGTGTTTCTTCAACATCTTTAAGTCCCAGGGGTTGATTTTTTATATTTATGTAAAATTAAATGGTAACACTTTACAATAAGGTTCATTAGTTAACATTAGTTAATGTATTTACTAACATTAACTAACCATGAGCAATACATTTGTTACTGCATTTGTTCATCTTTGTTAATGTTAGTTCATGAAAATACAGCTGTTCATTGTTTGTTCATGTTAGTTCACGGTGCATTAACTAATGTTAACAAGATTTTAATCAAGTATTAGTAAATGTTGAAAATAACATTAACAAAGATGAACAAATGCTGTATATGTGCTATTCATTATTAGTTCATATTACCTAATGTAGTTAACTAATGTTAACTAACGAACCTTATTGTAAAGTGTTACCAATTAAATAAAATGTTTTAAAGCATGACCATCCAAACTAAGAATAAATTATTTCAAAATGATTTTTATTATTAATATGCCCGGTTTAACAGACAAGCCTTAAGCCTAGTCCCAGACTAAAATGCATGTGAGCTAAAAAAGCAACTTCTTGACATCTTAAAATGTCAGTGTCATTTTTGTCAGTAATATTTTTTCTTCTAAGGAACGTTTATAAAAGCTACTTAAATGTCCTGAATTTAACTAAGGCCTAGTCCTGGCTTAATCTAAGCCTTGTCTGTGAAACCAGGCCATAGTGCATCGCGTTTGGTTATGGGAATCTTTCCCATGTCTTTCATTTTGAATTATCTTTGTTATTTTGTCATTTAATTCCTCAGTACCTCATGTCACCATGTCATGTGCTTCTCTTGCTCTATGTGTTGTTGTCATTGGGTGTGTTCGATCAGTGTAAAGCATGCAAAGCCTTCTGATCTGTAATCGCTCGTGCTGCACAGCACCACTTAAGGTTGAACACACCTTTTGTTTTTTTTTCTAGTCTGTTCTGTTTAGTCACTGGCTCATTTTTTGATTAGTTCCATTTATTCATTGTTATACGATTAGTCCATATGTATTTATACCCCTCATGTTCCATCTAACTTTCTGTAACATATATCCACTGGAGCAAGTTGAAAGTGAGAGGTGAAGTTTATTGATAAAAGACTTAAACTTAACTAAAAACATGACTTGAAACATGACTAGAAACGAAATGTGAACATAGACTTAAACATGGACCTGAACACTGAACTTGGACATAAATTGAATAAACCCATGAAAAACATAAAACACAGAGCAAGAGAAGCACATCACGTCTGATCACATTAAGAACTGGGGAATTAGATAACTAATACATTTTCTCAAAAGTTAGTGTACTTGTTTACAACATATATTAATTTTATATTTAATTTTTAATCAAGCTATAATCTAGTCAAATTATGCAAATACAAAAATTATTTATTTAGGATATACAGATGCTACAGAATTAGCCCTAGCAATGAAAACATCTCATGTGGTGTATGTATATTAGGGCTGTGCAAAAGTTAATTGCAATTAATCGCATCCAAAATAAAAGTCTGTGCTTACATAATATATTTGTGTGTGCTGTATATAATTATTTTGTATTTATAAATACCTATGCATGCATGTATATATTTAAGAATTATTTGCGCTTAATTATATATATATATATATATATATATATATATATATATATATATAAATACATAATCTATATTATATAAAAATAAATATTTTATATATGAATAACACATTTTCTTAAAGGTATACATGCATGTGTGTATATATATATATATACAATATATATATATATATATACATGTGTGTATATGTGTGTATATGTATATATACAAAATAATTATATACAGCACACACAATATATTATCTAAACACAGACTTTTATTTTGGATGCGATTAATGGCAATTCATTTTTGCACAGCCCTAATGTATATATACACTCTATAAAAAAACATCTAAATGTTTAATAAAACACCCATACATATAAAATAAAGATAATTATCTGTTTATTGTGCTTAATAATGTAAACCTTACGTGAGGCTCCCTGAGATTCGGTAAGGACGGAATGACTGCAGACAAAAACTCTGGCACCTTTTCGGTCCACTTTAAGCTGAGAAAACCTGGACACAAAATGAAATGAGCAGGATTCAAACTAAGAAAAAAGATGCCTACTACAATAAAATCAGCATAAACTCATTGACTTACTTTAAATCCTCCAAGGCAAGACATTTCTGGATGGGAAATGTCAGAGGAGTGAGATGCTGCCCTTCTATGTCACAGCCATCAAAGCTAAAGAATGTGACAAAAGTGTTTAAAAATAAATAAAAGAAAAGCACAAAACAACCAAAACCTTTCAAGCTAACAAAAAGCCAACTCACCTAATGGTCTGCAGAGCAGGTGAGACATTTTCAGGATGAACTCTGTAAGACAAAACAGGCCAAATTAACTTTGCATATGTAACATTGTAAACCCTTTTTATACACAATATTTATAGCACTCCACACTCTATGAATGTAGAAAATAATAGGTAGTTATGAAACTTACATAGAAGTGGAGCTGGAATTGGCCTCTGTAATGATGTTTATGGAAGTACAGTTGACCCTGCAAATGTTGGGTCAAATATATTTTTTATCTCCTCTGGATGTTTCTTAATCAATATTTAGTGCTATACTTTTTACATAATCAATCATATGATTGAATGGAGGGTGAATACACATTAGTAAGATATAATATAATTGCAAATGGTTATATGTAATTATAGTATAATTGCAAATGGTTATATGTAATTTTAATTTGTTGTGCCATTCAACATGAACACGCAAGTGGGTTCTAATTTAGGGTGAAATGAGGGTCACAGGAAACCACAGTTAAATAAACAGGGAGACACATTTTGGTTAACTCAAGTAACATCAAAAAAATTCAACAGGTGTCAATTATTAATACTATTCACTTCACTACACTTCACTTTGTCTTTGCCTACATTTGCAGTTTTAAACACATATTAATTTGTGCATTTGCTGTGCTGACAAGGTTGTGAAAAATGGTACATGTTGTCTTTAAGTTATCAGTGGTCACATGATGTGTGTCTGTGAGCGTGTGTATGTGGCTTGTGGGCTTCAGGACTGCACCTGATCGCTCTGATGTGTGGCTGCAGAATAAGACATTTGGCAATGAGACTTATAACAGCATTTCCTGTCAGCCATGGCTCTTCAATCCTAATGAAAACATCCCAAAAACATCATTATCCCCACTTTGTATCTGCTATATAAAAATAGCAACTAATCAGAAATAAGACAGAAATAACAGAAATAAACTCACACACATCCACCAAAATTTCCACAACATCTCAAATTATGAAACACCCTTAAATAAAACAGATGTTTTGTTTCTACCTGATGTCTCTGTGTTGGTGACATCTACTGAACTGTTTGACAAAATCCTCTATTTGCTCAGAAATCAGACCATTATTTCTTAATCTGAGAGGAATAAAAAAATGTGCATTAAAACTAACCCAACTATCCAAAAATCCATGCAACTGTCGAAAGTTATCTGTGAGATCAATCCTTGTTAAAATCTTACTTCACAGTATGGATTGTGGAGAGCTCAGCCAGGCTGTCCAGTAAAGGCTGCCCTCGACTGATGCAGTGAATTAGAAGAAAATCTAAAGAAAGAGAGGAACGATAAACAAATTAACCCCAATGTTTCTATAAGGTAGAGCATTTAGAGAGGACAATAAAGAAAAGGGGAAAAATCATTTCAAAACTATTGAGACGACTAGGAAAAATGATTAAGTATTAAGTTATGAAGTGTGCACAAAACACATGGTACATAGCAATGTAACTGTGGTCAAACACTCACTCTAATGTAAGTAGACTAGGGCATCTGTTCAGGATTTCCACAAGCTTCTTCAAGTGTATGACATCAAAACTGCACTCCCTTAACCTGTATGTCAAGACAGCTATAAGAGGAAGCTAAACACCAAACCACTTTCACTTTTGACTTGAATAAACCTATCATTCGTGTGACTATTTGATTGTCTTTCGATTGTGATGCCTCACATGCATTTTGGGAAATTACCTAAAGAGTCTTGCCGTTGACGTGTTCCTGCACAAAATGAATCAAAGACTGATCTTCCACTCCAAGACTAAAGAAGAGAAAAGCATATACAGTACACAGTAAAAAATAATCCTGTAAAAAAAAAAGTAAACTACTGGCAGCTGTGGGTGCAAGTCATCAAACTGTAAAAATACAGTGTGTTACTGTTTTTGAAATTAACAGCTAAATACTGTATTGTCAGCTACAGTATAAAACTTTAATTTAACAGCTATATGCTCCAACACAAAAACAGTAACACTCTGTATAGTTACGGTATGATGCTGGCAAACACTGTAAAAATGAATCCTGTAAAAAAACGGTAAACTACTGGCAGCTATGGTTGCCAGCATCGTACCAATCGTACTAAAAATACGGTGTTTTACTGTTTTTGAAATTAACAGCTAAATACCGTATTGTCAGCTACAGTATAAAACTTTAATTTAACAGCTATATGCTCCAACACAAAACAGTAACACTCTGTATAGTTACGTTATGATGCTGGCAAACACTGTAAAAATGAATCCTGTAAAAAACGGTAAACTACTGGCAGCTATGGTTGCCAGCATTCGTACCAATCGTACTAAAAATACGGTGTTTTACTGTTTTTGAAATTAACAGCTAAATACCGTATTGTCAGCTACAGTATAAAACTTTAATTTAAAAGCTATATGCTCCAACACAAAACAGTAACACTCTGTATAGTTACGTTATGATGCTGGCAAACACTGTAAAAATGAATCCTGTAAAAAAACGGTAAACTACTGGCAGCTATGGTTGCCAGCATTCGTATCAATCGTACAAAAAATACTGGTGTTTTACTGTTTTTGAATTAACAGCTAAATACCGTATTGTCAGCTACAGTATAAAACTTTAATTTAACAGCTATATGCTCCAACACAAAAACAGTAACACTTTGTATAGTTACGGTATGATGCTGGCAAACACTGCAAAAATGAATCCTGTAAAAAAACGGTAAACTACTGGCAGCTATGGTTGCCAGCATCGTACCAATCATACTGAAAAATACGGTGTTTTACTGTTTTTGAAATTAACAGCTAAATACCATAGTGCTAGGTATAAAATTAACAGCTAAATACCGTAGTGCTAGGTATAAAACTTTAATTTAACAGTTATATGCTCTAAAACAAAAACAGTAACACACTGTATTTTTATCGGTATGATGCTGGCAACCACAGCTGCCAAGTAGTTTTAACCGGTTTTTTTTACAGTGCACAGCTGCTAGTAGTTTACCGTTTTTTTACAGTGCTAAAAAACTTTTGAGAACAACTGAAAAAAATAATAATAATTGTGTAAACCAAACATTGTTCATGCCAATGAAAAGTGAGGAACAACTGGCAATGTCCGTACATAAGCCATTACCTGACTTCAACAGCAACAACCTTTTCACAAGTATTCATTGAGTTTACCAGATCCAGCGCACCTACTTGAGTCATTCGGTTGCCACTGATGCTGTGAAGGAGTACAATAAGTAAACTTTATGAGGTAAATTAACCCATAATGTCAATTACAAGCAACGAATGTTAGTGAAGACTCTTACCTCACTGAGCTTGAGATCTTTAGTTTGGGCAAATAATCAACAAAACATTTCACCCCTTCATCTCGGAGAGTATTATGAGACAAGCTACAATGGGGAAATAAGTAAAAATGTGTTTGCACAACAGTAAAATGTACGAACTTCTAATAGGATGAGAAAACAGTGGTAAAGAGAACAGAGGAATACTTACACTAGTTCAGATAGGCGAGGACAGTTCTCCAGTATCCTTGAGAGCTTCTCAACATTAGTTTTGCTCAGTTTATACTCTGTGAGCCTGTAAATGTCAGAGAAAGAGTCAAAACATCCTGTTTCCAAAGGTGCCAAATCTATTACAGTGTATTCAGCATTACAACATATATTTTAAGATATAAGGTATTGCATCAAAAGCAGGATTATTTTAATATTATTTAAATACTATTATAGTTTTTATTTCTATTTTCAAATTGTTTTTATTTTTAAATTTAATATTATATTTAAGTTTGGGTCATTTTGTTGTTTTAATTTTTTTTTTATATATATATATATATTTCTAAAAATTGCTCCTTTGTAATAATAATAATGTAATTGAAAAGTTTTTTATATTTCTAAAAATTGCTCCTTTCCTTTAAATTACTCACTGGCACAGAAGAAATCCACTCAATACCACTAAAATGCGAGTTCTGATTCATATAGCCAGCAAGGTAAATAAAAAGAATGTATACAGTAAGTATAAACCACTTCATGGAGTTTTCACAAGGCGGCAGAACTCACTACATGCGCTGAACTGAAGTGTTTGAGAACTTCAGTAATTTTAAAGGGCGCATCATGCTGCTAAGAAGAACTTTAGTTTAGAACTTTAGAACCGTTAGTGACCATCTGGATAAATAAAATAAATAAATAATTAAATATAATTAATTACAATTATTATTTTCAATAAGTATTATTAATCATTACTATTATTTATTAACAATAATGTATTATTAATTTTTATTATTAATTAATTATTAATTAATTATTTATACTCTAAAGAATTGAAAAGTATAATTCTTGTCATAATCACATGGTGAGCTGACATTACTTACTTGCAAATTGCTGCCTCTGCTTTTTCAGGAACAAGTTTGATGAATGCTTCTGCCTGGTGTCTAAAAAAATCAAGTAAAAAAACAACTTCAGGAATTCAAATAATCAATAATCAAGTGTTTTTAAAAGCATATTTAAAGAAAGGTAATTCCAAATTTAATTTCTAAAAATATGAAGTTAAATAAGACACCTTAGTTCTACAGCCGTGACACGCTGGCAGTCAGCAAGAGATCTGACCAATAACAAAGCCCCATTTGTAGACAGGTCAACATGACTTAAGCTGGAAAATAAAGTTATCTTAGATAAATAAAAGTAATATCAGCTCATTCGTAATAGGGATCAAATGCAGTTGTGCTACAGGAACCAGACAGTCATGGTCATTTACTTCAGTAGATGAAGAGAAGACATTTCAGGAAGGATCAACATTAACTTCTCAATGGACTCATTTGATAGTTTTAGATGGGAGAACCTGTAACACAAATATAAAACATGGAAAAGCAGAATCGAAGTGATCCATATAACAGTCTTTTGTATCTACACAATAGATTAGCAGACATTAGAGCTACTCACTCAATCTCCAAGAGGTTTTCACATTTAACCAGCTGCTTACACAGCTTGGCCATGTAGGCAGGTTGGATATCATAATGGGTTAAACTGGAAAGACAAAAAACACATAATGAGCGATTATCGCTGAATCAATGTACATAACAAAACTTAAGAGATATACCTCAGCTTTTTATGCACATGTATCCCATTTTCACTTGGGGTCAGCTGTCTTGAAGCATGTCTGCATTAATAAACCACATGCTTATACTATGCCAACATTACATAATTTACATAATAAGCAAAATTCTCTGCAACCACATCTGTATCTGTACCTTCTGCTGGTGTCAAACCAAAGAACCAACTTTTTGTTTTCATTTCCACTGGTGAGAAAAAGCACAGTGTTAGCATTTTAACAGCCATTCAGACAGGCAGAAAAATGATAAAACTCAATGCTGGTCTTGACCTTGCATTCACTCTCCTCAGGTTCTTCTGGTTACAGAGGGCAGAAGCAAGCATCACCACCCCATCCAAATCAACACCATTTTCACTGAGACTGTGTGTGTTCAGGAACAAAATATATACTCTTTTGAAAATAGAAATGCACTGGCAGTATGGTAAATGGGGAAGCTTTTTTGCACATGTACAAAGAAAGAGTTTCTCACTAGAACTGTCAAAACCAAAGGAAGCTGCAGATAAAAACATAGGCTTACTTGATCTCCTGAATTGTTCCTAGTTTAGGCAGAAGGTCCAGAATCTTCTTTAGGCCCTTGTTACCCAGCGAGTTGTAGGACAAACTGAGAAATGAGGAAAACATGTAACATCAGCGCTGTACTTACAAGAATTGTGGGTGTATGAACTCATTCCGATATGAGGTACATTGAAATTTAAAGGGTAGGATTTATGGTGAATTTTAATACTTACTCTAAAAGGGTTATGAAGGAGAAGCCCTTGAGTTTATTACACAGACTGACTACATGGGAAACGGTGATGTTACACTGCTTAAACCTATAAACAAACAATAACATGAAACAAATACAAGAAACATTTACTTCCTGTCAGTTCAGTATGTTTGGTTTGAAAAATATAAACCGACTGAAACAAAGGTAGTGACACAGCAGAAATTGTGGTGTAGGGTGTAGGTTTGATTTTGTCATTGGTGGGGACATTAGCAGTACCCTGTCTTAAGACACACCTATAAAAAAAATAAAACGCTGTGTGACCTTACTGTTGCTATAGTAACAGACATTTCACCTGCATCTGATGTGACATCAGTGGGTTAGTTAGAATGTTTTGAAGCATCGAAAATACATTTTGGTCCAAAAATAACAAAAACTTTGACTTTATTAAACATTGTATTGACTTCCGGTTCTGTCCGCAGTGACGCTGGTGATGTAAGACGCTGCTGACATGTTCTCTGGCGTCACTGTGGATTGGTTATCACAGAATAGGATGAGAATATAATGTTTTATAAAGTTGTAGTTTTTGTTATTTATGGACCAAAATGTATTTTCGATGCTTCAAACATTCTTACTAACCCACTGATATCACATGGACTACTTCGATGATGTCTTTATTTCCTTTCTGGACAAGGACAGTATACCGTACATATACATTTTCAATGGAGGGTCAGAAAGCTCTCAGACTTGATCTAAAATATCTTAAACTGTGTTCCAAAGATGAACGGTGGTCTTACGGGTTTGGAACGACATGAGGGTGAGTCATTAATGACATAATTTTCATTTTTTGGGTGAACTAACCCTTTAACCACTTATGTTATATTCTTGCCTCTTCCATGCAATAAATGGTTGTTGTTTAATGAGCAGGGATTTTCTGGCGTATTAACTTTAACTTCTCAGGTACTAATGTTAATAGTGTGACCCATTTCAGGTGCGGCCAAGCCTTTAATAAGCCTTATTTAGTGGAGTCGAGAGTAGAGAACACGATCTGAGCCAAGACTCTCTTGTGAAAGAGAATATTAATCTTAATGAGAATTGTCTTGGTTAAATAAAAGACATGAGTGGACAACGGCATAATAACCCTGCCCTGACCCTTAAAGTAAAACAAAGCCACAAATGTATGTCTGTGACCTTGTAAGAGGGAGTTGGAAAAATCATAAAGAAAACATTGCACATAAAATTGCAGATCTTCATCAATACATACTGTGTGTGAATGGCCTTTCACTATTTCTAATTAAAATATTTTTTTGATAAATAAATATACATATAAAATCAGTATTTAGCATCAAATTTGACATTTTTGTTTGCTGTCTTCAATATGATTGTCCTGAAAATTGTCATAACCTATCCTCTTTCACAAACTATCTGATTCTATCCTCTTATTCTCCTGAAATGCTGCCTAGTGATGAACACTTGGACTTTATAGACACCATACACCACATTATTAAAGGGGGGTTGACTGCGATTTCAGTTTTTTATTTTAAATAGTGTGTAATGTTGCTGTTGGTGCATGAACAGTATCTGCAAAGTTGCAGCGCTGAAAGTTTAATGTAAGCAGAGATATCGTCTTTTAAAAATCAGGAAGTATAATTGCGTACAAAACGACTCTATTGGGACTACAGCTGGGTTATGGTACGTCACTAACCTACTCATTTTCATCAACCCCTCCCTCCAGAATATGCAGGAAAGGGCATGCGCAAATTTCTGAGGCACGTCGAGTGAGTTGTGTTCACCCAGTTGTCAGGTCTTCTGTGTTTGAGCTTCCCACGGACACTATACTTCGACAACAATGGATACAATTTATGTTTGATTATATTCCTAAAAGTGACGATCGTAATCTAGCTCTCTGTGCTGCGCATTTACGAGAGACAGCTTCCAGAATCTCCACGAATTCAACACCGGATTCAACAAGAAACTGTTACTAAAACATGAAACAGTTCCAACTTTAAAACCAGAGGCAGCAGTTGTTGGGACACAACCTGTAAGTAGGCTAAGACTTCATCATTTAAAATGTATTTGCATGTATAATTCCCGACGTAGCCTTGTGTTTTATTTCTTTTCAAATGCCAGCGCTGGCTTTGTAGGCTTTATGGGCTACTAGTTATGCTATTTTGTGTCTACGGCAAACACGTACAAACATTATGGACCTGAATTTTGTATAATTACTAATGTTGTAAATGTATTTTTTATGTATATATGCTTTATGACTTTATTTTCAATTTGATCAAGAACGTAAACTTGCCAACGCTGTTTGTGTTTAACATTAGTAGCCAGTCAGTTGCTATCGTTGCCAGTCAGATGCTATTGTGTAAAACAAACGTGTATAAAGTTAAAAAATGTAGCAAATTATCATTCAGAAACGTTTATTAAGAGCAGTGTGTGGTGAATCCGCGTGCATTATTTGCGTGTATCCACCGTGTATCCATTTAGCCAATCACAACACACCTGGCCCAAACGAACCAATCTGAGCCCACCGCGTGTTTCTGAGGGAGTGGTTTCATAGAATCAGGAAGTCAACCGCTCGTTCAGGGTACAGAGGAGAGCGCGGCTTACAATAAAGGTGAAGTTTATGAAATATAAGACTTTTTAAAAAGAAAAACCACGAATACATGTTACATTGCACCCCATAAACACAATCATGCAAAGACAAAAATCAGTCAACCCCCCCATTAAAGCAAGATGAAAGCACAGCTCCTTCTATATGATCTAATGAAGCCATAAAGTCTAAACTCATTAAGTCTAAAGTTCAGTGTTATGTTTAAAATCTAGACTTTGTAACTACGGATTAATTTGTTGTCCTTTATCTTGAAAGGAATCTGATATTTAAAGGCATCAGCACTTACCTTACATTCTTCTGTTCACTTCCGTGTTATTCAAGTCTGTGTTTTCACTAAGAAAGAAAAAGTTAGAAAAATGCATTTTTATGTTATCCTGAATGCCTTCAGTGACCATTAAACTCTGCAGTCACTACAGACTGCACTTTAAAGATGGGGTAAGCAATATTTAAAAAACACAGTTTGAATGTTTGACGTGACCATCACAACAACAAATGTGTTGTAGTCACTCAGCATTAGGGGGCGTATGATGGTGGAGGAGAGAGAAAGAGTAAGAGGGAGATTTGACATCTGCTTTCCTCATAACCTGCCTCTCATAAATATTGGCCAGGGAGACCTGTGGACAGCCAGTTAACTTACCGGCTACCTTCACAATGTTGTGGTTATTTTTGTCCCTCAGGCTGATGCCCCCATACCAGGCAATAAAAGCAAAAGTAAGAACAGATTCAATAAAGGATTTATAAAATAAAGACAGCATAACCTTATCAATGTTAAAAGAGTTTAGCTTCCTAAGGAAGTAAATCGTTGTTGTCCCTTTTTACAGATCATCTGTGTTAATGTCAAATTTAAGTTTCCTATCTATCACAGTCCCCAAATATTAATACTGCTCTACCACCTCTATACTGATTCCTTTTATGTAGATGGAATCTGGATGATTTGGATCGGTCGTGGGCCCTGTGTCTCACATGTTGCCTGTCATTGCCCAGCAACATTGCTCAAAAAGTTGCCCTGTGTATCATCATCTTAATATTTGTGCAGGCTGATGACTGTTAGAGAATGCGTTGTATACTGTTTAGCATCCTTGTTAGTGCACCCGCCTCGCATGCCAGCAATCAGGGTTTTGAGGCCGACTCGGAGCAGGGCAGTTAAAATGTAGGCTGAGTTTTGGCGGTGAAGCAATGAAGAGAGGAGTGTGTTTGTTTGGGTTGATTTCAATTATCAACAATGTTTAGCAATGACATTGAGAAATAGCATATTGCACCTTTAACATCAGGGTAAAAGCAAGACTTAGAAAAAAAAACAAGAATAAAAAAAGATGCACAACATCAACCACACCACACCATACGTTATCAGTTTCAGCCAGGACATAGTGCATTGCACTACAATAACTAGCCAATTGCATATTGCACAGACCACAAAAGATGTGCTAAACAGGAAATATAAAATACATGGTTTGGTGTTTGGGGTATTACCCACCGTTCAAATAGTTCAAACACATATTTAGAGACTCTGTCAATCAGTACTCACCATATTGTGTCAGAGCTTTGTGAGAAGAAAAGGCTGATCTCTTTATTCCCCCTGTTTACAATAAAAGAGAATAAAACATCCTATGAAAATGAAATGGACCCAAACAAACAGATCAAGTGAAGTGCCTTAATCTTCAAAAACTGAACAAAACTACACAGGGTAAAAGAAAATAAGGACAAGACTAAAATAAATACAGTCCGAAACATGGAGAGATTAATATGTGTTTAACTTTAAAGTACATTAATATTAAGATTTTAAAGACATATTTATGTGACAAAACCTTATGTACTGTAAAACACGAGCTCTTAAGCAAAACCCGTTAAGAGCTCCTGATTCAAATTGTGTGGAAAATGTTTGTCATTTGCCATTTTTATAAATGTATAAGACAGGCCAACAAAACAACATACTCAACGTGGACTTCCTGAATGGAGTTGCAGGCAGCCATCCTCTCAATGAGAGTGAGGACTCCATCTGTGGAGATGATGTTTTCCCCATCCTGGGCAGAAGTGAAATAATGTACCAGATGTAATGTAAGTAATACTGTTGTGAATATCTAAATTATGTACAATTTTGAACACTACTTACAAAACAGAGCAGATGTTGGGCAGTCTGGATAGTGTTTCTGCAATCACTCTTATACCTTCATCTTTCAAGGAGTTATCGCTGACACTGTCAGATAAACAACACACTGTTTGACACAAGACAGATGTTCATCTTAACAGATCATCAAGACCACCTACTTTAAACTTTTTGTCCATTCCAATTTCAAAAATAAGCATAAAACATATGAATATATGAAATATATTTGAACACGAACACAAACATGTCAGGCCAAATCAGTATATTGCTTTAAATTTCAATCTATGAAGGCTATGGCATGGTAAATGGTATTACTCCAGGTGTGTGATGTGGGGACAGTCCTCCAATGCCCTGGCAAGTTTTGCAGCTCCAACATCAGTGAGGCCTCCACTGATAAAACTGTAAAACAGAGGAAAAACTCAAACCAATGCAAAACCCACAGCAAGGAAATAGTATGACAAAATGCATATAGGACACAACAGACACTGGCTGAATCAAAAACGTACTCTAATCGTCGCAAGGCCTGGAGTTTAACAGGATACCACACAAAGCCTCTGCAAACCTGTCATCGTATTTTCCGGCTACGGAAACTTGAATGAAACATACATTTGAAAGGTGAATATATCAACATGACCAGTTTCAGAACAAAAAATTAAACCTGAACTAATATCATGTGCAATTGATAAAGGTATGGCAGCTGGTAATTATTTTGATGTTATAGATAACTAAAAAAAATGATGATATAAGTGATTCTAAACTATAATGTCTAAATAAATAAATCATATTGAAATAAAATAACTAAATTAAACTAAAAATGTATGTGAATTTAGGCATCACAGCATATATAACGTACAGTATGAAAAATGTATATTCTTTTTGAGATTAAATAATTTTTTAAATGATTAGTGTTTTTAAAAATTAACTTAAAGGAGTTAATTCACCCAAAAAATGAAAATTTAGCCATTAATTACTCACCTCCATGCTGTACCAAACCCGTAAGACCTTCATTCGCTCTTCGGAACACAAATGATATTTTTAATTAAATTTGAGAGGTGGATCACTGCTACATTGGCTGCCTAAGGATTCGAAACTTGACTGGCTCAGAAAGTCATTGAAGAAAATGTTTAAATATTCCATGTGACAACAGTGGCTCAAGTATAAGTTTATCAAGCGACAAAAATACTTTTTGTGCGAAAAAACACACAAAATAATCGACTTTATTTGACTATTCCTTTTCTTCCTTCTGGGCCTGAGACGAGAATTCAAGAGATTTCCACGATGCATGCGCGAGAACTGCGATCTCCTTCAACTACTTCAGTTCAGTTCTCGCGCATGCGTCTCTCTTGAATCTCTTGAACTCTCGTCTCAGGCCTACAAGGAAGAAATGGAATAGTCGAATAAAGTTGTTATTTTTATTTGTTTTTTTCGCAAAAAAGTATTCGCGTTGCTTGATAAACTTATAGTTGAGCCTCTGTAGTCACATGAAATATTTAAACATTTTCTTCAATGACTTTCTGGGCGATCAAGTTTCGAAGACTATGTAGCAGTGATCCACCTCTCAAATTTAATCAAAAATATCTCCATTTGTGTTCCGAAGACGAACGAAGGTCTTACGGTGTTGGTACAGCATGGGGGTGAGTAATTAATGACTTAATTTTCATTTTTGGGTGAACTATGCCTTTAAGTGAGCATTAGATAACACCAAAGGTAATCTAAATGTAAAAGGGGAATTTCTGTAGTTTATTAAATATCCAATACATTATACATCTAGTATCAACTGATACAGAATAAATAACAACCAATTATCAGCTGATAACCAATATTATACCACTATTTCATGCATCAATATTTAAAGATGCCATATGGACTCCAATTTACTACACATAAATAATTTGTTCATATAGGAGGATTTTATGAAAACTCACATGAGACGATTGACATTCTTGAAACTAGGGAGGATTTCCAAACAGTCCAAGTCAATTGAACAGCCACCAAAGTCCAGACATACATTCTGATAAGCAGCTGCTGTTACAAATGCTAAAGAATCCATGTCAACAGCGTTGAGTCTGATATTTCTCAGTTCAAACTGCGGTCTCGAAACCAACAGCTCTTGCCAAGTTAGAATCTTGTGTTTCACGAACGCATCGGCACAGCTCCACGATTTTGGGCCTGTTTGACTGGTACTTCCAGCGAAACTCAGCAAAACATTACGGACGACAGCTTGGCGCCTTTGTACCCAAGCCGCGGCTCCCTCGCCCACTTGTAGATGGACCAAACTGGAGGTGCAGACCTCTGCAGCAAGCCCACATACGTAAAGATGGAGAGAATCTGTAAAGACAGACTTTGGGTCAGTCTTTGTGGTCCAGCGGGTTTTCAAGTTAAGCTTCTTCTTAAGTTGATTCTCTGTTATGTTCTGACTGGTCATGAGGTGGAGAGCAGCGAGAAACTCCAGCATTGTGAGGTGCATGAAGGTGAAACCGTTTCCTGAAGATCCGTCCTCATACGTCAGCTTGACACAAGATAGTATTCCGCTTCTGATGCCAAAATCCTGGAGTTCTGGAGGCACTTCTGTGTCCATGAAGACTATGGTGCTTCCCTCCAGTCCTTTAAGGGCCAACTGGCTCATCTCAACAATTTTAGTTCTGTATCTCTTGAGTAGAGGTGTACCAGACACTCTACCTTCATTGAAGCGTCTGAGGAACTGCCAACAAGATTTGCATGTAGATTTCAGTTAAGGACGATGGAAGCTGTAGATCAGTATGAGATCCATCACTGGAGAACAGATGATCCACACACACACAGCAGATATGACAGAGTCCAGGTACATTCGACATTGACAAGAGGTGACGGCTGTCCATTAACAAGTTAACAGCCTTCTTTTTGAATTCATCTCCTTTTTCATGAAAGTACTGCTCTGCGTATTCCTTCACGCCCAATCGGTCAAACCCCTGAAGCTCACAGGTTATGAAACCAGGGCTCGCAAACATGTCAGTCAAATCTCGTGGTCTACAGGTGACAAAAACTGTGCAATCTGGAAGGATTTTACGATTGCAGAGTACAGAGAGGAGATCTGTCATTGGCAGAGGTTTGTTTGGGTCAATCAAGCTCTCAAGCTTTCTAGGATTTGTAAGCTTGGCACGAAACTCATCATACCCATCAAATATGAAGCAGACCTTCTCAGGGTTGGAGAGGATGAATTCAAACACAGCTTCGCTTTCCTCATCATCCTCACAAGCAGGATAGAAGAGAAAGAGTAGATCTTTCAGGGAAAGATCTCGTGAGATAAGATTGAGCTGCCGGAACTCCAGCAGGAACAGCAGGTGAATGGAGGGGAAGGAGCCTTCAGCCCAGCTACGGCCGAGGCAGTGCACCAGCAGGGTCTTACCAGATCCAGCCTGGCCCAGCAGCACAACAACCCTGCCGGTGGTTTTCAAAAGAGACTCAACAGACACTTTATGCTCTGACTCTTCTCCTTCATGACTGTCCAGAGAAGCTTGAGGCTGGATGGTCCTGTCTTTCCCTCGAAGAGGGTTCCTGTGTTTTAAATATACCCATGTGTCATCCAGACTGATGTCCTTTAACACAGCCTGTGTCACTGTCTCGTGTTTTGCAGTATCATGGATTTAAGAGCATCTGTGTATGTCTTCAAATGATCTATGTAAGAAAATCAAAATATTGCAAATTTTCTGTAAATAAAAATGTAAATCTTACCAAGAAACATAATTTGCTGATCATTCAAAAGTATGGTGGCCGAGAGAGCTCAATGCTGCTGCAACTGAAGAAAACACATGCAAATAGAATAACACCCTGCAAATTAAGAAATCATCTTCATCAGTTTAACAACATTGTGTGCTCCAAATACTCACAACAGAACCAAATACAGAAACGCACAGCAAAAGTTTACAACACAACCAAATATAGAAACGCACTGCAAAAGTTCACAACCAAATTGAGAGTGAGGAGTCACGTGCCACTTTGGACGGGGTCTGAGTTCGGTCAGCCATGATGGTAGGAGACGCTATCGGTTCCCAGGGGCAACGCCTTCAGAACTTTACAGAGGCGTGACTAAACATTCCAGAAACAGGCCTGAGCGAAGAGAGACAGCGCATCTTAGTATTTGTCTACATTTAAGCTATACGCTGCTGTTTCTTTGGAAGATATGAAGGAGGAAGAGAAATGAAAGGGGTTCTATGGGGAGAGACCAAATAACAATGCTAGCCAGCTTCATTTAGAGAAACTGCTTGTCAATAGTCTGACAGCAACAGCGAGCAAAGCATGTTCGCCTTTTAACACAAACAAACAAAATGAATACTCTGCTATTCAACTAGAGTTGTTAAATTTGCTATATATCTATAACGCAAAATGTTTTAAAAGGACAACTTTTTTTATGACTTACGACTTACATTGACAGGGGAATGTTCGATCTGTCTACTTAACGTTGCATGGCATGAATGAGGCCTGAAACATCAGGTATGACTGAATCTCGCACAGTTTAACGTGTGACAGGTTTGGTGGTTTCTTAGTCTTTCACCCAGTCGCAACAGAATTGTTCATAAGCTTCTAATGACTTAAAGCTTCTAAACTCTTGCATTGTGTAGGCAGTAACTTTAGGCATGGATATCATAAACCAGGTAATTGACTATTGAGCTCAGACACGGAGCTCCGGACACGGAGCTCAGGACAAGGAACTCAGGACAAGGATTTAGGACAAGGAACTCAGGACAAGGAACTCAGGACAAGGAACTCAGGACTCGGAGTTCAGGACACGGAGCTCAGGACACGGAGCTCAGGACACGGAGCTCAGGACACGGAGCTCAGGACACGGAGCTCAGGACAAGGAGCTCAGGACACGGAACTCAGGACACGGAACTCAGGACACGGAACTCAGGACACGGAACTCAGGACACGGAACTCAGGACACGGAACTCAGGACACGGAGCTCAGGACATCGGAGCTCAGGACACGGAGCTCAGGACACGGAGCTCAGGACACGGAGCTCAGGACACGGAGCTCAGGACACGGAGCTCAGGACACGGAGCTCAGGACACGGAGCTCAGGACACGGAGCTCAGGACATGGAGCTCAGGACACAGAGCTCAGGAACAAGGAGCTCAGGACAAGGAGCTCAGGACAAGGAGCTCAGGACAAGGAGCTCAGGACAAGGAGCTCAGGACACGGAAATCAGGAACTCAGGATGCGGAGCTCAGGACACGGAGCTCAGGACAAGGAGCTCAGGACAAGGAGCTCAGGACAAGGATTTAGGACAAGGATTTAGGACAAGGAACTCAGGACAAGGAACTCAGGACAAGGAACTCAGGACAAGGAACTCAGGACTCGGAGTTCAGGACACGGAGCTCAGGACACGGAGCTCAGGACACGGAACTCAGGACAAGGAACTCAGGACACGGAACTCAGGACACGGATCTCAGGACACGGAGCTCAGGACACGGAGCTCAGGACAAGGAGCTCAGGACAAGGAGCTCAGGACAAGGAGCTCAGGACACGGAAATCAGGAACTCAGGATGCGGAGCTCAGGACACGGAGCTCAGGACAAGGAGCTCAGGACAAGGAGCTCAGGACACGGAAAGGAACTCAGGACACGGAACTCAGGACATTCTTCTATCCTGACTATTCTAACTCTCTTCTAACTCTCTTCTATCCACGGAGCTCAGGACACGGAGCTCAGGACACGGAGCTCAGGACACGGAGCTCAGGACACGGAGCTCAGGACAAGGAGCTCAGGACAAGGAACCCAGGACAAGGAACACAGGACACGGAACTCAGGACACGGAACTCATGACACTCTTCTATCCTGACTGATTCTAACTCTCTTCTAACTCTCTTCTATCCACGGAGCTCAGGACACGGAGCTCAGGAACACGGAGCTCAGGACACGGAGCTCAGGACAACAACAATGACCAACAAACAAACTGAAACACAGAGGTATGAATACACAAGCAGACAAGCTAAACAAGATAACAAGGGGTGTGGTAAATCTGAGACACCTGGGGAGACTAATATAACCAAGACAAGGAACACCTGTGGACACTGAGGAAACAATTAACAAATGACAACACACGTGGCAGGATCACATAACAAACCGGGAATCGTGAGACAGACAAAAAGAAGAAACAAGACACAAAACCCACACAGTAACAGTGTGAGAGTCTCAACTTTAAAACGTTCCATCTCATCTTTGGACCATGCATTACCTAACATTTCTTACGAAACTTATTTAATCATAACACGACAACATTTGTACAATGTAACTGATGTATAGATTAACATCTTTCCTTCATGTTATTTTTCTCTACCTTTTATATTTATTTATTTTAGTTCACAGCTCATTGTTCTTTAAACATTAGTATTCTGATGACATTGAACAAATTGTTATTACATTTTTTATATTGTATAACGTATGTCATAAACTTCTCATCTCTGTATGTTTTGCAAAATAATGATAATGATAATAATAATAAAATAAAGTAGACTTTGAGCTGTAAGCACGTCCCATTTCAGTGGTCTGTGCTATTTGCAGTGCGTTTCTTTAGTAGTGTTGTGACCTTTTGCAGCGTGTTTCCATTTGGTTGTGAGTATTTGGAGCAAACCTGTTGTGAAACTGATGAAGATGTTTTCTTAATTTGCAAGTGTTTTTCTATTTGCATGTGTTTTGGCAATGGCCAACTGGTTGCCGTCATCTAAGTAAATTTAACTGTTGAGTTGCTCAAGCCAAGCCGATGCAAGATGTTTCACAATGAGTGTCCCTTTAAGAGCATAACGTACCTAGTCGTGGACGTTTCACAATTCGTGATGGTGAAGAATAATCATTGTCACTTGTATGATTGAAGTTTGTTCCTTCAAAATATAGGGGAAAAAACTGTATGAATACTTTTAAATGACAGCTTCTTTCTTTTAACAACTACATGACACTTTCACTTTCACTTCAAATATATTTTTTAATTCAAATATAATTGTTTTATTAAATGTTAAAATTAAATAATAGAACAAATAATATATAAACTGATATATTTTGTTAAATTAAATTGTAACAAAATTATGCTTTAATATTAATTGATGGTATGAGTAGGTGAAACCCTGGAGTACAATTTAAAAAAATAAAAAATACAAACATGACTTACCAACTGTATTTTCTGCTATCGGACACCAGTGCAGTTTCAAGAAGAAAGGGAATGTTTTCACAGTACTGATATATGATGGTGAGAAACATTCTACATATGTTATGTTCTGACGTTTTGAAGTACTCTACAGTGGCTGAGACAAGGTCTCTGTTGTTTGTCAGTGACCGTAGCTGATCCATTACGTTAGGTTCCACTAAGGCAAAGATCCGATCCAAAACACCACTGTCCTGTCTGCAGAGCAAGTCCACCAGTGCACTGGCCTCCTGGGCCACCAGGACACCCCCCGACCATTCTTCCCTCTCCATCCTCATCCATTAGCTGGGGGAAAAAAATCACTCATTAAACAGAAATTACTAATTTTGATTTGTATTTAGTTTACATGACAAACCTTATTTACCACAATACATGTAATGGCATTGAGCTCTGATATATACAACATGAGGAGGTCTGATGCCAGACTTGAGCCTTTGTTTGGCAATGCTAAAAGCACGAGTAGCCTAATGCTACAGTTAAAACATTTTAAATTCACCAGGTATTATTTATAGTTTCCCAGGTTTGTTATAAATAAAAGATAGCCTGTAGGCTATGCTACAGACCTAGACAAATTATTGTTCAGTAGGAAACTTATGGTTAATGCTTTCAGGATGGCACTCATATAAATGCATACGATGTATGTAATGTGAATATCTTTCAAACTTTTACTAAGAAGGTTTCTGTCTATGCAATCAATAACTAAAATATAATATGTTGTTATTTAAGGAGCAGCTCGTGCCCATATACAGTAGTGCCATGCAAACAACGCATATAATTATATAGAGACCATGTAAAGGTTGACCGCATGAATGACATGGCAATGTTAGTCAGAAACAATGCCTAGTCGCGATAAGAAACATTTACAAATGTTCTGTATGTTTATATAAGACGTATTTTTGAAATGGACTCACCGCTGGTGGCATAACGCATCGGTCCAGTTTTAAGGAAGAAAATGAAACTAAACAAATTTGGTTTCGTTTTCTTTTATATGCAAAATACGGATCCTGCCAGGTCTGGCGCGAGACAAACCGCCTATCTATGGAAGTATGTCACTTAAACTTAAAAGTTTAATCTTAAACTTGTCTCTTTTATTTACGTTTTAATGTAAACCCCCATTTTTATCAATCGACGACTTAGCGTTTAGCCAGGTTTATTTTCCTGATACTTTTCTATGGAATCACAACATGAAGCACTTTATAAGAATTCACAGACGTTTTTTGATATGAATTGAGCGTAATGCAGTAACTTAGAACAGAATAAATATAGCGCGTATGTTGCTAATTAAAGCTGGTTATGTGCATTATATGAACAGTATAATCGATTTCAAAGTGTGCGTGACGCTTCAAAAACGCAGTTACATCAAGTTTTACAACGTCGGTTTATAAAAATCCGTTGAATCGTCGTGAGATAGGGCAAATGAGGACAGCACTGCCAGGTCATGTTTGTTGTCACTCACGGAGGCCACCTAGTGGTGAAATCACTGCACTCCTTATAAGGACATCAAGATGGAGCTTTATCTTTGCATCTACACAGATATGTGCAACTTTAGTTTTCACGTTAGTTTAAAAATGAAACTTACCTTAAAGCTGGATACTGGCATTAAGAATCACAGATTATTCTTTTTGGAAGTATGACCAACATAATCATTTTCCCTGGAAAATGTCTTCTGCACAAGTAATTAACATCCCCTTTTGTTCTGGTTCTGACCATCTAAGGGAAAAAAAATCATTGCACTGATTAAATAACAATCACTTGTCATATCATGTAAAATCATGCAAAATATACTTTATTCGCAAATTGTTAATGTTAAAGGGATAGTTCACCCAAAAATGAAAAATCTATTATTCGTTTACTCACCCTCTAAGTTGTTCCAAACCTCTATGTGTTTATTTGTTCTGCTGAACACAAAGGAAGATATTTGGAAGAATGTTTTAATCAAACAGATCTCAATGCCCATTGACTACCATAGTAATGTATTTTTTCCTACTATGGAAGTAAATGGAAGGGATTGAGATCTGTTTGATTAAAACATTCTTTCAAATATCTTCCTTTGTGTTCAGCAGAACAAATAAACACAGAGGTTTGGAACCAACTTAAGGGTGAGTGAAATGATGAAAGAATGAATGAATTTTAATTTTTGGGTGAACTATCCCTTTAAAAATCAGCACTGCGTGAACTACATTTAATGCTCGTCTGATATTTTTTTGCAACTACTAAGTCTTTTACATTTTACAATGGGTCAATCTCTTGTTGTCACTGGTGATTGTCGTTTAACCTTTCCTGATCCACCATCAAATTGATACATTTAATTATATCAAGCGCTCAGAAAAGGCTATATATGTCCTCCTCCAGCATTTCCCGCAGAAATCCACCAGTACCACTGGAAATGAAATGATAATTAAAGCGAGTTTTTGAATAGAGTTTGAATCAAATTAAGGCAACAAATAGTTTTGAACACTGGTTATGTGTTTGCTAATTTATTTTGAACTCAAAAAAGCTACAGACTGCAACTTTGAGGCAAGACACCACAGGTGAATGTACAAATTTCAACTGAACTGACTTTTTATTAATGTTCAGGGTACCAATGTTAAGATCTGTTTGGGTAATTATGCAAATTAGCTTTGTCCATGTTAACAAACAATAAAAAAAAACTTGTAATACATTTTTTGTTTGTCTTGATGTAAATAATCAACTCAGTGATTTTCATGATGATATCTAAAGGTAAAAAATATATTTGTGTATAAATATATGTATTAACACCATATAATTCTGTATGTTTTCAAATATACTGTTAAACCATTTATGATAAGATTTAATTTTTTTTTCATTAGGGAACCCCAGACATTTAATATTGTGTAACATCACAATTTTCTTTAATCACTAATTAGTCCAGGAGATAGCATGAATCAAGTGAGTATTACATGTTTTTTTTATATAATCATGATGTTACACAATATTTAACGTTAACTGTCTGAAAGATTTTAACAGATTGTTTAGATTGTTATTTAAAAAACGTATAATTCCATATATATGATTTTTTTTAACAAAAGCCACCAGATTTCACTCATAGCCTACAATCAGACATCATAAAGGTATCTATTTATTGTTTTTCTGTATATTAACGTTGAATGTGAGAAGCTATCAAGTGTCATGCCATTTATGAATGAAACATTATGTAGGCAAACGTCAAGAAAACAAAACAACAAAACTGAAAACATTTGCTATTCTTACTTTTGTCATATATATGAATGTGATTGAGAGAAAACAATCTGTTCACAGTCCATTTTGAGAATGAATGTCGATCGTAGGTGGTCGTATTGTTGTCGTCTGTGTCTGACGTGATTTAACTTCTCCCCAGTTGTTCCATGAAAACACGGAAAGTCAAAGTAGTGAAGTGATAAATTAGGTTGTTTCTTCTTTGGGTTTACATAAACATCATAAAAAGGTAAGCAACAATACGGACCGCTTTTAGTCTCCGTATATTTGTCATAGATAGACAGGATATCGGTATTTGTCCAACGACTGCTAAACACTTTCATCGGAAAAAAGTTTACCCTACTTCCGGTCTCGGTCGCCATCTTGTGAAATAGGCCTATGGGGTCTTCTTCGAAACGTTCCCCTAATGGATTTTTCCATATTTTGGGGCTTTTTTCCTTACTCAGGACATGAGGGTACAAAATCAGTTGAATTTGCTTCTGTTGCTTGCAAGTTGCAATTTGTTCAACCTTTTTTCATAAAATGACCGGACTAGTGAAGGACTTGCTATTATCTAATCAGCGCCGTTGTTTGGGGTCAAAGTGCAGCTATTTGCGCGGACTGATTAAGTTTCGTTTTTTAGTTAGTTAGTATTGAGAGCAGCCGGTAAGTTTATCGTAGATATATCAGTTCATAGCTGCTAGTTGTCACCTGTGTCATTATCTGTTCATGTGTGTGTTCAGAGACTAACTACTCAAGTAAATGTTTACATGTGTATTTTGGTACCTACTTGTGTTTATATGTGTAGGCCTACTCACCTGACACTGCTTTGTTATTATTAGAGTGTTTACAATGGTAGCAGAAAACTATGTTTTTTGGGGTTGTTGTTAGTGAGAACCAACAGTAAATTATAACAGAAGTTTAATTTTTGGGTGACCAATCCCTTTACGAATTGGTAAAATAATAGCCCATGTCTTTCGGAAGTACAGGTTTAACCAGAAACCTGCAACACACAATCATGCACCAGGAAATCTTTAATAATAGTAACACAATCTCTAAGTTGCATTATGGAGGTCATGAGATACTACTGAAGGACATGTAATAAAACAAGATCACTGTGATTCACATTTTCATATTTACAAAATCAGCTACACAAAACATCAAACTTCTTTACATGCAAGCAAAAAAATGCCAAAAAAGAGTCATTCATATTTTTGTGTGCATGTCTGCATGAGTGTTTTTTTTTTTTTTTGTGCGAGAAAGATAAAAATTAAACAGAAGACTGTCAATCCAGTGTCCTTTTCAGGAATTCAACCAGAAGATGTTGTGGAAAGCCAAAATCCATCTGGACTACCACATACCCCTGTACATTCACAATTAAAAAATAAGACAACAATGCAATGTGTTTTTCTTTGATATCATGACTGTAAAATGCAGATTGATAATGATCTGCAGCTAGTGAAATAATATACTCACATCCTGAGGTAAAACTTCAGGATTGATGATGTCAAAGAGATAAAGACCCTGTTCATCCATCAAAGCGGTTAATTCTGGCTCCAGGTCTGAGGAGAGAGATTAAATATGACGCTAAGATATAGAAACACATGATTTATATTGCTTGGTTATGGTGGCTACACTTACATGATATGACTTTGGGGATTCCCATCTTTTCCACAGTCTCCTGCAGATAAACTCTCAAGCTGTCCGCCACCTTTCAGGAGGTCATATAACATATATGATGATATAGGTGATGTGAAATACATACATTTATTAATTAATTCTCACCTCAGTGGCTCCTGATATGGAGACCTTTTCTATAGAGATACTGCAATCATCACAAAACAGAAAAGTAAACTTTAAATCAGGGATATAAAACTGAGATTTCATGTGATTGTGTAGAATTTATCTCCTTTATAACATACCGCTCTGCAGTGGCTTTCAGAATTAGTTTCTTCTCTGCATATGAGGCTTTTACAACAACTGCCACATCCTGCAAGCACATAACCAATTGAAAACCCAGCATAGTGAAACTGTCCCAATGATAAGCATTTTTTGTCATCTATCTATCTCGTTAAATTGTGCTTTAGCTTACAGTCTCAAAATAAAGTACTGGCACATCTTGACCATCCAGTAAGAGCTCGACTCCAGCCACGGCTCTGACAGATGTGCCCTCAGTGGTGGTCCTCAAGTGTGGAACTGACACACTCCTCGCCTTTAACATTGCACCCTCTGAGGACAGCCACTAAAGAGAATGTAAAATCCGCCATCACACTTGCACAAACAAGGTGGTGCTCTAGTTTGAAATGACGGTTGGTGTGCTTCAAACAGGAAAATATTGATTTGCAGGTTCCAATAGAAGTGTATAAAATGAGTCATTCAGGGCATTTCCTCCCCTCTGCAGTTTGAACATTCGTAATGAGTGTATCGTACCTTGCTCAAAAATTCAGGCCTAGCTGAGGACAGCTCTCTCTGAAACAGATCCTGTAAAATAGGCAGACATGCACATCAATATGCCTAGAAAAAAATCATTGCAGGGTTAATATAGTTATAACTAATACCATAAAAAATATTTCTGTTACTTAAAATACAATTAACGTTAACTGAAATTACTATATATATATATATATACTTTAGCTAGTTGCCAAAGCAACATTTATTATTTACCTTAATTTACTAAAATAACTAAAATTTCAATAACACACACTACATATATATATATATATATATATATATACATACATACATATTTATATATATATATATATATATATATATATATATATATATATATATATGTGTATATATATATATGTGTGTGTATATTAAGCTCATTTGTGGTACTGTCATAAGCACTATATCCACTCAAATTTGTGTTATGAAAATCTATGTAATACAGGTAGTAAATTTAACTTAAGGGTTAGTTAATCCAAAAATGTAAATTCTGTCATTAATTACTCATGTCGTTCCAAATCAGTGTGAATGCACGTCGGAAAAGTGGAGTCACGTGGATAACTATAAATTACGTATTTTCACTACCTTTCTGGAGCTTGAAAGTGGTAGTTGTGTAGTCTGTCAATGGAAGGACAGGAAGCTCCCAGTTTTCATTAAAAATATCTTAATTTTTGTTCCGAAGATGAGCGAATGTCTTAAAGGAGTAGTTCACTTTCGAAAAAACTTTTGCTGATAATTTACTCACCCCCATGTCATCCAAAATGTTCATGTCTTTCTTTCTCTTCAGTCGAAAAGAAATTAAGGTTTTTGATGAAAACATTCCAGGATTTTCTCCATATAATGGACTTCAATGGGAACCAAATGGTTCAAGGTCCAAATGAGAGTTTCAGTGCAGCTTCAAGGGGCTTTAAACAACACCAGACGATAAATAATGGTCTTGTCTAGCGAAACGATCGGCCATTTAAAAAATAAATAAAAAAGTTAAAGTTTTATAAGCACAAATGCTCGCCTTGCTCTGGTGTGTGATGAGCGTTCGTGACTCTCCTGTTCAAACTCGTTCATCAAAATCAAACAAATCTTTTTTGAGTCATGACTCGAAGGGTCCTAGACAAGACCCTTATTCATTGTTTGGTGTCGTTTAAAAGCCCTTTGAAGCTGCACTGAAACTCTCATTTGGTGGAACTGTTTGACGTTGAACTGTTTGGTTGCCAATGAAGTCCATTATATGGAGAAAATCCTGGAATGTTTTCATCAAAAACCTTATCAAGTTTATCAAGAGCATCGACATGGGGGCTTAGTAATTAGGCTTATGACAGAATTGTTATTTTTGGTCGAACAACCCTTTAATTCCATACACACTTAGCAGACTTATATCTGTGAGATTGTAAAAATGTCTTTTCCATTTTCTGGAAAAACAAGGTTTTCAGTCCAAAAAGGTCCTTTTACCTTTTTCATGTTTTTCATTCAGATGCAAAAAACATTTCTGCTCAAAAGCACCCCCTGGAGTTTAAAAGCATTTATTACATCACACAAATGCTGCGTATAGCGATAAACCTTCATCATTCAAATGGCTCTAAAACACATCTAATACTGAATGATACCATACTGTGAGTTCTGTTCCATAAATATTGCGAATAAATCGTCCATCGTGGTGTGCGGCGCTCATTATGGGGTCAAGAAACCCATCGGAGATCCAGAAGTAAAGCATGCGGTTCTCAGTCAATTGGGAGGGGTTAAACACAGAGGTGTTGATTTCTGATGTCACATTATTAAATGTAACCAAACCCTGTTTATCAGAAGAACAACAGTAATCACACAATAAGAAATGCATCTGTTTGAGCAAAATCTTTAAGAAAAAAAAAATCGTTATAATCAGACCTTATGATATGATTCTATATAATTAGATTTGATGATGGGGGAAGATGTCACAGAGATGTCTACACCAATGTTCCCATCACCAAGAAACTGCTCTGCACACACAGAGAGAAATGTCACATCAATACAGATCATATAGGCCTACGCATAACCACAAACTCACACAAGACTGTTGCATTAAAAAAGGGTGCATGAGAGCTCTGAATGTCACCTGCTTGCTCCTGTATGAAGTCTGCTAGTATGTTGGCCACATTGTTTATTTCCTTACAAATCTGTTAGAAAGGAAAAAAAAATGTTTTGGACCTGATAACAATTGATAACCAGATAACAAAGTTTGATCTATGTTAATGGAATAATGTTTGTTGTTTGAGAGCCTTGCTAGAATGTTATCTTGTTAGAATATGTTAGCATGGGCAAATGGAACAGGAAACTAGGCACACTCACCTGTGACTTTACTACTAACTTCACTGTGAAAGTCACAATGTCTGTGAACATTCTTTTCAGCCACCCAGGTCTGCAAACAGTCAAAATGAGAGTCATTTAAATGCACTTGCAAATTAGCAGTGGAAATACTGATCTCTGGTCTGATCACTTCTATTGTCTCTCAGTAATGTGAAATGTCGAACTCACTCTCTGTCTCCCTGCAGGAGCAGCTTCAGCTTGTGAAATGTGAGGTAACAGTCTGATGTATCTGCAGCCACTCTGCCCTTTCCACAGTCTGACACACATAATCACATTTCTTTTCAGACAATAACTAATACAGGGAATTTCAACAGGGTAATGTCAAACAGAGCAGCCTAAACCAAATGTGACAAACTCACATAGTTTTGGATTGACGACCAGGTCAATTTGCGACTCAGACTTCAAAATCCAATGACTGTTTCAGGCTGAGTCTGTTTAAGAAAGAACATGGCAATGCAAATTTACATTGATTTTACTGTTGTGATAGATAGAAAGACAAACTAAGCAAATACAAACAAAATACAAGTTTGTGTTTGCATAATATATGTTTACAAAAATACAAAATAAAACAAAATACAAGTTTGTGTTTACATAATATATGTGGGTGCACTGTGTATAATTATTTTTATATATAAATACACACACATGCTTGTATATATTTAAGAAATATATTCATGTATATACTGTATATATATATTTATATTATATATAAATATTTTATATATAAATAATATTTTTTTCTTAAATATACATGCATGTGTGTGTATTTATATATATAAAATAATTATACACAGTGCACACAACATATATCATGTAAACAAAAACTTTTATTTTGGATGCGATTCATCGTTGATTAATTGTTTGACAGCCCTAATATAATATATAATATATAATATATATATACCGGTGTATTTATGTGTGTGTGTGTATATATATATATATATATATATATATATATATATATATATATATATATATATATATATATTGGGCTGTGCAAAGTTAATTGCGATGAATCACATCCAAAATAAAAGTCTGTGCTTACATAATATATTTGTGTGTGCTGTATAAAATTCTTTTGTATATATAAATACCTATGCATGCATGTATATATTTAAGAATTATTTGCACTTAAATTCTGAATATATATATATATATATATATATATATATATATAAATACATAATCTTTATATATGAATAACACATTTTCTTAAATACATGCATGTGTGTGTATTTATATATACAAAATAATTATATACAGCACACACAAATATATTATGTAAACACAGACATTTATTTTGGATGCAATTAATCGCAATTAATTTTTGCACAGCCCTAATATATATATATATATATATATATATTTTTTTTTTTTTTTTTTTTTTTTTTTTTTTTAGACACCCACACACACCTGTATGAAAATATAAAATGTAAGTGTATATAATTTGCTATTACTGGCTGACTGGAAGAAACCTTGAAGAACTTTCTCCAGATAGGAGCACTTTTGGACTAAATACCATAATGAACACTATTCAGTGAAGCAATGTGAACAGCAATAATCTGCCCAAGGAGATCTTTGCTTGTTGAGAGGTTAAACAAAAGACCACTGTTTTACAAAAACATGTGTGGATTAGAGCACAGGGTTAAACCACAGCTGTGCTATTGCAGCAACCTGATCTTGGTAATCAATAGAAACACTCACAGCCAGCTGCCATATCCATAGTTGATGGTCCCTTTGAATACAGCAGACACATTTGAAATGGAGATCCCAATTCCTTCATTCTCTTTCAGCTCAAACTCACTCTTTCCAATGGAAAGGTTATGGATCTCTAAGCTGTGGATGATGTGGGAAAGAAGAGTGTCATAAGATACAGAATGTTTCCACATAACATTGCCGCAGGAGTTCCTTACTTGTGGAATCCGTATTGCACTGTCCCGAAGCCAATTGATCGTGCTCCCTCTACGTTGGGATATTTGGCATGCTGAAAAGCGGCCTGTATGACTTCAGTAGTCTTCTCATTCACTGAGGAATCAAGGCAGGGAGATATTTATTCTCTAGTCAAGGGTTTCCCAGGTGAAAAAGACGTTCAATTAAGTGTATTAAAAATTTTCTTAAATATGTTTTTAGTACAATACAAAATATAATGTAATGCATTTTAATACACTTAATTGGACATCTTTTTCACCTGGCCAAACTCTTAATGGGGTTGATGAGCAGCTAATAATTAATTAAATCATAAACATTTACAATTGATTTATTTTTCAAATGACAACAAACTATAATTTAATATACATCCTATACAAAGATTAAATATTTTATTTGCTAACCTGAATATTTTATTCATTAATCAACAAACTATGAACAAATGACTGTTGTTAAATAATTGAAATATTAGATACAATTTCAGGGGGTACTTCAAGCAAATATTTATAAGTTAAAGTGGTTCGGCTGCCAAAAAAAACTTTGAGAATCCTTGTACAAGTTTTTAAGTTTAGAACTTTAGTTTTATTTTAGGTCAAGATTTAGAAATATAAGCAGTGTTGGGGGTAACTTGAGTTAAGTCATCAGATTACAAAAATATCGAAGTTACTTTTTCAAATAAGTATACTTTTTCACATTTATTGACTAACAGCTCTCCTGTCCCCATTAAGTTACACAAATATACTTTATGTATTTAATCTAACGTTATTAACTAATGTCTTTGCTGCTACTAATAAGCAAAAAGAGTGAGTAAACTTCCTTCTGCATTGTTCTTTAATCCAGAATGGCTGAAATGTTTGTTTGAGTGGCGCCCTCTACTGTACATACGCAAATATGCATTGGTGTGAAAGAGTCTTAAAGGAGCAGTTCACTTTTAAAAAAAACTTTTGCTGATAATTTACTCACCCCCATGTCATCCAAGATATTCATGTCTTTCTTTCTTCAGTTGAAAAGATATTAAGGATTTTGATGAAAACATTCCAGGATTTTTCTCCATATAATGCACTTAACTGGTAACCAAACAGTTCAAGGTCTAAAAGACAGTTTCAGTGCAAATTGTTTAAAGGGCTTTAAATAATTCCAGACGATGAATAAGGGTCTTATTCATTGTCTGACATTTAACAATTGCCAAAATATTCTTGCAATATTACATTATAAATATTACAATGTTGTTTGATTGAAAAACAAATAAGCAAGCCCAGCCCAGGTGAGAAAAGGTAACGCAAAATAAATTTAATGCATTGCTTTTCATAAAAAGTTATTAAGTAATGCAGTTACTTTTTTGGGGAGTAATCCATTTTACCATTAATATTGTTATTTATAATAGTATTTTACATTTTTGATATTATGCTGTTCTTGTGCACTTGAATAGTCTTGCTATCATTATCCATTTCAAAATTTACATATTACACAAATATTAAGTGCTTTAAATGATACATTATGCAACTAATATTGCATGTTATGTTACACAGCCTGATACCTCTTTCATGCTTAATACATTAACAATCTAAAACGGCTACTATCATTTATTCTGCATGAGAAAAGGAGTTCTTGATCATGTTTAAAATTATTTATGAAATTATTTATAAAACTATCATTTTGAAACGAAATACCCTCTTTTTGCTATCTGGTAGTACTAACAGTTCCTACACTATTTTTGCAGTTCCTTCATGCCATTTTGAGTGCATTAGACTAATGAACATCTGCCATCAACTTGAGAAAAGTAGCAGCATTGTTCAATTTATGAAATCTCAACCACAATATGCATTGGAATAGCATGAAAGACATTTTTTTAATCCAGGACCATTGTTAAAACAGCTCCACAGATTGTATTATTTGACAACATACGGGTGAGTAGTAATGATGTCATATTTCAATATGTTTTAGCTTACCTCAAGGGCATCCAAGATGTAGGTGTCTTTGTTCCCACAGTATTTTCAATTTTGATTTTTTTCAATGATTTTAGTACTTACATTTGAATTAAATCATGTTTAATTTAACTTCTCTGTGCATGCTCTAAGGTGGACCCCCTAAACCTGCATCATATGACTGACAGACAACAACGGTTTGACCGAAAAATGTCACAATTGAAAATACTGTGGAAACAAAAACACCTACATCTTGGATGCCCTTGAGGTAAGCTAAACATATCAAAAAATAATTTCAAAGTGAACTATCCCTTTAAAAATAAACCTTAACCTCAAGCTTAGTATTGACTACTCTTAGTACTGACAACTCTTGGCCTTGTTTTTTTCCTTGCTTTAATTATATTACCATTATTTTGCACTCTGGTTGCTTTGAATGAATTCTACTCCAAAATGATGAAGATTAAAACATATACTCACAAAAAAAAGTCTGACAATTTAGTACGGAAATCACTGAGAGAATACTTACGGACTACAGCTGCAGGATAGGTAAGTCTACAAACAGCTCCTGTAAACCTGTAGGCGGAGGGAGGATCCAGACAACAACTACTTATTTTGACCAGAGCGAGAAAAAGGAGCAACACTGTTCTCTTCTCCATCTCAACAGAGTCTGAATGGACGCAGATGAGCCGCTCACTCTTAATGTTATTAGTGCTTCTGTTTTGAAAGAGCTGTTTTCTTTCAGCAAGTATCTGAGTAGGAGGGACAGATTCAGAGGTAGGCCCAAAGGAAGAGGGGTGGACAGGGCCTGTAATGTTTGATTTGCAGTGCCTCTCTTCTTGAGAACAGAGGAGAACATGCAACTGTCCCTGGGGTCGACTAACAAATGTTTCTCAAGGTTACTGGAGGACAGTAAACCGGGCACAGGAATGTTTTTTCTGGACATTCTGCTGTTCAAAACAAATAAGAGATAGGACAGAGTGGACAAGAGCAGGCCAAAGTCTATGGGGTGGGGGGTAAGCTCATAGGCAGTGGTGTAAAGTAGATAGGAAGATAGGACACCCCAAATGGACAGTTATGTAGATAAAATAATAGAAATATATATGTATGTCATCAACACAGTCCACAGGAAGTGGGTTTAGAAAGGAATAAGCCATTCAAAACAAGTTATGATGCTTACCAGATGCAAGTCAACAGACAGTCTTTCTTTCCTCAGTCGAAAAGAAATGAAGGTTTTTGATGAAAACATTCCAGCATTTTTCTCCATATAATGGACTTAAGTGGGAACCAAATGGTTCAAGGTCTAAAAGCCACTTTCAATGCAAACTGTTCAAAGGGCTTTAAACGATTAAAGACGATGAATAAGGATCTTAATAATCGTAACGATCGCTTAATTAAAATTTTTTTACAACGTTTAAGTTTTATAAGCTCAAATGTTCGCCTTGCTCTGTACTGCGATGCACGTTCGTGACTCTCCTGTTCGAACTCGTTTATCAAAAAATGAAAGGAATCTTTTTCCGAGTCAATTCGTTCATTTCTTTCGCTGAATGAAACAAATGACTCGGTAAAAGATTTGTTCATTTTGAGATAAACGAGTTCGAACAGGAGAGTCACAAACGTGCGTCACAGCAGTGGTGTTGTGCAGGGTATATGCAGGTATACCCCAGCTAACACAAATATGTGACTGTTAAGTAACTACAACATAATCTGGTGACCAAACTTTCGTCGTGGCGACGTAACCAGTTGCGTTGTGGCAACTGGAAAAGTGAAATTCCCAGATACGTTGTCACGACGTAACTTTGTAACTGTTGTGGCAACGTCATGGATCATTAGTCGTCGAAAAAAAGTTGAAATTTTGCATTTGGTTGGCTACAACAGGGTCATTTAGAATGTGGTCCCTGGCAAAAATACAGCCAAAAGCCAATAAATCCCCCCACAAAAAGTAACAACTTCACAAAAATCGATCCTAACATGGTTAGGAAGCATGCACAGTTTCGTGAGGATCGGATCATAGGTGGCGCTATAGTCGTCAAAAAGGTCTCTCATTATTAGGTGTTCAAGCACGAAGTGCTGAAAAACCTATTGTATTTGCTAGAAAGAAAAAAAAACTAAAAGTACTAAATTGCGCATAACTCCTAGACCGTTTTAGCTAGATTCATGATTTTTGCATCACTGTATCTCCGATTTTCCATCATGGCGCCCGCTCTAGGCCACACACAAGGGGATCCTCGGGCGGGCGCCATGGATGGATGGATGGATGAAAAATAAAATCAAAACACAGGAGAAAACCTATGCTACACAAACAGAATGCAGCTCCCATTTCTATTACACGTTTAAAAAAAATCCAATATGAAATTGAAACAAAGTTGTTTATTTCTTTTTTCATTTTCTGGTACAAAGAGGCTTATTAATGTTAATAAACAATGCTATTTTATACATACAATTAAATGACAGCAATGCTACAGTGTTGATAAATACCAGATTAAAAACATATTTTTTAGTCTCTCAGAACCATACCTGTCCTAATTTCTGTCCTCCACTATTGCAGGTACCAAAGTGCAGTTCCTTTGTGTAAAGAAAATGCAAAATTGCACGTCATTGAAATTCATTTGCCTTTGTTTCATCACAAAGTCAACAGCAAACACTGGTGCTCTTTAAATTGCAAATTCTGCTCCAACTACTTGAACGCATACCAAACCTTCTTCATAAATATTAACAATATTCATTCCACAGGTTGAATACAATTTAAAAAAAGAGCACATGTAAGCATATTTAACTTGCATAAACACCATTAGCTTCCAAGTGCCACAAATGCATTCTCCCAAGCACCCTCCATCTATTCATGCAAAGTCAATGTATGGCCTTCGTTGTCCATTATACTAGAACCTTAATAAGATAATCCCATGAGTTTAATCCTAGGATCCCTCATCGTAGAGAATGAAGCCCTGGTGACAGGAGCCTATAAGAGGATCAGGCCAGGAGACCGATACCATAGATTCCAGCCGGTGTGGTTATCTAAAGTGCTAAGCAAAAACTGTCCAGCAATATTTACAACTCCATGTCCATGTTTATACAGAATGTGCAACCAATGTTCACATAGGCAAAGGACTGGAAAGTGCTACTATTTCTAGTACTTGTAGCCTTCATGTATAACGTCCAGTCTAAATGGTCAAACCAAGGTCCAGTTTTGTCGTTTCAGTCCGAGTGCTTCCAATTCAGTTTGCAATGCCCTGTGGCGCCTCAGGTATCAAAGAAGCGAAAAAGGCTTTGAAAAACACCCAGGCTGTCCATAGGACGGGTCGTCTAACTGGGGTAACGGGCACTGCCATCATGACGGGTTCAACAACTTCTGCATCCTCCACTTCAGCAGGGGGCGGCACCTTCGAGAAAAAATGAGAATCACACATGTCTAGAACACGCCACTTATCAAAGTTTGATTCGTTCTTATTTTCTTCCCTAAACAGAAACTATGACTCACTGGTTCTGGATGTCTGAGCTCATTTTGGTTCTGCTGGTTCTGTATGACCTCTGGTGCTGGTGGCTGATTATGAGGCCTGGCTTGGGGTCTCCGTCTAAAAGGAAACCAGCCTGCTGTGTGTCTGAAAGAGAGAAATAGAACCATCAGGCCTCCCTGAGCTCCATTTTATTGCCCAATTTATTTTAAAACAGTCAGCCATTAGCACCTCAACTGTGCTCCTTCATACATTACAAAAAGCACGAGAGGGACGCCCAAACTGTTTGTGTGGTAGGGTGGGTCAAGGTAAAGCCATAACATTGAACACCCTCAGATCAAGCTATTGCTCGAGTGCTACGCAGTACTATAACTGCCACGTTTGCAGAGATAAAGTATCAGAAGTTAATTGTTATCAGTACTAACAGCTGGAGCTCTATAAAAAAGTCTCAGAATGCCACCAACCAATCAGCAGTCATGTACAGGAAGAGGTTTTCTTTCTAATCAGGGAGAATCTTGCGTCCTTCTGCTAATTTTTGCTTTCATAAGCTACCGTTCCACTGACGTAGACAATACAACATGCTAAAACACTCAGAGATACCTTCTCTATAATTCAGGGGCGCAGCAACACAAAACATACAGTGCTACCAAACTGAATTTCTGAATTAATGATTCTTATGAGGCGTTTCATTTTGAATCAAAAACATACAGCACAACCAGTGTATTCCAACTGTATCCCATACAAATGGCTCTTATGAACTGCTTATTTTTAGTGAAATAAAAACAATCAGTGTAGTCCAATTCCCTAAACAAATAACCTACACGAACCTGTTCTTTTTAGTGAATCAAAAACATACAGCACGAACTTCAACTCATTCCTTTTAAAAGTCCAACTCCCAAACAAATGACTCTTACGAACTGATTCAAAATTACAAAATAGACGTTTGAACTTACAGGTACATAATAACCAGGCTGCTCATGACCAGGACGAAGCGGCTCATGCTGGAGTAGTAGTACACAATGCTCAGGAAGACACCCAATCGGGACGCTGTGTACACCCAGTCTAGCCAGTCGCGGTTTATGTCCTCCTCGTCTTCCATCACAGGGCCACCCTGGGCATTCATTCTCAAATTTTGATTAGCTCCCTCTGGGTTGATGAATGCAGGACCTGGGGCGTTCTGATTGGCTGGCAGGTTGTTGATGGGACCTTGATTGGGTAAAGCTGCAGGTACAGCGGCTTGATGAGGGCCGACAGGCAGTGAGGTAGCAGCGACAGGGGCGGCCATCGGAGCGGAGGCGGCAGCTGTCATGGCAGCGTGACTGAAACAAACAAACAAAGACATACATTCACAGGTTGTACAACAGTCTGTAATTAAAGAAAGATTAAAGAAATTAAAGACAGCCATAAATATTAGTTATCTTCTTTCGCTCAATTTTCTTCATTTTTTACAATATTACTACAAGATATTTCATATCTTGCTAATATTTTTATTTAATAGTAATAATACATTTAAAAAAATAGTTAATGAACAGACTGATCTCATGAAATGGGGTGTGTATGACACGCCTATTCTTATTGCCATTTTTGGCGTGCTATCAACACGCATAATCGCTTTTCTGCGTGTTTATGAACACCGTTGACTTAACGTTACATTACTGTATAAATAAATATATAACCTACCCAACCCCGTCCCTAAACCTACCCGTCACTGGGGTTAATAGCATTTATAAGTCTTCCCCTACCATCCTAGAAAAAAATAAATAAATATCGCTCCCCAGATGTAGATCTACATTTTGCTTCCTTTCGCTCAGACATTTAACGGCATGTACATAAACGCGGAATCACTCGGACATTTAACGACACGCATACACGCCGATATCTCAAAATGCACATAGATAACATGCCATTAAACTTGAAGGTGTGTATGTTTAAGCAAAAGTCATGCTGTCATGTTGGAATTTTAGCTCCGGAAGCACAATGACATCGGTTTTTCCGCACCAATTCCAGTGTGATCCTTTTGAACTGCATGCACAGTGGATTCGCAGTGCTAAAACAGCATATAAAGTAGAGCCAGACCGATAAAGGATTTTGAAGGCCGATACCAACTACAAATATTTTTATCGGCCGATATTTTATTTATTTATTTTTCGAAACACGCAACAAAACATTAACAGATTTCCCTAACATTAGTTTTTTGTAGTTATTTATGAGTTTTAACTAAAATATTATGATCATGCATTTTAAAAAGAAACTTTTTTTCCTTTGTCACAACAGAACAGACTGATGATAGTGGCATTAGCTAGCTTTGTGATTAGCTAGTCTATGATGAGCCATAATTTAGCAATGGATGACATCATACTGCAAAGTGTAAAACATACATTTTCAATATAACAGGCCAAGGAGAGATGATTAATCTCATTGCTATAACCGACACGTGCTATTAACGAAATACTTCAGTCACTATGTCAAAAGTTAAAAGGACAGTCAGTCAACTACACTGTAACAACGTAACGTAATTATTTACTAGCTAATTCCGCTTCACTCTCAGCTTATTTAACAGCAGCAAAACTGGACATGATAGTCACAAATTTTGTCATGTTTATTTGAGTTAAGAGACCTGATGGGGATGTTCTTTTAATTGTTATTCAAGCAATGTATGTCTCGTGACCAACTCAACGAGTGTTGCCAACAGGGATGTTGTAGAGTGCCCTCTGGTGGACAAACTATACAACTCCAACACTCATGACATGGTTCAAGTGTGTTTCGTCCATTTTTTTATATTAATTTATCGGCCATAATAACTGCCGATACCGATAGTTTGGAAAATGCCTAATATCGGCCAATAATATCGGCATGCCGATATATTGGTCTGGCTCTAATTTAAAGCATATAGAGGCACTTTGATGATAATAAAAAATTGGCCAAATTGTGAATCCCTAAAACCATGCAAACCTGGAGCTTTTCTCATTTTTTTAATCTCATTTTACAATAGTTTTTTTTACCCAAATAGTGCAGCCCAACACTGTAATATGTCTATATAGGGTGTACTTACTATTGCATGTAGTATTGGCGGGCATACATTTGCTGCAACCATAGAAGCTGTTGTGGACTGTAAAGGGAGTATGTGGGGAAGGCTGGGTGGGTCATCGCTGCTGTTACAGGCCTGTAAATGAAGAACAAACGTTAAAGTTACACTCAACTTACATTAACAATCATACACCTTTAATACTTACAGCACGGAATCTCAATTTGACAAAAGAAAATAACTCACATAGATGTGTTAGCACTAGTGCTCAGGCCAGGCGGCATGACCTCGCTGTCTAAGGCCATCCGTGGAGGGTACAGAGGTCACGGATGGTCCTGGAGACTCTGAGTTCTGGGTAGCAGTTAGTGGGGAGGGCTGGGATCTCTGCTGCTGTGTTGATGTCACCTACACAAAAGATTTGAAAAGAGAAGCACACTTTATTTTTCAGCAGGAAAACCAGAACAGGTGCACGAGGCACTATGAAACTTCATGTGAAATTTGCTACAGCATTTGGTTTATGCAAACAAGGATGCAGAAAGGAACAGGAAGTAAGCAGCGGTGTGGTGAGATCTCCACCCAACTGAACAAGCACAGCATTTCCCTGAGAGACAGTAAACCGCCACACATCTGAACCATAATGTAAGGTGCCTTGGAGCTAAATTCAGGACATGAAACTTATAAATAAAAAGAAAGTCTGTTTTTAAATGTAGCACTAAATCTTACCACATGGCAAAAGCTTAATATAAATAGGAGATGGGAATAACATACTTTGGGTCTTGCTCCAAGCTGGGCAGCAGGTTGGGGTCTCACAGCACACACCAGGTGAAGAGTGGGCTTGGTATCTGAAGGAACCTGCAGAAAAAGTAGTTTTTTTCAGTTATTTTGACAGAAACAAGAGTTAACATCCCTTTTGAGGTGGCAAAGGGATACGCCAACGGAACAATCCTTTTGTGAAAGAGAAAGCTTTGAGAGATTGTATAAACCATGAGACTATCACATTGTTTTTTAGCTCCATGTCACGCTTTGATGGCATGTAAGTCTATCAGGTGACAAGCTTTCACCATGTTCAAATTTACAACTCGCTTGAGAAGCTGCTAAGTGTTGTTTCTCTGAATTAGACTCACTCGAGCACATGGTAAGAAGATCAGGCTGAGGATCCAGTACAAGAGGTGTCTGTGGGTCCACCCGTTATAATTATTTTGTTGTTGTTGTTGCTTTGACATAATGACAAAACTATCAGTGTTTTGCAACTCCCATACCTTTTAGGATAGCTAAATTTATACATTAAATCCTTTCTGTAACCCTGAATTTTGTTTCAGGGACATGACCATGCTTTATTTCTACTGTAAATTCAACCATAAATAATGCTTATGATTATTTTTGACATATTTCTGGATATGTTATATTTCTTGCTCCTACTGGTAATGAAGAGTATTTTATAAAAAAGCCTGCAAATAATAAAATATAAATATTATAATAATATAATTCACATAAAATATAAATATTACATACAATTTTATCATTTTAAATGATAATAAAATGTTAGATATTACAAAAAAAGCTGGAATTCAGAATGATGTTTTTTAAATGTCGTAGTTGGAAGCAGGTAAAGATAAAGTACTGTAGAAAGTAAACAAGTGTAAACCTCATGGCAACCCATAGATTGTATAGATATAGACATAGATTGTCCATAGATATAGACTGTAAAATCCCTCACCTTTGAGAAAACATCTCTCACAAGCAGGTTGTCCTGAAGCAGCTTGCCTGAGTAAATGAGTCTCTGGTCTTTCTCAGCCTAAAAGAAAATTAGTCCAAATGTCAGATAGTACTTAACAAGTCCGTTAATTAGTAACACTTTATTTCAAGGTACCTTACTATAGTAATAACAGTAAATTATGCAATAATTACAAGTAACTAACCCAAAACCAAACCCTTATTCTATAGTAAGTACATTAATAATATTACTAAATACTTATTTAAGTGATTGTTACTACGTTACCTTAAAAATAAAGTGTAACCGTATATTCTTGCACAATGATATTAATCTTAATATAAAAACGTAATGGTTGAAATGACAAATGTTTGTGAGAAGTAAACAAACAACAAATGACACATGTGACGTACCTACAAAATAACTACACGGTAGAGAAATAATGTGATAAACAATTAATTTACTAAAATCATAAAAGCAGAGACCAATGGGTGGAAGTTCGTCTTCTGTTTATAGAGTTCGAATGATTTATTGACAGTAAGATATTTCCTGCATTGTTCAGCCATGCTAGCTGGGTGTTGTATGTTGAGGAATGCTTTACGACTCGCTAGATGTAACCCGACACCCATACAATAAGAAACCAATCCAAACCTACCGGGTTGTTGGGATAAACCTCGGAGAGGTGACATTTGAGGTCTTTCACGGTCCAGTCCACGCGCACTCCCTCGATCAGCTGATCACCGTGAAACTGATTTGGCGTTTTAATAACCAGCGAGATCGTCTCTTTATCCGAGACCTTAGAACTTTCCATTTTTCCTTCACAATCTAACCGACTAGAACTATATTATTAATCGCATACAATTCTCGACTCACGACTCGATATAGTCAAAAGGACAATACACGATAAGGAAAGGTAGAGGTTCCTGATTCAAGAAGTTTCGGGCTGCTCATAAACCATGGAAGTATTTGCGTGTGTTATTTCCAAACACACTGTGTCCGCCTGTGATTGGCTGGGACGAGCTCGTGTTCAGACGTGGAGCCTGTCCTGAAGCCCCACGCACTGCGCATGCGCACTGAGAAAACACCCTTTGGAATTTTTTTTTCACGCTGTTTGCTGTAAATGTTTTGATTGCATCAGATGGCTATTATTACCTCAGTACAGTTTTACAGAAATATGAGCATGTCAGTTCACGAATATGGGACACTTTAACGTCCCAGGGCGTTGAGGCTTAAATCCATGTTTTTTGTTTTGTGTTTGTTTAGACTTATCTGAGATTAACTGTTATCTTATCTACATAAAATTAAACTTAATGACATATAATAATAATAATAATAATAAAAACATAAAATTATTGTCTCCCCTTAAAATCAACGTTGTAGATTGTCGGTTAATTTTAATTAAATTTAGTTGATTTTGATCACAGATCAAACACCCTTTTAATTACTTAGTTTACCTAAATGGCATAAAAACAAAATAAAATAAACATTTCATACATAAGTAGTAGTTTATTAAAAATTCAGATAAACATATGCAAATGGTTCAATTGCTGAATTAAGATAATCAGAATCAACAAAGATTATTGTAAATTAGGCTAAATTACATACATAATTTGTGGTTTTAAAAGGAAATTCTTTGAATAAGTCTTTTGTTTGAATTATAACTTCTGGAGAAAGTGCATAACATAACTAAAGCAGCAAAAACAAATAAAATATATTCTGAATTGAGAATTAAAAAGTTAAACAAATTAAGACGAAACAGCCTATTAACCGCAGGACAAATGAAAGTATGTAAATCTGTCATTATTTTAACAGGTCATTAACAAGTTGAGTTTCTTTTCATCTGATGTACACGTGTGAACAGTTCTGTCAGGAAAAGGTGGCGTTCACTGGCAGTAGAGCGTCAGCACATTCTCCTGATTGCCTCGGACAAGAAGAACTGGAGGTCGAAGGTCACGTGACACGATCTCTAGCCAAGCCATGTAAAGGGGACTAGGACATGACCCTCTTCGCGCCACGGGCATAGTTCTGCCAAACAACAAAATATAGAAAAATTACAGGTGATATCAGAAAGTCACATAGCTTAAACTGGTTGATCACGGTTTTGTTTAAATGTAATCTAAATTGCATCATGGCACAACATCCTGTATAGCACTTACACAATGATCAAAGCAGCATCTCTAGAGTAAGTCTTGAATAACTTCATTCAGTCGGATCTGTCGAAGGGACTACACAAACACAGGACAAACATGTTTAACCAGAGCATGCATGAAAGTAGGCAACCCAACTTTTTTAAAGGCTTCGTATCCTAAGTCCATCATTTGAGCTAAATTACCTTCGCTTCTAAACGTTTCGAATTCCTCATCAGACACCATCCAGGAGAATTCCTTTGTTGTCTCGCGGCTTCTTGACCATCCTTCTGGACTGAACTTACTCTGTACGGAGCTATGAGATCTTCAAACCTTTTAATGCTGTTTCAATAATTTGAGGACAGAAATAAAAAATTTTAATAGGAATATACGGTCCATTAATTTAAGAGGTCAGTGCAGAAAGTTGAATAGAATAAATGAGACTGTACTGCTCAGACTGTGGTTTTCATTGATGTCAGGAAGAACTTGAATATCTTGGAAACCCAGACGGAACCTGCTGATCAAAGCCTTGAGCCTGATCAAAATACAAACGCAAGCTCGTCTTAACGGACTTTGACATTCATAGGACCAATTAAATAAATGTAGTTCGAATTATTAAAAAAATGAATTAATCATTATTCAAAAATGTATAGTTGTACAGATATATATATGAATAAATATATTATTATTGTATGCATCATGTGATTAAATATATAGTTATATATTTAATACTCTCATATATATATATATATATATATATATATATATATATATATATATATATATATATATATATATATATATAAATGTATATGACCTAAATATAAATAAATATATAAATAAATATATATATATAAACATATATATAAATATATATATAAAAAAATATATATATATATATATATATATATATATATATATATATATACATATATATATATATATATACACACACATATATATATATATATATATATATATATATATATATATATACACACATATACATACATACATATATACATACATACATATATACATACACATATATATATATATACACACACTTTACCATTCAAATGTTTGGGGAATGACATTTTTTAAAGAAATGTAACATTTTTCAAGGATGCATTAAATTAATCAAAAGTGACAGTAAAACATTTATAATGTTAAAAATTAATTTTAAATAAATGCTGTTTTTAAAAACTTTTAGTTCAAATAATCCTAGAAAAATGGATTTTGGTTTCCACAAAAAAACTGTGATAATATCATGAAACCAAAATTATAGGAACCAAATTAAAATGCGTTTTGAAGGATCATGATGTGACACTGAAGACTGCAGTAATGGTGCTGAAAATGTAGCTTTGCCATTACAGGCATAAATTACATACATTGTAATAATAATTTACTATTATTTTTAGGTTCCAATCCAGTCTTGGTGAACATTAGAGAATTGTTTCAAAATCATTAACTCCAACCTCAAACCTTTGAACAGTAAAATATATCATGGACATTGTATTATGAAGAGTTATCACAAATAATATTACAATTAAAGTTATGCATACTCTTGTTTCTGCTCATTCGATCTGTCTAGCTTCACCTCCAACAAACAACCTCACTTTGCATCTGCCCCAGCGTTTTCTTACGGGACAGGAGATACGGCACTAATAGTGTTAGACCTGACAACACAATGCATTGTTAAGCCATTTTTTCCACTGCAAAATCTTAAAAAAAAAATAACACATTATTTGAAAATCAACTCACCCCCATCATCAGAGAGCCAATACACATCAATGGTCTTCTTTCCCTGTCTAGTCTGGAACACACTGGTGGGCTGGGACATAGCCATTAGTGTCTCAGGGTCCACTGCAACACAGGGGATAACATGTTTTGGCGAAGAGTCCAACAGCCTTGAATAGATTCAGTATTTAAGAGTTTAGATACACACATGATGTATCAATTGTGGCTGTTGTAGCAGTTGTGCTCCTTGTGTCAAGTCCTGGTTCAGTAGAGGTCTCAAACCCCAGATTGACTATTAGTAAAAAGAAAAAAATCTGTCACTGCATATAAACTGTACAAATTGTTAGAAAGGGAGTTTTGAAACAGTGCATACCATGTGCTTGCATTGTTCGAGCTTATGTCAAGACCCTCCTTCATCCGAAGAACACACACACCATATTGCAGGTCAAATGCATCGCTAAAATCACATGGAACTGTCACATGCCTTGACTTTTCTTCATCAGAATTGAACACTGAGGGAATCTGAAACTATATAATATACATACTGCAAAATTCCAATATAGTTTTCAATGTTGCTTGGTTCGAGCTTTACGCCAGTTCTTCTTAAATCCCATCACTAGGACATTGGGCCTCATCCGACCCAAACCCGTACTCTGGAACAGAACCACCATAAATAGACATTACCTTCAGTCTCATTTTGCTGGTATACCTTCATCAGACACTAAACAAATTAAATAAATGATGTTTGTTTTGAGGTTAGAACATGTGGGACATAGTTGACCTGCAGCAGCATCTGTACGTCAAGCACGAAGGTCATCAGCCACAACAGTGTGGTAGAAGGACTTTATGCCCGCTTATTTAGCCAGCTTATATGAGGACTGCTTTTGGCTGAGTCTATAGGGCCAGGCGAGGGTTCCCCCTGTCAATAACACACAGTCAATCAAACAGAATATGTGCTCAGGGGAAAAGATGAAGAGTGTTCAGAGAAGAACTTTTAAAACTGTGAAGATATGTTGTGCAGGGACAAAAACACATAGTTTAACACATAGTTTCAGTGAGAGATTAACAGATTTGGAAGTCTATGGAAGTCAAAATATGCATTCTATGTTTCCAAGAAACAACCAAGATGAAAAATGGTTCCAAATTTATTCTATATATTATTATAGGAATAATATTAAAGCAGGGTTCCCACATCTCTTGAAATTGTAGAGTTTTCCAGTGGTTTATTATTACAGGAAATTATTTTTAAAATATACAAATGACACAGGAACAGTAACTTATTATTAATTTGCAATAAGTATATTTTCAGACTCATAATGCCGAGTTCAGACCTTTATTTTGAAATAGTGCTGAACATGAAAAATCATGAAATATTGGTAGAAACCTATTGCTAGTTTGTTTTCATGCCAAGAGTGAAAAAAAGGGTCTGAAAATGTTATAAATATAAAGATTCTTCATTTGTAATGTGGCTGTGAGCTATAACACACATCTGTTTTCTTTCAGCATTACTATTTTGTGTTTATTAGAGGTCTGAAGTTTTAAAGTAAAACATGTTTTGTAAATTATATTAATGAAAAAAATGTATAATCTATAATAGTCCAAGTGCCCCCTTTAAAGAAATCAAACTTAAGTCTGTGCTGCAAACATATTCCAGTGGCCGGTTGCATAAACGGTTAAGACTAGTCTCACAACTTAGTCATCACATTTTTCATAATATATATTATACATTATATAAAAACGTAGATTGGTTTAGTTTGATACCAGAAACTGTGCCTTACTAGTTTGACCAACTAGCATTGAGTTAAGGGGCAATCAGTCTTGGTCTTAACATAAAGGCTATGTTTATGCAACCAGCCCCAGATTTATAACAATCTAAAGTGGAAATATAATTTTTGGGGTCTATGCTCCAAAAATAGGACCGACAGTTAAGGAGTTAATATGACATGTAAATTTCCATATTTGTATTGTGGTTATACCTCCTTTTTCATAGGCTTTTCTACGACTGTGAGAATCCTCAATGATTCATTTATTTCTTTGGAAAAGGACATTTTGAAAAAATGTTGTTGTTTTTTCAATGTGAATTTAGTAAAGCCTTTGTACCAGAACATGGTGTAGACTAGCTCTGCTTTTCACAACCCTATTTAATGTTTCTGTGCGTTAACTTACTCTAATGACATTTGCACATATCATAAGGCTCTGATTCTTGGTGAAAGTGCTGATGAAATCCACTATGGAAGGACGTGTACAGGGAGGCCCAGTGAGGACCAAACACTGTGGCCTGAGAAAAAGAATAGATGGGAAAAAGTAGGACACATGAAGAAATTATGAAAATTGAGAATATAAAAATAGCTGAAAAACACAATTGGAACATTGAGCAAAAGACCAGAGGAAAAGTCATATAACAACATGAACAGCATGACTGGTGATATTTACCTGTAATTTTTAATATGGTCTTCCACTTGGTTAAGACCTACACATTGAGACAGTGCCATGTTATATGAGCTGGCTTGCATTGATGAACCCCAGTTGACATCTGAAATGTAAAAACACAAAAATTGTCAGCACATAATGAAAGCTTGGCAATATTATACACATTTGGGATAAGTTGATAAGCTTGATGGAATAATATGAGCTTCATGAGACTAATTATATCTGACAAAGACTCAATGAAGAGGTGTCTTACCGGGTTTCTTATACAGCACATAACCCAGCAGGAAGATGATTATGCCGATGGCTATGAGAGCAGCCCACCAGGTTAGAAGAAACATGATGATCACAGACACTACTGCTCCGAGCAACGACAACCACTTGCTATAAAATCGAAAAGTTGGAACGCCAGCCTGCTCACACACAAGAAAAAGTGAGAAATGCTTCAGTGAGCGTAATATTCCGAGATGTGTGAATTTACAGTAGCATGCAGCGTAAAACAATCTGAGTGCAGTAAAACATATTTGTTTGCATTTGTCAATATCTAAAGAAAGAGCTCTGTGGTGGTTTCAGTATGCTCCATTAATCCAAATAGCAAAGCTCCATTAAATAAGCAAATATTGCATAATAAACTGTTAGCTTAACCCATAACGGCTTGATGCATGGGTTTAAGTGCTCACCTGGTGAGTTAGTGATGGATGCATGGAAGCAGCTGAAGTTGATGAGGGCGTAGGAGCAGAGGAAAAAGTTGGAGATGATGGGAGCAATGGTGTTCAACTCAGCTGAAATATTAGAACATTTGTTTGTCAGAAGGACATTTCTATAATAAAAAATGAGCACTTTTTTGAGAGCATCCGACAATTGCATGGTCAAATTTTGATGTTTGGTGGTTTACCAATAAGAATGAAGCATATAGCGATGATGTAGGCTAGCAGATAGCTTCTGAGTGGTTCATTATTCTTCCCATAACCCTTCCCGAAAAATCCAATGCCTGGGTAGAGGTTGTCCTTGCAAAGGCACTATAGAGGGACAAGGAATGGAAGGAATCAGAAAGGGGGATGGATGAGAGTTATGTTAAAGGAGTAGTTCACTTTTATAAAACTTTTGCTGATAATTTACTCACCTCCATGTCATCCAAGATATTCATGTCATTCTTTCTTCAGTTGAAAAGAAATTAGGATTTTGATGAAAACATTCCAGGATTTTTCTCCATGTAATGGACGTCAATGGGAACCAAATGGTTTCAGTGCAAACTGTTCAAAGGGCTTTAAACGATTCCAGACGATGAATGAGGGTCTTATCAAGCGAAACAATCGCTCATTAAAAGAAAAAAGTTTACGTTTTATAAGCTCAAATGGCCGCCTTAATTGCTCTGTTCTGTGATGCGCATTTGTGACTCCTGTTTGAACTCGTTTATCAAAATGAACAAATCTTTTTTCATGTCATTTGGTTCATTCCACAAATAAAATGAACGAATTGACTCAGGAAAAGATTTGTTCATTTTGATGAACGAGTTCAAACAGGAGTCACGAATGCGCATCACAGAACAGAGCAAGGCGGCCATTTGAGCTTATAAAACGTAAACTTTGTTATTTATTTTTTAAATAAGCGATCGTTTCGCTTGATAAGACCCTTATTCATTGTCTGGAATCATTTAAAGCCCTTTGAACAGTTTGCAGTTTGTAGTGAAAGTGTCTTTTGGACCTTGAACCGTTTGGTTCTTATTGAAGTCCATTATATGGAGAAAAATCCTGGAATGTTTTCATCAACAAACTTAATTTCTTTTCGACTGAAGAAAGAGAAGACATGGACATCTTGGATGACATGGGGGTGAGTAAATTATTTTTTAAAAAGTGAAGTACTCCTTTAAAGGACTGTTTGAATTAGTAAATAACACTGAAGATAGTTTTGCACTCTATAATGGAGGAATAAGGATGTTCAGGGGCTCAATCGTTACCTGGAAAACCTTAGGAGCAGACACCAGACAGGCCAAGGCTGAGGAAAGAGTGGCTCCAAAAATGCCAGCACTGATCAGAGGAGCGACTGCAGACACCAGGCTCATAGTCTGAAGTAATATATGACAGAACAACATATTACTTCTGTTAACCTCTGGTGTTCCTCACTTATAGGTCATAAAATATATATATTTTAAATGTAATAGTTGTACTCAATTTTTTCTATATTATTTATTCTTTAATATTTTGTATTGTTAGATATATTTTTTACTTTCAAATTATGCACCATTTACTTCTATGTAAAATAATACTATTTTATTTTTCTTTATTAATACATTAAGTTTCCAACTAAAAACGGAAACTTTCAGTGCGTTTTGGCTGTTCATTTACAAGACAACTGCATTTTTGGGGAGTTTTGAAAACTGGATTCAAATACAGCCTTTTTAATCATTTTCATGGATACTAGTGAACATGAATCATGCTGACAATGTTGTCAGCAAGACCGTGCAATTATGCAAATAAAAAACGTTTCCGTTTTATATCCTTGTCATGTAAACGTAACCTAAATGTCTGTATAGCAATACATAGTTGCAAAAATGTTTGGATTTCCCATTCAAAATGTGACTGTAAAAGACTGTAAAAAAAAAAACATTTAGCCTTTTCTGATCATGTCTATAATTTTTATGTGTGTGTTAGCAAGTGCCAGAAAAGTCACTAAGTATCATAAATTGTAATATTTACATGTTATACATTATACATGAGTTTTCATATTTTCAGTGACACAATGATAAAACTAGCTACTCAACGACCATTTAGACATGATGGTCACCTGGTAATTATTGCTGAGTCCAAAAGTGCAGGTTTTATTGCTGATACAGTCACTGAAGTTCCAGCCATAGTTGCAGCCAATTCCCAAACACTGCCCAGACAAAGATGATATGGTGTCATTCAATTCACCAGAAGCATCACGCACCACACAGGACCCTGAAATGCATTTAAAAAGCACAACAGGGAAATAACACAGCTGTAAGTGTGACTGGATAATACAATGGGCCTTACTGGCATATAACTACATATAATTGGAATATTAATGTGCACAGTAACCGATATTTCACACAATTTTGGTGATGAATCCGGAGGATGCTAAATGAGTGAGCATGTTGCATTTCATATAAAATATGCATAAATCACTTCCATATAATAAAAACTTCCATACAAATAAAAATGTAAGAAAAACGAAAACTGAAAAAAAATCTTGCCTTATTTAAACAGGCATGAAATTAAAATGATTAGTATTTCCTAAATGCAAGTTAAAGATCTTATGTTTATTTTGTTATTTTTATTTTTGTCCATAATTTTAAATGATCATAACTGGATCAAAATCAAATCAACAACAGAATCGAAATCCCACAATAATCTGTTACACTTAGATACACAACAGGGAATAAATATGAAAAGTACGGAAGAAAAAAATGTGTCGCTACTTCCGTTTTGTGACTTTATGGACATCTGGACTACGTGGGGTTTCAGTTCTAAACATTACTTTTGAATTTAAAAAAACATATTTTCATTAAATACTTCTGATACTCACCAATCGTAGCTGAGATAATGAGATAAGAGATGGTGGTCCAAAAAATAGCCAGCATTGTACCACGGGGTATAGCGACATTTGGATCCTAGGAGATTTTGTGTGAGAACAATAAACAAAGCTTTTAAAGGCTTGATTTCCCTCAAATAAATTAGCTTTCTGAAATGCATTATTGGAAACATTACTGTGACTGGGAGCTCAACTTGCCTTCAGATCTCCAGAGATATTAGCGCCCGCAAGGATGCCTGTAGCTGAGGGGAAGAAGATGGAGAACATGCCAAAGAAACTGCCCTCCGGCTCCTCGCCAGCCGGGCACAAAGTTTCCGCAAAAATATCAGCTATTGGGCACAAATTGAGACACTTTATGGGCGACATATGGTAGTGTAATCTGACTAGCACTGAGAAAGTGAAGATGGAGTGTTGTTATTAGCATATTTGTGGAACATATTGACTGCAATGCTCTCTGACCTCGGTAGCTGAAAAATCCTCTGGCTTGCTTCTGTGGAGTGGCTGGTATGATGGTTCCCACAATGTAACTGGCAAAGGAGATCATGATGACGAAGAAGAACAAGACCTGGGCCTGGGAGGGTAACAAAACCAGTGTAAACTATTAGGAGCTGAACTTATTTAGTTAACCAGACAAAATTAAAAACCCCTTTGCTCATGAAACAAACCTTGGACTCCCATTCCATTCCAGCCATTGAGATGGCCAGGAGGCAGGTGACAGTAATCACTCCAATGATACGGATATCGTTAAGTTGGTCTACCATGCTAACCCCAGTGTCCTATGGGCATCAGAAAAAGATATTGGTGCCGTGCCGGTTAAGGAGATTCCCCCCTTCTATGTAAAGCATTTTGAGTGCAGAGAAAAGCGTTATATAAATGTAATGAATTATTATTATTAGGCTATGTCTCAAATCATTGTTCAAACATGAGAAATAGTCACCATGAAATCAAAATTTATGAAATATTGCAGTAGCTTCTCATTGATTATAAATGATTTATTTGTGCACGTTATTTTTTTTATTTTTTTATTGATGTGCACGATCAGATTCTTTTATTACAATCTATGATCTCCCTCCCTCCAAGACACATTTTAATTTCCCAGCGAGAGCAGGACAACCTGACTTGTCACACATGAGAATGCAGCGATGGTTCAATCAATTTCCAATGAACTCAATCAAATCCCGCCCTTTTTTAGTCCGTTTCACTCATAATATATGGATAGTCTATCGCAAATTACCATTCACGCCGAATTTAAAAAAAAAAGTTAAAAAAAATGTAAAAAAATAAATAAAAATAAAAACATAAACTGTATATATGTTTAATAACCGTCATGTTATTCCCAAACCCACAAACTACATAGTTAACACGTAGCTACTCCACCATAGGCCTATATTGTTTTTTAACGGGAATGAAAGCGAGGCTGTGAGGGAAAGACACGCATGTCTTTAGAGGGTTATACTGTTATTGAATGTGTGTTTTTGGATTATTCTGCCGACGAAATATTGCAAAAATTAAAAATTACAAGACACTTAAGTAGACAGACAGCTGGACAATGATGTAATCATCAAGGAGCTTTAAAGAAATAATTTCAGTCTATGAGCAAGTTTTGTTTTTCCAGTTTAGACCTATGGTCCTCCTCTTCACGCCGATAATTACAGCTTTTTACAACGGATGCCATTGAAAACACGGTAAATTGTTCCCTCACAGCCTGTTTTCAATCATACCTGTCATGGCGCTGCTCTGAATAACGACGACGAGGCCTCTTCACGCTGATTGGTTGGATGGATTACATGAACGCGCTTCCCCCCGAACTTAATAAAGTAGCCAGACAACCAGTAAATTATTCACAATTTTTCCTTTTTGTGTCCCAAAGAAGAACAACGTTTGAAAAAAAAAAAAAAAAAAACATTAGGCTACATTTAAACATTTTGGGGTGTTGGCTTTTTCTTTCATATTTAGTGAATTCTGTGTCGCCTAGCAGTGTAGTAGGCCTTTACTGGTCCATTTCACCCACCTGCATGAGTGCCTGTACCGTTTCAGCAAAACCCACTGTGTGCATTGCTACAGCCACCGCATTAGCGAAAGCAAATATAAGTCCAATCGAGCCCCCAAGTTCTGGACCCAAACTACGAGAGATCAGAAAATATGTTCCACCTGGAGAAAGAATTACAAAGGATTAAAATATATCAGTGCTGATTTTTAATAGTTATTAAATATCATGATTAGGCAATATTTAATCCTGGAAAGAAGTCTGATAATGGCTTAAAGACAATTAATCATGTTAGTCAATTTTACTCATGTATTTACCTCCTTTAACCTTGCCATTAGTGGCAATGGCTGATGTGGACAAGCCAGTGATGCCCGTTATTGAAGAGGAAAGCAAGATTATAACCCAAGTCAGACCTTTAAAGTGAAGAGGAATATGTTCATATTATGCATTGCTAACAGTCACAGAGATCTGTAACGTATAGCCCTTACAGGGTTCACAAAAAAATCTGGGAATTTAACAGTAAAACAGACACGTAAAATGAAGGGATAAAGACATAAAACATAGATTGACATACCAATCCCTGCCTGAGCTGTGATCCAGGGAAGCCTCAGGTACAGAATAACACCCCAGATGTTCAGCATACAGCGGATCTACAGGGAGTTCAAGAAACAGTGACGCTTCAATGGGATCCATTTAGAATACATTACACAATGTAGAAATGCTTTGGCTTTATTCAGATGTTTGGAGTATTTTACCCACTGGCAGAAAAAAGACACAGTTTAGACACTTAAAAATGTATAAACACTAGCAATATAATAAAATATTCCTCCATATTTGTTAAAATGTTATTTAATATATTTATTTACACTGTAACAAAAGTTGCTGCTTTAAATTAATTAAGTACAATCAACTTGGATGTTTAAGTAATTTCTATTTAAATTAAACTACATTAAACTGACTTAAACTGAGAATGGTAAAACATAAAAAAGTTTAAAATTGCTTAACCTACACAGTATTTTGATGGTTTAAGAAATGTAAAAACATGTTGTCATAACTTATTGATCATAGTGTAAACTTGAGGAGAGCTGAGTTAATATTGTTTCAATAAAAAGCCTTTAAAATTGTTTGCAGATGCCACTTAGGTTTTAATGGAAAAAAATCTTGGAATTTCAAATTTGGCCCCAAATACATTTTGGTGTTAATGTATTAATTATACACCAAGAAGCATGTTCTGGTGCGTTTTTTTAAACGTGAATGTCTTTTTTTGTAATCTTTAATGTTCTTATACCATGACTCCCTGAGCCCATCCAAAGCGAGTTGGTTCTGGTGGAGGTTCCATGGGTTCATCTTCATCGGGGATCTGTTTGTCCACATCTCGACTCTTCATATAGAGGAGGTGGAGACGGGTCATCCTAAGAGAAAATGGTGGAAACCATGACTACTTTGTGGATTTCTGAATTCAAGATTTATTTATTTGATAAATAAGATCCAAACTGAATCCTAATGAAGATCAACATTTCATTTTTATCTGGAACAGACATTCTTCAGCATATGTGCGATTTATAAAGGGAAAAGGTAGTTTTATGTGATTCCTACCTGAGGGTTGGCGTGAAGCTGAAAGAGAGAAGGTCTTGACTTCTTTTGCTCTCCCAAAAACCTCAGTGTTACTGTAGAAGTCATAACTCGGCGGAGTATCCAATGTGTCATATCCCGAGAAGACACCAGAGCTGTGGGATGCAACACTGTCACTATCAAAACTGCTACATCCTCCCAAACTGAATTTACGGTCATCTCCATTGTTTAGTGAGGAGCCCGAGAACGGGCTTCTGGCAGTCGTGAGGTTCATCCCTTCATTGGCCTGCGGTACCTCCAGCACAAGTGAATCAACAGATGTCAGAGTAAAGCCAAGGCTTGATTTGAAGGGTTACATTATACCTGAGCCGGAAGGAACCACTTATGGATGTGTGATTAGCTTTGAGAACATATTCTGGAGCTTTTGTAACGGTCATTAATTCTTAATTGTTGCTGCAGGGCCTTTAGTTTGTACTGGGACTTGTAAACATCATCAGAACATGTAATGACTCAGATCTTTAGTCAGATACCCTTGACATAGGTTCTCAAGGACAAATGCATGGTTTGAGAGTCCTGTGTCATGCACGAGAAACAATAAATTATGAATTTCACTGGCAATGATTTCAGCTTATTTGATAGAGAGAATGATAGATTGATCATATTCGGTTATTTCAGTTTATTATAGGCCCACTGCTCTATATAATGAGTCATTCTACATAGATCACTGGGTAGGGATAAATTTGGTAATGTTCTGTTAAAAGTCTAGCGATCAGCCTGATAAATTACAATAATGGCAAAACTTTCAACTTTGAACAATGGCTTGTAAATATTTGTTTGAGATAAAACTAATATGGAGAAATTGTATTGTAATTGTATTTTACAACCTGTAGTGACCTTCATGTAAGCTAATTTAACCCACCAGCAGCTCACAGTCGTTCCAACTGACAGACTTTTGCCTTGAGCATTGACTTATCATTGCAGAAGCAGTTCCTCATTAACTAAAACACCAATGTCTGCCAATGCATGTGACCCAGGGAGCAGCATCGGGTTAAGTAATTATTTCTGTAGAAATTGGTCTGGAAGCCCCAAAGGTGGAGCCTTTCAGTGTAATTAGTGCGGACCATGCAAACGTACCCACAGGTGCTCTCCTTTGAAGCAGATTTTTGATTACATTTCTATTATTAGACACAAAGCTTAAGCAGAAAATTAACTGCTAAATGGTCATTTTGAAATCATTATGCTGCCTGAGGGGAAATGTCATAACAAGCAGTAGAAGATTGTATAAAATTGTTTTAAATTGAAATCACAATGAGCCCACTGTGTGAAACATTGCATTTTTTTCAAATTAGCCTACATAAAATCATTCTTAGTTACACCTAAAGTTTTAATCAGATAAAACCAAATAACTGGCTGTTTTACAATTTCCATTGGCTATTTATATACAATAAGACGGACGCTCTAAAATGATGAAAGTTCGTAAAGAAAAATGATTATTACTATTTAGGTTACACCACCATTCATAAGTTTGAAGTCAGTAAGCTTATTTTTAAATTGAATGTTTTTATTCAGCAAAGATGATGAAAAGTGACAATAACGACTTACATTGTTACAAAAGACTTCTATTTCAGATAAATGCTGCTCTTTTGCATTTTCTATGAATCAAATAAGAACAAAAACGAGTTTTAAACATTCATAATAATAAGAGAATGTTCATTGAGAGCCAAATCAGGATATTAGAGTTTCTGAAGCATCATGCGACACTAACGACTAGAGTAGCCTAATGATGCTGAAAATTCAGCTTTGTCATCACAGGAATAAATTCCGTCCTAAAATATACTAAAATAGAAAAATGTTAATTATAATTGTAATACTTTACATTAAAAATAAAAAGGAAATTTCATCTTGGTTGTACAAAGTTTTATTTTCAAAAAACCACTTCCATATTTTCCCATATTGAGCGTAATACATTACATGTCTAAGCTTTTGTAAAAGAGATGCATGAGGGTATCCGTTAGCAGAGCTCCTGTTGGCAGCGGTATGGTGCCACCCTGGTGTTGTGAAATAGCCGGTTTAACGCGGACGTGTGACATCGGCCTGATTCACAACACCAGCTGCAGCACACACACCTCAAACACAAGTCCATGTGGCGTGAAGATGTAAAATTGCCCTCCAGGTCTTCTTCTTCTATCCAAGACACTTCTATTTTGACACTTATGATATGGAAGATTGAATGAATGTGGACCAGATTTGTCCTTGCAGGTTTAAAGCATGAAATAAAGTTAAAACAGCCTGATTATTGTGAATCCTGCACCTTGAATTTAGGACGGTGCACTGGTATATTCAGCTCCGGATGCTAATGGTTAAAAATGCAAAGCAGAGTTTCGAGGGAGTTGAAGCAAACACTGCAGCCGGCCGTGACAAAGCCGTCCATCTGTGTTCTCTATGGGCATTTCCTCCATAACCCAGCATCTGCTGAGAGAATCAATGTCACACACACTCATCCCTGCTCTCAGAACTCTCTGAGAGAGGTTTAAACACTTCCCTGAATGCCCGGACACTTGTTTGTACAGTAGGATTGTGTTACACAACATACATTACATGAATGAAGTGTGAGCGAACCAAAACAAAGGTGATTTTTTTTTACTTTAGTTAAAAAATGTAAAATACTTCTAAAGCATTTAATAAAACAGTAATTCATTTTAATACTTAATTAAAATAAAACGACGCTGGAAGTACTCGGTTACCTAATGTAACCTCGTTTCTCTTTAGAAGAGGGATCGAGTATTGCGTAAGTTGCTTACGCTACGGGTAAAGTAATCTTTTCTCGAAATCTGAAGTCAAAAATGTATCCTTAATTTTGTATTTATTGTCAACGACAGACAGTAGACTATAGTAGGCTAATTAAGCGTGCCTCGTGTGATGTCGCACCCTCTATGCATCACAGCCCGCCAGAATGGGAGTGGCTAGCGTATATAAAAGAGGGGCTCGCAGGCTGAACTCTGGTTTTCATTTGATTGAAGCGAAGCTTGTGGCACAAACAAGTTAGGTTATGCAATACTTGTTCCCTCTTCTAGAGAGAACCGAGGTTACATTAGGTAACCGAGTATGTTCTGTTATGAGAGGTTCTCTCGTACTGCATAAGTTGCCATGAGCGCCAAGCATCCGCTGCATGAGACCCGTGGAACAAAACATGCAGAACAAACAGGCGGCCAGCAACGCGGGTCACCACATGTTATAGACTCTTGATGGGAACACAGAGCGGCTCCGCCGGTCTATGTATAAACGTAGAATAAAGGCAGCCAGCAACACGGGCCAGCACAGTTCACAAGCACATAAAAGGGCAGATAATAGAGCAGCTCTGCCGGACGATGTATAGACAGCATTACCCCTTAGTGCAGTTGTCTGGGAATAGGCGGCCAGCAAAGCGGGCCCACAGGTATACCGGCGCGTCATAGAGAAATACAGATCGCCTCAGCCGGTCTATGTATAGCTAGTCTCGCCTCACTGATATGAGAGTGGCCTGCACATGAACAACTAGGCAGAACATACACATCACTTAGACTTAGAGTGGCACATCTCCCTGATCCACTTGATTACCTGTGGTAACAGCGAGATTGAGGGGAAAGTGTACAGCGGGCAGCTGGGCCAGGTTTGGGGCAGTGCGTCCTCGCTTTTTGAAAATAATCTTGGGCAATGAGCGATGTCTTTTGATGCAAAAAACTCCTGGGGGAGTTTGCTTTTGATGCAAACTCTCCCAGGTTTGGGGCAGTGCGTCCTCACTTTTTGAAAATAATCTTGGGCAATGAGCGATGTCTTTTGATGTCTTTTGATGCAAAAGGCCTGCGTGGTCTTTTGTACCTCCGAGAAGCGATCCACGATCCCACTGACTGCTTGGCCGAAGAGTAAAACAGCCGTTTCGGATTCCCTCATGTCGGCGATCGTCAGCCAAGGGTGACTTTCTGTGACAGTCAGAGATGACATTCACCTTCCAAGGGCCTGGGCAGCGGATTTAGTGGCACGAAGGGAGAGGCCCGTCGTGCTGCGTAAATCCGTGATGGAGGCAGGATCCGAGCTTTTCTCATCCAGCTCACAGGATATCGCTTTGGAGGATCTGTAAGACTACCATGGAGTGCAAGGCTGAGGCGGCTTGTCCAGTGGCAGCGAAAGCACGGCCGACAAGGCTTTAGACGGGATGGCAGCCTTTGAAAGCCACCCAGAGGGTGGGAAAAGGTGCGCTGCAACCGCTTCTTCCACTGGGGGGATTGAATTAAATCCCTTTTCGGCGGCACCGTCAACCTGTGACAGCTTCAAGGAGACATGAGAATGGACTCCAAAAGAGCGTTCCACGATTTAGAAAGTTCAGCGTGGACCTTCGGCAGGAAGGGTGCAGTACTGGATGTGGGTGTTTGGTGGCGGCGATGAGAAAATAGCCGTCGAGTTCTTGAGGTGTTGACCACTCGAGAGTGAGGAGGCGCAGGAGTACGGTACTGTCTGCCTCCTGGACTGACGAGTGGTGTGAACTGGACCATTCCTTCGCTGTCAGAAGCCAAGATAGAGCAGCTGTCAGCGGCGGCATCCACGTCATCCGCCTCATCCCTGAACCGGCGGTGCCGTGGGCGGAACCAGCGGCTGCGCGTCCGAAAGGGGGGTGGGGAAGAAGAGAAAGAAAAGCGAGGCAAAGGTTCCGGTGAGCTTCTGGCTGCCACACTGGTCTCACTGAATGGCTTGTTTCGACTACGCCAGCTTCTCAAGATCTAGCGATGCGAAGAGTTTCGCTAAAGAGATGAAAATCTGAGTTCAGCCTGCGAGCCCAGTTTATATACGCTAGCCACGCCCATTCTGGCGGGCTGTGACGCATAAAGGGCGCAACATCACGCGGGGCTCACCGATAGGCTGCAGCAGTTGCTACAGGACAGCCAATGGCTAATACAGCCTGCTGTCCGCTGCACTGCGTTGACAATTAATACAAAATTAAGGATAACTTTTTTGGCTTTAGATCTCGAGAAAAAATTACTTTACCTGTAGCGTAAGCAACTTACGCAATACAAGAGAACCTCTCGTAAGAGAACTAACATGAAATAAGTATTTACTAACATAAGATGAATAAATACTTTAACAAATGTGTTGCTCATTGTTAGTTAATGCAATAATGGGAATTTATTGCAAAGTGTTCCAATGAACACTATAAAATAAATATTTGGTTACACTTTATTTTAAGGTTATTTTAAAGTAATTGTATTCTTAAGTACTGAGTAATATTAATTACAGCAATGTACTTACTATATGGTTAGTTGCATAAAATTATGCATAATTTACTGTTATTAATATAGTAAGTACATGTAAAGTGTAACTAGGACAGTGTAAAATAAAGTGATTACCATCAATATGTATAACCTCTAATAAAGAGCAATATAAATAAAATATTTAAGTGGAAAGTATAACTAGAACAATGTATGTTCACTATTGAGATTTATCTAATTAAATTTCCATGCCTGGAAAACAGAAATCCCTAACATTTCCAGGACTGTGAGAACCCTGTATGTATAGTAGAGTTCAGATTGCTGTTTGCAACCAAATCTACCAAAGTGAATAATCTCACTGATAATAATAAAGAATATAATCTCCATGAGATGTGCAAATTGATTGCTTGATATTAGATGTCATGAGAGATAAACTGTAATTGTATATTTGATAATGGCTTTTAAAAAGGAATATCAACCGAGATGTAATACACTAAAACAGAAAATGCAGGACAAAACAAGTAACGTCACGTGAAATTAAAAATAAGGTTTATGATAAAAAATTAAATTGAAACAAAACTGAACTGAATTTTTATTTTATTTCAAATCATGGAAAAAAAATACAAATATAAGTTGACAAAATAATGATGGAATGAGGACAATAAAGGGGAGTTGCAAGAGAAGGGTAGGGCGTTTCAGTTCATTAGGACCTCCATCTGAACCAATCTGGCATTGGTATCTCCAGCCATCCAATACGGAATCATTCCCGCAAACGTGATCAGAGCCCTGGCTTGACTGCGCAGCAGCTACAGAGAAACACACACACACACTTGAGAAGAGCTAATCAGGATTAACATGTATTGTCACAGTGTGTGTCAAATGTCCAGTGAATAAAGGTCTCAGGATTAGTTTTATAGTTGAATAAGCAAATAATTGTTATCTTCAGAGAACACATCTCACCGTGTCTCTGTCCTCTAGGGTACGCTGTGGTCTTCCTGGTGTGCCTGCTGCAGCCCCCTTTAGACGCTTATACTGCGTGAACAGGATATTCATTGTGGCCAGAAGAACCTCTGACAAATTATGTCTGACCTGGAAATATTAGGACACAATGGAGAGAATGTCATGTGAATTAAGGTCTCCATCCTGGCCATTTAAAAAAAAAAATGTCTTCAAAATTATAGACTAGATTTTTGTCAACCTGAAATGGCACAATAGCTGTAGCATTTGAGATGACAGCAAGTGGGCAATTTATGCTAATGCATAATGATCCCTTACCTCATCACTGAAGTTTCTGAAGGCCGCGACTCGTTCCTCAACACTGTCCTGACTTAAAGGAACCAACTTTAGCCTCTCAATAACCTTACACAGAATGGCACAAAAATATCGATTAGTCAGATGTCTAGCACTAGCAGCATGGGCCCAAGGAGAGAAGGGGTCCTAAGGGCGACTTACATCGTAGGCTCGGTCTATGTGGCCGGCGTGGTACCGTCAAAGAACGTCATGAGGTCCAGAAGCAGGTAGAATGTGCTGTCCACAGACTTCTCCCCAGCTATGCCGTTGGTACGGTACCTGTGCTCAAACAAACAAAAGGTGTTCATTGAAACTACAAGACCATCAAACCCATAATGCACCACTTAGATGAAGGCTAATAATGAAATTACACTACCGGTCAAAAGTTTAAGGTCGGTAAGGTTTTCTATGTTTTTAAAGAAGTCTCTTCTGCTCACCAAGGCTGCAATTTTTTGATAAAAAATACACAAAAAAAACACAGTAATATTGTGAAATATTATGACAATTTAAAATGACTTTTCTTATGTTAATATATATTAAAATGTAATTTATTCCTCTGAAAAAAAGCTGAATTTTCAGCATCATTACTCCAGTCTTCAGTGTCACATGATCCTTCACAAATCACTCTAATATGATGATTTTATGCTCCAAAAACATGTATGATTATTATCCATGTTGAAAACAGTTTTTTACATTTTTATTTCAGGATTCTTTGATGAATAGAAAGTTCAAAAGAACAGCTTTTATCTGAAATGAAATCTTTGTTCATTAACACTACCCTTTAAAAAGTTTGGGGTCAGTAAGAATTTGCATTTTATTTTTGGGGGAAATAAATAAGAAATCAATACTTCTATTCATCAAGGATGAGTTACATTGATCAAAAGTTACAGTAAAGACATTTATAATGTTAGAAAAGATTCTAATTAAATAAATGCTGTTCTTTGAACTTTCTATTCATCAAAGAATCCTGAAATAAAAATGTAAAAAACTGTTTTCAACATGGATAATAATCATACATGTTTTTGGAGCATAAAATCATCATATTAGAGTGATTTGTGAAGGATCATATGACACTGAAGACTGGAGTAATGATGCTGAAAAGTCAGCTTTTTTTCAGAGGAATAAATTACATTTTAATATATATTAACATAAAAAAGTCATTTTAAATTGCCATTATATTTCACAATATTACTGTGTTTTTTGTGTATTTTTTATCAAAAAATTGCAGCCTTGGTGAGCAGAAGAGACTTCTTTTAAAAACATAAAAAATCTTACCGACCTTAAACTTTTGACCGGTAGTGTATGTAATTGTGAGATAAAATAAGAAATAAATTTGCTATTGTGAAAAGTAAATTCAAAATTGGCAGAAACTATTACCTATCACTATTACATGGAACAAAGTCTCATTGCGATAAAGTAGTAATTTGGAGATGTAAGCCTAAAGTAGCAAGTGGGAGATCTTCCATAATCTTCCATAATCTATAGGAGTTCTAGGTACAAAATACTTACCTTTCAGCAATAGCCACTGCCATGTTTTTGAGTCGCTCTTTGTTAGACTGGGGCTCGCTGACTTGAGCAATAACTGGACTCAGCAGTTTGTTCATCAGCTCCAGGACCTTATCCGAGTTCTGATGCAGGAAAGAAAAGATGTTTTAGGCACAAAATCATCACTAGACTAACAAACCCAATGGCACATCACAGCATACCATACCTTGGCTAACTCATACAGTTTGACGGCCTCCTCAAACAATCCCTTGTTCTTCGGCCTCCGAGGCTACCTTGGTAATGATGGCCCGCGTGTCTCCGGCAAACTTGTCAATCACGCCGGGCTGAAGGGATTCAAACAAGCACTGTTTAGAGCAGAGGACTTTGAATGCACAATGGTATTGTCAAAATGGCTTTGAGCATGAAAGGCCAGACTGTGTAAAGACCCCCAAAACAAAAGGACATTCTACACAACCCTGCACAGCTGAATGAACCAAATATAAAGCAAAATCAATGTGTGCACAATGAGTTACAGAGAAAGAAGTGGCATGTTCGCTGTCTGCTAGTCAGGTGATATAACAACAAAAGCCTCTATCATACCTTTCTGCTTCCATCTTTTTCGAGTCTTCCAAGAAGCGTATCAAACTACAGGAAGAGAGTTAAGAATTGACAGAAATTATGTAATGATAACAGCAATTAGGATGCAGAAACTCTTCCTCCAATGAGCTCGTACACGCTTCTTACCTCCCGACTCTCAATGACTAGCTCGCTGACACACCGCATGAACATGTTTTCTCCTTGGCTGTCCTTCTCATTCCTGTGGCCAATCAGAGAACAGCGATTGAGTTTTCACTAGGTGCAGTACAGCAATTATGCCATTTGTCGCACAAAATCACTTTGACGTGCAAATGAACTTGTGTGATCCGCTCGGAAACCCAGAGATAAAAGATCTTCCTTTAGTTTCCTGTGGCTGTAAGGTCTCTTAAACAATGGGGCTAGTTAGCATCGAATTCACAGTGTGCATGGAAAAGGTTTAATTATTCATGGATCATTCGTGGAAGGTTCTGAGATATTCATGACACATTAATCTCTTCTCAGAGAGGGATTTCCGCTCAGAATTTTCAGGGAAAAAGTCATGACTTACAGTTCACCCACTTAATCAATCAAACAAGAAACAAGGGGATTTCAGCTGTTCAACCTGACTGATTTGAGATTCAGTACGTTACCCCAGATAACCCAATAGCATCAGCTGGGGTTAAGATGACCATTACCGGAGGAAGTAGAAGTACTGTAGAGCCTCCCGTGGGTCAGTGGACTCAAACTTGCGGGTGTAGAGCATAAGCAGCCTGATGAAGTTCAGCCTTCGCACCATTGGAGGATCTCCAGCCTCTTGACTCACTGAGAAGAGACCAGAAACCGCCTTAGAACAGAAACTAGAGAAAATTTAGAGTTGTCACTCAATGATCACAACTTACAGAGTTGTGCGCTCTGGCCTGATGATTTGAGCAGCAGTTTGAGTTCATACAGCACCAGAGCTACATGAACCGCATGGCTGCGCAGACGCTCCACTCCGGAAAGGAACGCTATGGCTGCCTCAAACTGTGCCGTCAGGAAAAGCACCTGGAAGTACAGGAAAGGCTGGTGGCTGGCTGAGAAATGGGACTCACCTGCAGAAAACAATTCAAATAATGCCACACACCTTTATGAACACATTCATTAACATTTGGGATAATCCAAAACCACTTAGAAAACAATATAAACCATATTGGAAATGTGCACATGCAGCCAATAAGGATTTGTAACTTAAGGAATTCGAATGCTTCTTTAAGCGAGTAATAGGTTCCACATAAATCTTCCTCAGCTGTGAAGTGCTTAAATAGGCTGTTTCATTTCCATTTGCATGAGTTGAAATAATCCCTTTATTTAAATTGCCATTAAAACTGACGTCTAGCAGCATTGAAAAGACCTGCTGCAGACTTTGCATGGAGCTGTAGTGGCAGCGCAGCTGGGAGTGAAGGAGTCTTATCAGTAATAGAGGGAGTCTTTAATGTGGTGTACTGCAGGAGTGCTGGAGAGATAAGACTGACTCATCAAGCAGGTGGAAGAAACTAAGCGGATGTCTTTTTAAAACTGGGCGAGGAGAAGTTTAAGCCATGAGAAAACAGCACAATGACATACACTTTTATCTGGGCTAGGCACACTGGCAGAGACTGAATAGAGGGGTTTTGCATACTGACTAACATCCTAGTCTTTCAAATGCCCAATTAAATCTCTTCCTTTAGGACTGGAGTGAATCTAAAAGATAAGTGGGAAGATTTATTGGCTTTCTGGAATAATTTGACCTGAGTTTTGCACATTGACAGAGGCCACTTGTTTGAGTTAAGATCCCTCTCTCCCAATGCATTAAGAGATATTTCCACCATATTTTTGTAACTGTAATATTATTAACTAGTGTAGTCTGAATAATCTAGTTTTACAGAAATGGCTATGATCCCCTTGTGTTAGCAACACATTTTGACCAATTTGATACTAATTTTCATAATTACTTTTCTCTAAATCTGAACAGCTGTTAAATTTTTTTGAACAATTATGTACTTATGTTTGGATGAGTAAATATTATAAAATGCATTATATATATATATATATATATATATATATATATATATATATATACATATATATATGTGTGTATTATGTGTGTGTATGGATATATGTTTCTTAGTATATATATATATATATATATATATATATATATATATATATATACTATACTGTATATGGTTTAATATATATATTTATATATATATATATATGTATGTGTGTGTGTGTGTATTATGTGTGTGTATGTATGATATATGTTTCTTAGTGTATATATATATATATATATATATATATATATATATATATATATATACACACAACACACACACACACACACATACTATACTTATATTATATGGTTTAATATTATATTTCATATCTATAAATATATATATATATATATATATATATATATATATTATATATATATTATTTGAATATATATATCATTATCTGAAAAATAATATTTTTTTTCTTCAAATAATGATGACTGTGGGTCTCACCGTAGTCCTCCAGTAGCTGTTTCTGAAGTTGTGCCAGAGTCATTCTGTCCTGAGGGGAGCTGGTACCGTCCTCATCAAAACACACTTGATTCAGCTGGTAGGGACACAGAACACGACTCAAAAACTGGGCAACTAAACTAAACTCACCAGTAAAAGATAACCTACTAATGTACAGCTATAACATACGCTCTGATACACGATCAGTGACTATATCTGACCTTGAGCCACAGGTAGTCCTCGGTCTTATCGGCCACTTCTCCATGGTTGTCGGCGATGTCGCATTTACCGATGAGGCAGTAGACCACGCGCTTGTAGGGGTCGGCGCTGTTCCTCAGCACACGTCGGTAATGAAGTCGTAGTTTATTCTCTGTGGCTGGAGACAAACTGAGAAGAACAATGCAGTTGAATGAATTTATAAAGAACTATAAAACAGATTTACTTATTCAGTTGTAAGGTAAACGTATGCATGAGATGCAAAAAGGGAGCAAGCTGGGTCAAGCATACCAGAGAGAAGTAGTTCCCAAAAGCAGAGGAGAAATAGTCCTCTTAGGATGTGATCTAGTTTTTGGGGTGTGTGTATGTGCGCTCTCACCGTCGGTCAGGGCTGTTCATGTACTCCTGAAACCAGATCTTAAAGTCTCCCAGCTGATGCTGTGCCCTGTTCACCACCTGCATGGCGGCAGACAGGTCTCCACAACGCAGGCAGAAATAGATCAGAGCCCACACTGAATGTCCCTCCACCTCGCCGTCCTGTCACACACATGCACGCACAGCAAGGTTTATCATCCGGTCACACTGCTTCCATTTACCCCCTTTTTACTTTCAAGTCTGAAATAAGCAGCTTATTGGCCCATGCAGGGAGAATCCACTGCTGTTATCTAAACTACTGAAAGCCACACTCAGAGCAGTTTGCTTGAGAGTATCTGCAGTGATGGCGTCTAATCTGTATGATGTAGTGCTGCACGGTGTGGACACGTTTTGCTGCAGTACCTGCATGCCTGGCAGCGGGGTCGGCAGCTTGATGTTTAGGAAGCTGCATACGAGCTGATAAGTGCCAGGTACACCACCCAACTGAGCCTGGTGCAGATTCCCAAAACAGTGACCATGGTGTAATTTTTATAGCTGTAGAAGAAAGACACAAGCATTGGCTTAAAAGAATGATTGGTTCACAAAATGAAATCTCTACGGCCTGTAAGCAGCCTTTAATCTATGCAAGAGCAAAACCGAGCCGATGAAATGTATCCAGATGTAAAATCGTTATTCAAAACTACGAATTTGCATGAATTTTGTTCATTAATGTCCATGAGTTTTCAAGTGCTGGACTATGTGGGTAAGAAATCCCTGATATTTTCAGGTTTTCAAAGACCATAGGAACCCTAAACATACAGTACAATTGAAAAGGCACTTTCATTTATTCAGCAAGGATGCATTAAATTAATCAAAAGTAGCAGTAAAGGCATTTATAAATGTTACAAAAGATTTCTATTCTAAACAAATTCTGTTCTTCTGATGTTTCTATTAATCAAAGAATCCTGACAAAAATGGATAACCGTTTTCACTAAAATATTAAACAGCTTTGACTTTAGCAATGTTTCAACATTGATAAGACATATTTCTTGAGCCCCAAATTAGCATTACAATGATTTCTGAAGGATCATGTGACAATGAAGACTACAGTTATTATGATAATTCAGCTTTACCATCACAGAAATAAATTACATAAAAAATTCGGACTTATTTCAAAAGCATTTCACATTTAGTGTAACTGAAGAATCATACAAACAATTTCTACAATAAACTGGAAGTCTTTAATCAGAGTAAACTGTACAATTGTACACTGAAACATTTATTACTTCAATGAGCTCATTGTTTCTGCCTTAAATTATTACATTGTTTAAATGAATAGATTCTTAGCTTACTGTGATTTTGTATAAGTACTATCGGATGCTCCTAATTGATTCGGCCAGAGATCGGTATTGGCTGATCATAACAATTTTTGACTTCATTCGGTACTCACTAACTTGGCCGATCTTACAAACCGATCGCGATTTGATGACGTCAACGCGTGAGGACGTACGTGATACTTATATTGGAGAATGTTTAATTAAACCTTATTTGTTACATCAGACTTCTCCATGTTGGAGTTTAAATGTTTCTATTTATTTTATTCTCTTTAACATTGAACAATGTTTAATTAAACCTAATGAGTTGTATCAAACCACTTCAATTTGTTCTTTTAGGAGTTTAAATGTTGTTTGATTTTTTATTTATTTATTTTGTCCTGCTCAGACTTGTATTGGACGAATGTTTAAGTTACATCAGACTTCTCCATTTTAGGAGACTAAATGTTTATTTTGTCCTCCACAGTATTGGACAATGTTTAAATAAACCTTATGAGCTGCATTAAACTGTTCCATTTTGTTTATTTGTCTTATATTAAGTCAATTAAGCATCGGAATCGGTATCGTTATCGGCCGATCACCATGACAAGAAATCGGTACTCGGTATCGGCTGCAAAAATCCTGATCGGAGCATCCCTAATAAGTACATTTTTGAAATACATATTTTAGACAATTACCTCTGATAACATATGTGAACTCGTGCACTTTCTGTAAAGCTGCTTTGAAACGATGTGTATTACGCTATACAAATAAATTTGTCGAATATTATCCCTCTAATCAAAGATCAAGCTGCATTTCCATTCATTCACCTGTTCTCCAGGAACTGTAGAGCTCGTCTGACGAAGGCCATCTGCATGTCTACAGACATCTCGACTCTTCAGAGTATCCTTTGCAGGAACCAACAAAACATCTGTCATCTGCTTCACCATTGAGCCACATGTCTGAAACGTTCTACAAACACATGCACAAACAACTTTACTATTATTGCAATCGCTTCACTAAATTTCTGAGATGAAAGGCACAGTTAACAACACACATGCTGAAGCCAAATGTCGATATACCTTATCATCCAGGCTTTCAGCCACTGACGCACAGAGATCTCCCAGGTTGGGCTGAAGATGCCCATTTACTATCTTTCTCATTGAAGATGTAGATCTAAACGAAAGAGGAAGAATGCTAATTAATAATGAAGGTCAGAGACTGATTGCCGTCTAGTCTGAGGCCAAGCTCTGAGCAGCTGGATCCACTAAGATCTGGAGGTGAAATGAAGGATAATGAAAAACAAAACAAACAGGATGAAAATGTTTAGAAGGTCTTCAAAAAGAGCGCAAAGACTAGAAAGATGACTCCGCAGGCGATGTGGCGACACATGATTAGAGAAAAAAAAGACAAAGGAAATAGAAGAGATATCTGATAATAAAAAGGAGAACAAAGGAGAAGAGAGTGAAAAACGGCCCTCCCCTTTATGGATAGATTGGGAGCTTACCCATCATGCCATCATCCAGCCGATCAATCTTATAGATCAATCGAGCTAGGCTCGCAAAACACAGCACATTTATTCTTGTGTCTAGATCACAGACCAAGAGAAATGCTAAGCTGTACTAAATATGAGCCACTCGTTTATTTTCAACATGTCTGCATGATATATTAGTGATTATATTGCTGTTTGCCAGTTTGTTCTTTCTGTGATGTTTCAAAATTCTGGAGAGTTAACGTAATGTTTAGATGACTGATTTCATGCTTGTATAATTATATGCTAAAGCTTTAATACATTTTAATACTGTTTTTAATACTATTTATTAAAATGATTTCTAAAATATATAATATATTTTTAAACACACAAATAAATAAATAGAAATAGCCAATTTTAAATAAAATTACTTTTTTTTTTCCATTATATTTATTTTGTGTATGTGTGGCTTTCTACAAACCTGTCGGCTGTAGGCAACTTCCACACTGTCCAGTGCACTGCGTCCTGGAACTGCGACCTCACTCACGAAACTGGGCTGCGGGGCACATAGCAACAGTCGTTAAGGCATAAACAAGGATGTCTACACAACAAGACCGTATTAATATTCTCTACATGTGTAGGTGGGCATATGTGCCTCTAAAAGCGTGGGTTTGACAAGTGCACAAGCTGCGTTTATCTCAGGGAGTTGTTTTAATCTAAATACAGCGATCAATGTAGCGTGAAGCTATTGTTAAGAACATAACTCACGCTTGAGAGCACACAGCTCAGTACTGTGAATATACAGAGACAGCCACACACACACAAAAATCTTAAATTTTGTACCATAAATGTATCAAACCATTCTAAACGAAAAAAATAAAAATACATTTAGAAAGATTTGACATTGATAAAGCATATGGTGCTTTAATTGAAATTATGAAAGACACTCATACACATGCATGCGCAGTTGCGCACACACACACACACTCCCAAGTAGCAAATTCCATGAACAGCCTGGCAAGAAAGCCACTGAGGCGTTGTAGTTTGTGTGACTATCTAGCAGGGAGGGGCGACTCAGGCTGGTGGTACAAGGAATAGTGAGCTTCTGGCATAGGAAGAGAACAGCAGGTCACACATGGAAAATTTAACTGCTGTTTAATAATTAAAGCAGCAGGACAGCAGTCAAAAATCTCCTAGAGCAAAATACACAATATACACATACAAACACAACACTCTTCTCGAATCCTTTACAGAACAATAAAAGGAAAGACAAAAGCATATTCTGAGGTTTCAACGATCTCAAAAAGACTATCACTATTTGCCGTCGACAGAATATTGTTATATTTGGACAGTCAAACATGCATTTTTTGGTATATATTATTTAGAAGAGGAGTGCTTGTCATCTTTAATGTTTGATGTTTTCAACATCCTTCCTCTTGCTCACCTCTCCATTTTCTGACAGTAGAGATGTGAGCAGTGCTGCCAAAACACCCTTTATTTGTGAATAATAGCCTCTAAAAACACCCAATGTCATCCCATCCTATTCATGAGTTTTCCCCTTGTATGCTGAGAGCATATACAACTCTCTCTATATAAAAATATACCCACAACTAACAAAAAAATTGGTATAAATGTTAATTTCAATATATATATATATATATATATACATATATATATATATATATATATATATATATATATATTAACTATAGTGGGAGAGTGAGTTTGGAAAAATTTCCAATTAATAAAAGATATATATGATTTTTTCTCTCCTTTACACTGATCATATTATATATATATATATATAAATATAGAGATAAAAATATATATAAATAAAAAATGAAGCGTAAAAGAGAGAAAAAAATGTATTAATTGGAGATTTTTGCAATTCCATTCGGTGATACTTTGTCATTTCTAATTATAATAATTCATAATTTATAATAAAAAAAGACAATCTACTAGACGAACTACCAGAAAAGCACTTGCCAGATAAGATTTCACTAACACTCAGATCCAGGCCAAACGTAGCCACAGGCTGGCCGTATCACAGCAGCAGATCTGAACAAGCTCCTAGAACATTTGTGCTTCATGAACATGTCACATGTGATGTGAGGGTAGTGTGTGCTATTATTAAGGGATTGTGTTTTATGTGGCGTGATGTTCCTCAGACCTCCACTTCCTGGCTGAAGTCCAGTGCGTCCTCTCCAGCTCCCAGCATGGTGTGCAACACTCTCTGCTTCACCTGCTCCCATTGCACCAACATAGAGTCTCTGTGGTACTCCTCCGCCAACAGAAACGTCTGCGAGAAGAATAAAATGAGTAAGGACGAGGTACAAATCACGCATCAAAAACAGGCTACATGTGATGATAGAAAGCCAAATGAGTGAAACTAAACAGCCTTCAGTGAATATATAGGTTACCCAACATGTGACGCATTAAAAATAGCTAGTGGAGTAAGAAGGGAGCAGCCTGGATCTGGGAAGCATGCTGTGCACAATAAGCGCTAACGGGCACCACCATCTTCACCTTCCCCCAATCCCACCTCCGAGGGACAAGGAACAAGAGCTGGGCCTGGGGAGACTCAAACTGGGTCTGGCCCGCTGAAGCCTGAATGCGCGGAGGCCTCGCTAATGGAACTGTGCCGCTATCTGGGTCTGTTCTTCACGCCTACTACCGATTTAGCCCATACCCTGATTGAATCCAAAGACCTTTCGTCTATTTTCCTCGGTCCCGGCGGATCGACGTGTGATAATTGCAAGCGTTCGAATTAAAAAGGCATCTGAACTCTGGAGGAAGAGATTTTGGAATCAAGCTTAATGAGGGGGAGAGTGAGATAATACCAGTTCAATGTGCAGAACTTAATGTGAAGCAGGTAAAATTCAGAGAGGTAAAGAACGTATAGGGGCTTTTTGTTTTAGGGTGGGGAATAATAGTGCATGGCTTTATAAGTACTTCAGGAACTAACTGTTCTCCAGATGATTTTACCAGGTCAAAAAAGCCATTAATCATCCTGCATCCAAAATTAACACAAAAATAAAATTAATAAAGAAAATTGACAAAGAAAATTGGCTTTGGAGAGTAGTGTGAATGAAGTACTTGCCAGTTGGATGGTAACTTTATTATGTGGAATTTTAAAAACTATTGTATGACACTTGCTGATGTAAGTCACATGCAAGATTCAAAAACACATAAATTGTCTACTTAACAAGACTTCTACTTTTAAAACCTCTAACCTAATTTCAGCCCAGCTCTCAATGCAGTTATAAAAATGTGGAATATTCCTCCCATTAAGCCACAATAATAAAAATATATGGAACTAAATCAAGATCAGTGGTCATGTTTTTCCAGACAGGTGCCATCGTTGTCGGCAAAAGTTTTGTCAAAAATCTTGAGGCAAAAAGTTGATTTTGACCCTGTCCGTGATGGACATAAAAAGGACCTAAAACCTTCACCAGAGACATTTTGTCACATGCAGGTCATCTGGGTCATTGGTTAACACCTCCTCTTTGGTGAGCAAATTATCCTCTCCGTGTCTTTGCTGACATTCCTCCTCCTGAGAGGTTTGATGACCTAGACTGAGAGGATAGATGGATAATGACCTGAGCTCTCTGCTGCTGAGAGATGGGCACCGTAATAACAGCTGAAAGGGGCCGCTTTTACCTCGCTGACAGTGCCCGAAGAGGCAATAAGGGGAAAAGGGGATTTGGCAGAAAGAGTGACCATTGGAAGAAGACGGTTTTTGAATTGTGTAGATTCTCAAATGTCTCAACAATAAGGGATGTAGTTACACTGAGGTTTGATGTTGCTAAAATTCCTTTTCGCTAGGCATAATTTGACCGACTAAGAAAATAAATTAATGTAAAAGGATATAGAGTAGTGAAGGAAGACACTCACCCTGCGGCGTGATTCCTCGATGGCTGACAGCAGTGCATTGTCTCTCTCGTTCTTGAGAAAGCCCTGGAACAAGAGACACGGCATGGAGGTTAAACGCACCGCAACCTACTTTCCCCTTTTCTGCATGCAGAGCACACGCCCTCACTCCCTTTCTCTCTCATTCCCTCCATACTTCCTCTAAGACGCAAGCACCACAGGCAAGAAATGGAGAATTGGCATCATTATTGAAATTTAAACTGCTAAAAATGTGCTTAGAATCGACCCTAAGAGAGATCTGCTCACCCAAAATGGCGGCTCTCAACTGTTCAGCAAAGATTTGGTTAAATACGTTCTTGAGTGTACTAAAAGTATTGTGCATTTAAGACACCCCACATTCGTGCAAACACGTGAACCTCAGGTTCTACACACAGAAGTTCATGGACGGGTTTGGAAAATGTGGTTCAAACGGCTTGGTTTCCATGTATCTAGACTTTTTGGACTAATCTCGAAAACCAGAGACAAGCCCGATTTGAATGTTCCCCACTGCAAACCATTAAGCTAACAGCTGCTTATATCTAATTATGGACCATCATCATCTAAAACGTCATCTTTGTTCGATCACAGATGGAAAACGCACACATCAGTAGCCTCCACGGATACACAAGCTACATTTTTTTACTAGATGACGAGTGTGCAGCTCGAACAACCTGTGTGGATGGATTACAAGCACTCGTTTTTGATGCACACCAGGGTAACGAACACTCACACACACACAGGCATTCGTTTTGATTAAACACAGAACAGAAAAATCCAGCAGCTGATCCTGAGGACAGAGAAGTCCCTGGCATACACATTGAGTGGGGGCTGGGAAAGGGAGTGGTACTGATGGAAGGGAAAGGCTGGTTCTGATGGGTTTGGATGATCATCAGATCACTAAAAAGCCAATATTGAAGGATGGAGAGAAACGTGACCTCTGAACTGGAACCTGCACTCATCGCCTTTATGATTATTGATTAATGGTTACATTATTGTAACATAGATGGAGTTGAAAAAGCATCAAGTACATTTACCATTGATTTTTACTGAATACGGTAATGTCATAAAACATGCAACTGCATTGATTTGAGATGTTTCCTTGACTCCATCATTAAATCCTTGACTTATCCAAGTGTTAAGTACAGAGTTGAATTCTGACCTCCCATCCCCAAAGGCCAATGATTCCTCTCTTCTCCCCCACCCCTCCCTGAGATCGCACGAACCCCATCACCCCATCCACACTTTTGACTGACAGCTGTAAATGAGGATTGATTTATTCTGATTTGTGGAACGTCTAAATGACACATCTGAACGAACGAGCTGAGCTAATGGATACAGAGATGGAAAGTGGGTGGGGGAGGTTTAAGGTGTGGGAGCAGCCAACATTTCGTACTTAGCAGCATTATTTCTTGCTCAGTCACTGTGCCTCCAACCGCTAGCTACAGAACAGTGCCCCCTTCAGGCATCCATGATCTGCGTCAAGTAACCAAGACTTACTAACTAACAAAAGGAACACATTTTTTTTAAATGGATGCATTTGGGTCATGCCTAAACTGAAGCGTGTCATTGCATATATAATTTTAACCCATTATCAGTCACATTCGAATTAAAGTTCTCAGAGGAGATCAGATGTGCAATTTATACCAAAGATTCACATATATTCTGATGCACATATTGACCACGGTGAAATAAATGCACGAACTAAAGACAGGCATTGAAGCAGCAACACAAAGTGCAGATCTCATATGCTGAAAAGGAAAGCTATCATTTCCCTTACAATTAAGCACTGTAGATGTCTGGAAGATTCAAAGCACAGCGAATATTGAGCGATTTTGACAGAGATAAAAACGATGCATCATTACAGACTAAAAAAAATGCATACATGTTCATGATGCACACACCTTTTGGGTGCATTTATATTTTGAAATCAGGTATTACGCAATTCACTGATATTGACCATTACAGAAGTGAAAATTGCAGGAGCATATAGCAGAAAATATGACATGGACTGGCATCGAATGCAAGAGATGGACAAAAGACATGCATATATACGCCAACCAAACCCAAAACACCCCCTCTATATCTACACATCCCACTTTTTTTCCTTTTCTTTTCATTTACTTCTGCACAATAAGGAGTGAAGGAACCCCACCCTAACCCAACCACTTCCTGTGTGACAGACAAGCCTTCATCATCATCCTGCTCGCCATCTTCACCATCCCTTCTGAGAAAGCGACGGTCTCATTTTCCTGGTTAAGCCGACTGACCAAGACACATGTGATATCGCGAGGTGTTGAATGCATGTGCATGTAGGTGATACTCACTCAAGCTCTGGTTTAACCTGCTGGGAAAGTGCTGCTGGGAGGTGAAACTGTCTAGGAGCGGTGTGCCTGTGCCCTGCTCGTGCTCTCTCCATCTTCTTCGTTCTGTAGAAGCGGGCCAGTGCATTTCTGAACTCTTTTACCAGAGGCCCACTCTGTCTGCCACATGCACTCTTCTTTACCTCAAGGCGGCCCAGTGGTCTGAACCTATATATGAGCCACGATCAGGGTTACTGTGGGCTGCTTTATTGTCGGAGGCGGAGCGTACCAAGTCAGCCCAGAGACACGGGGGGAATCTGAGGAGAAGTCATTATTCAACCTGATCCATGAGCCTGTTTTCCATCAGCAGTCCACCCCTCCTCCTCATCTCTCCTCCAGCATCCCTGCCAGCCTCCTCGTTCACTCTCACTCATTTCTTCCTTTTTTAAACATCTCTGCATCCTTCCCTTTTCCACTTCTGCTAGCGCAATGTAATTATGGTAATGGATCCCCCCCACACACACACACACATACACACTTTCCTGATGGATTTCGACATCCTGTCCAGAAACTGGGCTAATAATCCTCTTAAGAGTCATGTTTAGTTAATGAACAGAGTGCACTGACCACAGATCAGGCTCCACATGTAGAGCTATTTGCACTTATCCCACACCTACCATTGTGCGCTTAGATAACACACTCTAGTGTGAAGGTATGGTGCAGGAAATATGGAAGTTGAAGTGAGAGTTAAAGAAAAAGATGAGATGCATCGTCTGTTTCGCGCCATTTTGCTCGGGTAAAGCATCTCCTGCTTTCAGTCTCCCATTTAAGGCGTTTGCCTTTTGACTACAGGATATAGGCGCCTGAATCGAGTTTGTGCCTTAAAAAAATATTTTATTTAGCTTCTAAAGGAAACATGTGCATTATAGAAGGCTGCACATTTGCCCACACACACAAACGCAGAAGGCGAGAGAAAGGCAAGAGACTACGCCTCATCAGCAGCAAGCATTTCCTTTGTCTTCAGGCAGGCAGCTCAGCAACCTTATGGAGCACGCACAATATACAATTTACACTTCGCCGCCACTTTGCAGGGTCGATGCACATCTGGATATCTCGGCACAATTGTACTGATGCAATTCTGAGCATAGCACCTGCAGCATCTTTGTTTTATTCAGCAGCGAGTTTAATGCAATTCTGAACGTCTTTTCAATAAGAGATTGAGAGCGGCGATACATAATGAGAATGAAGATGATGATAAATGGAAGAGCAGTTACACAAGTTCGACAAAAGAAGATATTAAATCTCATAGCCCTTAGAGTCAATCAGAGTTGTACTGAAAATGCTAAAGAGATTGTCAGCCACACACACACATACATTCAGGCAGGGAGGGAAGGTGAGGAAAGTGCCAGGCAGTAAGTGCACTTCCAGTAAGAGTCGAGCCGCACTCTGGCAGGCCCACCACAAAAATATATCTGACAAAAAAGACGAGAGTAGGGGGAGGGATTGAGACAGTGAAAAAGAGAGAAGAGATAAGCAGAGGAAAAGATGGGTGGGGTTAGATGGTTTTGAACCTTCAGGAAGCGAAAACCAAGTTATTATAGGACTTATTGACAAGAATATGTTTATCCTTCAAGTAATTGAGGACATCATCCAATTGCTATTATCAGGACATAATCGGTTAAACGTCTCCTGTACATTTAATGGGTGTGGCTGTGTAATTGTTCAAAAATTATAAATACATTTTGATTCGGAAAGAGAGTCAAAATCTGTGCACTACGGAGTTGTGCCAAAGGGAAACCCAAGTTAAAGGGAACGTTCACCACTTCACCCAAAACTGTTCTGTTCATTTACTCACCCTCAGGGCATCCAAGGTGTAGGAGTCTCTTTTTATTCAGTAGAACAGAAGATTTTTAACTGAAACCGTGGTCCTTGGTAATTTACATAATAAAAGTCAATAGCTAACGTCACTTTGAGAATTAAAAAAAAAACAGGCAAAATTAAATTAATACCAGTGGCTCGTGTTGACACATTGAGGTCATATGAAGTGAACCGATCAGTCTGTGCAAGAAAATGAACATTATTACCTGTAATCCACGGCTCTCGCCAAACAGTCCTGAGCGCATTCACGACAGTCTGGAGCACAAGCTTCCTGTCGCATAATGACATATGTGCAGGAGCAAACTCACATGTCAACTGACACTGTGTTTGTTTGTTTACAACAGAGAGGGAGGATGCATTAGGGCTGTCAAACGTCATTAATTCGCATCCGAAATAAAAGTTTGTGTTTACATAATATATTTGGGTGCACTGTGTATAATTATTTTGTGTGTGTATATATATATATATATATATATATATATATATATATATATATATATATATATACACACATACATGATTTTTTTTATTCATATATAACATATTTATATTTTTATATAATATAAATTATATATAAATCCATATACAGTATATACATGAAAATATTTCTTAAATATATAAGCATGTGTGTGTATTTATATATATAAAATAATTATACACAGTGCACTCACATATATTATGTAAACACAAACTTTTATTTTGGATACGATTAATCACGATTAATCGTTTGACAGCCCTAGTGTTATATTGTTTATCAAAATGGTACTTGCTTATATAAAACCTATATAAAAAATTATGTTTGCTTGCGTGATCTCAAAAGGGGAGATTGACTTTTAACAGATTCTCAATGAGAGCTCCCATGCATATGTCATAATACGTGAAGCTTGTGCCCCAGACTGAATGTACTCAGGACTGTTTGCCGAGGCTGTGTATTACAGATAATAATGTTGTAAATAATGTTCAGTTTCTTGCCCAGACAGATCATTTCTGGTTCATAAAACATCAATGTATCATCAAGAGCCACAGGTATTAATTGTGTTTTGCTTGTATATTGTTTTTGACTCCCAATCAGTGACGATAGCAGTTGACTTGGATTATATGAATCACCAAGGACTACTGGTTTCAGCTCAAAAAAGTTACTGTTAATACTGAAGAAAAAGTCACCTACATCTTGATGACCTGAGGGTAAGTAAATTAAAACTAACCCTTTAAAGTCCTGGCACCCAGTTCAGATTCTGATTACTTCCCGTCCGCTCTATATATTATCCAAATAAAGTTGTAAAATGCCTAAATAAAATGATGTTACTGATTTTCTCATATAGGCTACAGAAATGCCTCATCTCTGACAGCATTGAAAATAGGCCACAGATTTGGATAATTTAAAGATAATCACCAGTTTAGATCCATGTCTCCTAAGTTATGGAAGCCGTTCAGTAAGACATAAAGTGCCTCTTCAGGAAGACTTATAGTACCTCTTCATCGACATTAGAACCACAAAAGTGCTCCTTTTAACTCATATTATACTGGACATCATTTAGCATGGTCAATAATATTGTTAAGATGCCATTTATTACAATGACTCATTTTAAAACTTAAAACAATCAATACAAGTAGCTTTCTCTAAAACTGAAGCACTTTGAGAAATAAGGAATATATTTTAAAACTGAGAAATGCACAGAGAAAATCTTTAGAGTCTTTATATATATATTTTGAGACAAATTAACTGAGCGATATTTTGACAGAGTTTGTCCAAAAAATTTGGAATAACAAAGTAAAACTGACATCTTTCCAATAATGATTAAATTATTTACATTAATTATGTAAATTAATTATTTAAATTATGGTGAGTACCTGGATGGGAGACCTCCTGGGAAAACCAGGTTGCCTGAAGAGGTGTTAGTGAGGCCTGTAGTGTGTGTGTGTGTGTATATATATATATATATATATATATATATATACACACACACATACATACTAATTGGCTTCATCACTATCCTTTCCACCAATAATCTGGTAAGTGGTTGGCGTTCTTGCGCAATATGGCTGCCGTCGCATCATCCAGAATCAGATGATGCTGCACATTAGTGGTGGTTGAGGTGATTCCCTCTTCTATGTCAAGCGTTTTGAGTGCCGAGAAAAGTGCTAGGCTATATAAAATGTAATGAATTATGAATTATTATTATTTGATGATGGATGAAGACCCAAGAAATGGCATTACAAGAGCATGTACGCCATCAGGCTTTAGTTTATCCCAAATCCACTTCAACATTCAGGTATGTGATGACATATTACTTCCCGTGATTTGTGTAAATACATTTAGGTCACTGGTTTTCAGCATTAAATGTATACACACTGGAAAAGTACAAAGATTTTGCATGTTATGCAGTAAAATCCCACCACACAGTATAAAAAATAAAAGCCACCATAAAGTAGTCTCCAACTTTAATTTGATGCGGTTTGCCAGCTCAGTGTTGACTTGACTGCTGATTCCTGGCTCTAGTGAGCTCACTATAATTCACTAAACCTGCAGCATCACAATGCGGTCACCATTAACATCACCCTTCTGTCCCTTTCTGAACCCACATGGCTCTATTTGTCTTCAGGTGCTTCATGTGCCAGAACAGAATAATAAACAGTGATTGGAAATATGCATGAATTGAATAATCCTCTGGTATCAACAGCATCCACAGGGGGCGTAGTAACCATTGTTGAGCTGGTAACACTTTACAATAAGGTTCATTAGTTACTACATTAGTTAACATTAACAAAGAATGAACAATACTTATCCAGCATTTGTTAATCTTTGTTAATGTTAATTTCAACATTTACTAATACTTTATTAAAATCTTGTTAACATTAGTTAATGCACTGTGAACTACCATGAACAAACAATGAACAGCTAGATTTGTATTAACTAACGTTAACAAAGAATAACAAAAACAGTAACAAATGGTTAGTTCATGTTAGTTAATGCATGAACTAATGTTTAATAAATTAACCTTATTGTAAAGTGTTACCGTTAAGTTTCTTGAAGTAATAAACATATTGAGTTTTTTTTATTCTGTTTTGACATTTATTTATTTTGATTTACAAAAGGCAGCAGTCAGCAAAAACACTTAAAATATATCACTCTTTCTTAAATGTAATGCTTTTGGCTGTGTAATTTCAATGTTTGTTTGTAAAAGGTTTAAAGAATTACACAATGCATTGCCTGACTCAAGTTTTGCCATGTCATGATGACTCTTGGCCATCACGACTGTCTTACTCTTACAGATGCAGCTGAATTTAATTGCAAATCATTGCTACAGCAAAGTCACGACTTAGCAAATACATTATAATCAGTTCACACAGCATGAACTATATAATTCCTGAAAGTTAACATCCACAACTTCCCAAATCAAAATAAACAGGGAAATGCATGGGATATGGTACACATAAGAAAAGCTGTACTAAGGAGCCTTGATAATGTACACAAACATGAATAGCAGGAAAACCTGTTGCCAAGAAGATAGACGCATACACATGAACTGTCTGAGATCCATTAGACCCACCCTGTTTGTCTCTCAAGCTCTAAAGGCAACAGCATAATGCTAATTATAAATGGGCTAAGTGTGGAGATTGTTTAAATGTTTATTTGGCTTCTACTGAGGCAGTGATGTGGAATGTCTCATCAAATTATTACCCTGCAGTAAGTCGAATGCAGAGTACATCATTAACAGGGAAACAATAACAAACCAAACACTACCAACAAAAAGGTTTCAGGACAGTGCGATTTAAAAAAAAGAAATGAATACTTCTGTTCAGCAAGGATGCATTCAATTAATCAAAAGTGACAGTAAAGATGTTTAAAATGTTAAAAGAAAATTCTATTTAAATAAATGCTGTTCTTTGGAACTTTCTATTCATAAAATAAAATGTCAGATTGAATATCATGGTTTCCACAAAAATGTTTGTTGTTGTCATTGACACAAGCTAAATAATTTTTTTAAATTATAATCTTTAAAAAAAATATATAATCCTTTACATGCACAGCAGATGGCTTCAAATTGAAGCGACTTATACTAATAAAGGGAACATAAAGGGAACCTATATTACATTAAAAATTATAGACTGAAGTTTAAAAAAAAGCATCTGAAAGCACCTTTAAAAGCCAAAATCAACTAGGCTAGGTTTCTGATTAAGTTTAATTTAGACACTACAGCACAGAAATAAGTACAACTTATTAAAATATATTTTTTAAAACTTATCAGATCAGGCTAGCAATTTGGTCATGATATGTATATGATTTCCATGTATATGACAAGCAACTGTATCAAATTGTGGTGTTAAGCTCGATTTTACTGCCCATACATGGGAGGACAATGACTCACTCAGACTATAAAATATAGAATATAAAACGAGAAATCATACACTACCATATCGAAAGAAAGTAACACCACAAAATCTTTGGAAAAACTCAATATCACAACACAATATTCAAGCAAACTACTTTGCAAGGCAATTTTATGAAACAGTTGGTTTCCACTTATTTGCTGCTCTTAATTCTTTTCTTTTGAAATTTTTTATTCTTCAAAGAATCTTGGAAAAAATTATTGTGGTTACCTGAAGAATCATGTGAATATTTAAAACTATTCAATTACAAAAACATTTTTAAATTGTAATACTATTTTACAACATTGTTATATAATATAATGATTATTGTTTTACTGAATACTTCATTGATTAAAAATGCAGCCTTGGTGAGCATAAGAGACTTCTTAAAAAAGCCATTAAACATCTTACCAACCCCAAACTTTAGAACTTGGTGTATACAAGTTATTTTAGCCCTCAAACCGTATTCACTTTATAGCGCCTTAATCCTGAAATTGTGGACAAATGTGGGCACAGAGGACTCAGGTGTGATCCTAATTTTTATTTATTATAAATGTTATATCAATGTCTTCGATAAAGTTTTGTCGATCTATTTACAGTGTTTTTTTTTATTTTGGGGGTATTTTTGAATTTATTTAATTCAAAACGTACCATATTTTCTATGTAAATTCTTTATGTAAAAAAACATTTTTAACTACATTAAAATATCATTCCAATAAGTTCTTAGAGCTTTTTCCCATTAATTTCTATGAGTACCCATTTTTGACCCAAATACATGATTAAGGATTTTTTTTACCCACTTAACGTTGTAGAATTAAGTAAAAAAAAATGTGTTTGTTCAGGAGGCAAACTTAGTAAAAGTAGCCAAGTCTTGTAATGCTCAGATCAAGGGAAATATTTTTTTTAAATAAATCAAAACCCACATTTTTGCCCACAATTTTGCCACTATTCAATTTTGTCCACATTTGTCCAGAATACAGTTTTAGGGTTTAACTGTAGTGTACATCCAGAAAATTAGAGCACTTTGATAACAACAAATGCTACAGTAAGCAGTAGCTAAATATATGACATAATTCAGCTGCATCTCATGGGATGCAATGGGGAGGTAAAAAGTATAAACGCAACTACACAACCCAACCCAAAAACACCAACTAACCTGAATATCTGTGTCCTTGACAGGCTCAAGAGGCTCAAATGTAGTGGCTGCACTGAGACTTTCAAGACGCTGGGAGATATGGAAGATGTCAAGACCACGAGAGCCCAGAAGGATGGAGCTAAAGTAAAAAAATTATGACACAATTTTAAAGAGCATGTTTTTTTTAATTACTCAAATGAATGCAACAGTCATGCCAATTCATATAAACACATCAAACTGAAAACTCACGCTTTTACATCAGCTGTGTCTTGAGAGGTTCTGGTGAGAGTGCGGGACCGTAGTCGTTCTCCTGCCTGCTGGATCTCCTGTAGGTTTCGCTCAACATGGGGCAACTCCGACACAGCCTCAGTCTCTGCTGCAAGCTGTTCTGCCTGCTGCAGGAGTTCCCCGAAACCCTCGGTATCCATTTCCAGCACCTGTTTCACCTGACAGCAAAAAAAGAGCAGTATGGTGATATGCACATCATTTGTATTCAATAACTTACATAGGTTACCAAAGTAACAGTAACACCCAGCAGATTATCAGATTCTAGTTCTTGTCATAACTATAATACTGAAAGCTTTTTACATTGATAACCCTACAGTTTGAACTCCATGTAAATGTATCATGATTTTACAATAGTAACTGTGGGATTTATGTTGAAAATATATATAATTTACATGATTACTTAGGCAAGTCAGTGACATGATATACACATTCGCATTTATTCTTTTAGCATTACTGGGACGATGTCATATGTAAATACAAATAGATAGATAAGTAACACAATATTAGTACAACATTGAATGAATGTCATGGTTGTTTAGCTTGTGGAATAACTGTAGTCAATAGAAATGACTGTCACTTGCTAGGAAGCTAACTTAACATGAGGTGCTGTCGGTAAACGTGTCCCAAAATGACACCTGTCAAATGCGACTACAATTAACTAAATAGTTAATTAGTTCACGCATATGTAACAACCCACCTCGCTGAATGTGTATTCTTATAGCGGCTATAATAGAATAACTTCACTTTTTAGCCGCTATGCTAAACACATTCCCCTCGTGAACTCCCGGGTTCCTGTGAGAGCGAGCGCTGATTGGTTCAAACCGTTTTTTTCCCAGAAACACCCGCGACTAGAGCGTCGATAGAACTTTATTCAGATGATTCTGTTTACAAGTAACCATATGTCTATGACAAATAACAATACGTTAATATCGGCGGGATCAAGTCATGCACATTTTCTGTATGTTTTACTTGGAAATCCATTTGACTCAAACATGACGGTGAAGATACAGCGGTGTCCGATATACTTGATATATCATGTTAAGCCATGTTAGTAACATAGCACAATTAACAGTATCATAATAATATACACTTTATATAATATATAAATTAAATATAAATTATTTTACATAATATATCAATATAAATAATAATAGTAGTACTAAATTACAGTATTATTAAATTCATATTAAGTCCTTGATTACACCATGGGTAAAACATGCAACTTGTTCATGTTGGCATCTGCCTCATTTAACTACCTACCAAGTACAAATGTGTGACAAAATACAGAGTATGCTCAGATAAACAGCTTTGGCAGATAAAATAAAAAGGTAATTTCTCACCTTGGAAAACTTTTTATTTTGCTTTACCCCAACAATTGAAAACCATTTATTTTTTCCTCTTCACTATAGTGACTGTTTTCCCAGACATACTCTTTAAACAAACCTAACAGATCAATGATTAATTCAAACAATGACAACTTTAAGTTATGCCTCCTGCAGTTATCAGCTTCCAAGAGAGATGTGCACATACATACCATATAATATAATATTTAAGACCAGAAATTTTTGCTCCACTTTTTGATGGTCCATTGGACATATTCTGTTGACCAAGTATCATTGTGCCTATAGGTCTACTAAATAAGTGTTAGTAGTCTTACTAAGAGTGTTAAGTAAAATGTTAGGGTTAAATGAATTAACATGCACTTGTAAAATAGTTGCAAAGTTACCTATACAGAATGTGTAAAAGGATCATCAAAATAAAGTGTTAACAAAATTAACAGTGGATGGGTTCTAATGATTGCACTGCCATCCCAGGTGAAAAAGACATACAATTAAGTGTATTAAAAATGCATTACATTATATTTGTATTGTACTAAAAACATATTTAAGTGCATTTTTAATACACTAAATTGTACATCTTTTTCACCTGGGATCTTATGCATTACAAATACAACACTGGAATAGCAGGTCAAGCCAACCTCATAAGTGAAGGTGCATAGAGTTCACAAAAACAAAAGAGGTATGAAATAAAGCCAGTTAAGCCACATACAATTAACTGCTGAAATTTATTTATTTTAGGCAAGGTACATGGCAGAAAAACTTACAAATTATCTATTTCTAAAGAACTGACATCTTGTGATGGTCTTATTTATAGCAGTACAAATCAGTGCATTTTTTCCCCTCTATAGCCTTTGTTAAATGATACACAACATTGAACAGTCAGATTTGGATAACTGGGAGGTCATTTATTCCATAGAAAGATATTATGCAAAACGATGACAAATATAGATGATCAAATTCACATTGTTGTAGCGAAACATCACGTTGACCTCCTCATTGACAGCAGCTGGAGCCGCAGGAATTCCCCTTACAGACACATCCAGAGGCACATTTGCTGCATCCAGATGGGCAGCAGGGACAGCAACCTGTGACAAAAGAAATAAGTTTTAGCCACCTCAGAGAGAAAGACTAACACATAAAGTAAACAGGTTTGAAGTTCACTTACTCTTCTTGCATGTCGTACACTGACAGTTAGTGCACTTGCAGGTGGCACCACAGTTGCAAGTTCCAGCTAAAAAAAAAAACAGACATCAGGACACCTGCAGCATGTAATGATTCCAAAACTAAATTCAACAAAATCATTGGCTAAAACACTTACTCTTGGCACAATCACAAGGATCCATTTTTCCTGAAGAGTATCTTTAAAGAGCTCGAAAGTCCTTTGGAAGTATCGCTTCACTAGGTTAGTGAATGAGTTGATGTTGAAGGTGCCACAGAAATGATCGCGCGCTGCTTTTATACAGCTCTGACCAAACACACCGGGTGCGAAAAGCCCGCCCTCACGGCCATTCATCATTAATCACACTGGGTGCAAACTATCAAACAATCAGGATTCAGGAGTCATCATTTCCACCCTGTCACATCAATGTGTTGTTTTTACGATTATATAACTACCCACTCCACTGGCTGAATGTTGATTGCTGTTTGTTTACGTGATTATATAATTTGATGCTTTTGTTTATTATTTTCGTTTTGGGAGAGACCTTCATGTTTGATAGCATTATAGTTTGTTAGAATCAAAGAGGCGTATAAAAGCCCATACTTTGACTCATACTTGCCCAGTGCGTTTTAGATTTCTGTGAGAAAGGCAAAGTAATACTTTAAATAGAAAACACTAATAAGTTATTGTCTATGCCCAACTTAAGAAGATATTGACTCATAGATTACATTAAAGACCAAGAAGACGATCGCCTAGAGGAAATTTTTGAGTTTAAGAAAGCTTTATTCTCTCCCATAATTGTTTGTCAACAGTTTGTCCCCCTCTCTGCACACGACACTATTGAAACAAACTACGTGCGTGTGCGTGACCGTCTAGCACGTGCTCCCTCTGTCTGCACTCGGCGAAGATGCGGCCGAAACCTCAGTAAACAGAAGAATTGATTTGCACTCGTTTACTCTCTCGCTGCTGGCATTTTTTCATTACAACTATTCAACTGAATTGATGTAACGAGTGCAGAGTGTCTTTGAATTTTGGGGATGAATAATCATTGAAGTGAATAAATCATTAAAAATACCCCCAAAATATAATCATAATATAGTATATAATAATATATTGTTTATATTGTTGTTGTCTCAAATTCATTTGTACCAAAATCACTTTTTACTTACACTTATGTATGTAATAGATACTTATAGTTATAATGTAATAGATTTCATTTTAAAATGCTTTCTGGTTTAAAATGTAATCAATATTTTTAAGTGTAAAATTTTTTACCAAAAACATCAAGTCATAGTAAAGGTTTTTAGAGTGTGCGAACAAACTCATTAATGCATTCGTGATGTGAGAGTTTTTTTTACAACATTATAATAACAAATATTATTCAAGTAGTTATACTTGATGCCAAACTGTCAACTTTTATTATGGCCTTTCTGTTAAGTTCTTAAATCAGGACCCCTGCGCGTGCTCACTGCACATTCTGCTGGAAACAATCCTCTCCAAGTTATGGGCATCAGTTTGTCCTGTCAGTAATAGCAGAATAGCACCCATATAGCACCACACCTGGCAGCGAACAAGCTTGCGGCTGCGGTAAGACACTTTCATTGAATGTAACTCATAAGTTTATTGCAGTAAATGGAATATAATTAACTTATGCACACATGATCATCTCCGAGCACAGTACGAAGGGTTTCTGCTATTAGCTGCGTAGAGTTAGCACTAGCAGCCAGGGCATAGAGTTGCCTAGATCTGGCTAATATCGCTAGCATGTTTTGAATGAAACTGGCGGCGCATAATTCATACATTAAAATAGAAGCACAAAGTTAAACCCTTTTTTTGTAAACATAGTATTAGTGAGCAGAAGTGTACACTAAAAGGATTAGCAGAATAGCATGCTAGCAAAAGTGGCTTGGTAATGCCATGACAAGCTGCCCACTGTTGCTAGGCAACGGAAGCCCCATCGGGCGAGAAGCACAGTAAGCTGTTTATTCTATTACCCAGAGAGAAGGGGTAGTTATGGGATAGTTAAAGCCTGAACACTCTCTTGTTGTGGATAATTTGTCCTTTACCCAAAATAGCCTTTTCATTTCATTACTAGTTGTAGTAACTGTGTTTACTAGTTGTAATTATGTAAAAATGTTGTTTATTTGACAGTGACAATACCGACATAACATTTTTGAGCTCTACATAATAAACATTTACACATATAAAAACCGGAAAATGTATACAAAACGGAGTAAACTGTTATAAATGTGAGTGTATTGTGTCTGTGTATGTATATATATGTGTATATATATATATTTTTATATCACAACAATGCTTCATTGACTTGAGATCATGTTGGAGATTCTTGCTGTGAATGTTTACAGTCATTGTTTTAACATCTGTTTTTGGTATTTTCGCAGGAAGTTTGCATTGGTAACATCTGATTTTGCTGTTGAGCTGTGCCACAATGTTAGTGCCCATCTTCACCCTTAAACTGAACCATAAGATTAACCCTCGAATGGTTGCTATTGGAAAGTATGATGGGATACATCCATGCCTCACTGCAGCCACGCAAGCAGGCAAGGTAAGTGAAAGAGTATTAAAATTAAAAAGTAGAGTATTTTTTTTTTATCAATTTAAAACCAAGCGACAGCTTAAAAATGTTTAATTTTTCTCTAGATAAAAAAATAAAATACTTGCTAAAACAAAATTTTAAAAAGCCACTTTTGGACACAAATACTGAATTAAGTTCTCTTTCACTTCTAATGAACTCAAAATTATATCAAAATGGCTGTCTTGACGAGTATCCTTGTAAACATATACTTAGTTATGTCTTAATGACTGTAAACAGTTGAGAAATAAAATGCTTGTATATTAGATAAAGTGGAGCTTTTAATATGACAGCAGCCCAATATTCCTGCTGTGCTGCTGTCTGTGTTTTCAACAAAAGACATAAAAAAAAATCGCTCACTATTGATACTCTTGTAACTTTTATAAGGACTAATCTATTTGTATAACAAAAGTTCAAATAAGAGAGAAAGTGGCAAATGTCAATGTCTGAATCGCCAATAGTTGTTTCTTAAAATTGGATCGAGCCAGAAAACAATCATTATTGTTGCATCCCTATTAAAAAGTGTTATATATATAATTTTAGATATTTATTATAATAAGTTCTATTATATTATATTTCTCATTGTATTAGTTATTCTTCCCTTTGGCATCAATAGCACATTAAAAATTAGAAACACACATATTTGGTTCAAGAGTATTCATGGAGAGAGCTTTGCTACTCTTGCCATTGTTGTAGGGCTACTTGCATTCTTGTTTTTTCTCTGACAAGTGCCAATTTTTTTTTCTCTGACAGAATTTTTTCTAAGCTTCGTTGGCAGCATAGCCAGCTTTGTTTGTTGTATTTTACTACAATGGACTTCATAGTGCTCATAGCTTTGCCAATCTTTATTTAGTCTTTTTTTGTACATTTACACAAGCATCTCCTTGTGGTCCTCATGACAGCGAATTGATATCATTGGCTATTTTAGTTACAAATATTGTGTTATATATTATACAATAAAGGATCTGAATTGAACACACAAAAATGTTGTAATGTGGACACATGGTGTGCCTTGTTGAAAAACTTACTTGTAAATGTAAAAATTACAAAGTGATTTTATGAGATTTTCAAATGTGTATTTAAAAAAAAAAAAATAGCTACATATTAAACCATTTGCATTTTTACACGCGCCACACGCTTTAATCCAGTTTAACTTCTAAACCCATCCAGGTGTTTATCCATAACCCTCACATTCGAGGCCAGAGGCCAGCTGCCCACCGGCTGAGATCAGAGTACCCAGGACTCCGATATCTCACTCCTTAATATCAACCAGGCAGTCAGCTGTCTGACGGCTGGTACTCTGGGACCCAACACCACAGGACACACGCTGCTCGTAGGCTCTCAAACTAACCTGTTGGCCTATGACGTGCATGATAACGCTGATGTCTTCTACAAGGAGGTAAGGTTTATATGGTGTTTCTCGTATACATAAATCTGCAGTGTTTTTAATTTTTTAAAGAATGTATTCTTAAAATAAAATGGATTTCTTAAGACATTGATATCAGGTTGTTGAATGGTTCTTATCCAAGTAAAACATGCTTATCACATGCTTATTAATTAACAGGTGACTGATGGGGCCAATGCCATTGTTCTGGGAAAACTAGGAGATATCCAGTCCACCCTTGCCATCATTGGTGGAAACTGTGCTCTGCAAGGCTTTGACTATGAGGGAAATGACCAGTTCTGGACAGTAAGATGTTTGCGTCCTATATTCAAAATATATTTGAGAAACAAAACTATGAAGGATATTTATAGGTATACCTATTTTTTAAAGGTCACTGGAGATAATGTACGATCACTTGTGCTTTGTGACTTTACTGCAGATGGCAAGAATGAGGTGAGTCATTATTCTTTTAGTTTTCACGTCATAATGACAGTTATTATAAAACACTGCTTTCATAAATTGATCTTTCCAGCTGCTTGTTGGCTCAGACGACTTTGACATCAGGGTGTTCAAAGAGGATGAACTGGTGACTGAGATGTCAGAAAATGAGGTATGAATTCTGACATTGTTGGTTGATTTTATTTTTTGGAAACTTTTTTTTATGTACAGTTTTTGCTTTGTTTCTTTCAGACAGTCACATCGCTTTGCCACATGCATGGCAGCAGGTTTGGTTATGCTCTGGCCAATGGCACAGTAGGAGTGTATGACCGCACTGCACGCTACTGGAGGATCAAGGTAGTGCATTTTGGTCCATTCAAAAATTAATTCATTAATTCAACCTGAATTCATTCCTATATGAAAATGATCATTAATCAACACACTGTGTTTTCTCACAGTCTAAAAATCACGCCATGAGTATCCATGCCTTTGATCTTAACGCTGATGGTGTTGTTGAGCTCATAACTGGGTGGTCCAATGGAAAGGTCAGTCTTTTAGAAATTACACTGAGTGGCACATTTTTCAACTAAAAACTTTAAAAAGTTTTGTTTTGAAAGCTGGAATAAAAGTGAAAATTTTTTTGGAAAACGATAACGTAAATTTGTGAAAACAATGTTCAGTCTATAGACGCTAGAGCCAGACCGGTTTATCTGCAGGCCGATATTATCGTCTGATATTAGGCATTTTCCAAACTGTCAGTATCGACAGTTATAATGGCCGATAAATTAATATTTAAATAATAAAATAAAACGGACGAAACACACTTCACGCTTTAATTGAATAACTATTAAAAGAATATCCCCATCAGTTCTCTTAACTCAAATAAGCATGACAAAATTTGTGCTGTTAAATAAGCCTAAGTGGAATTAGCTAGTAGCTAGTTACGTTATTACAGTGTAGTTGACTGACTGTCCTTTTAACTTTTGACAATGTGACTGAAGTATTTCTTTAATAGCGCGTGACCGTCATAGCAATGAGACGCATCATCTCTCCTTGGCCTGTTATTTTGAAAATGTATGTTTTACAATTTGCAGTATGACGTTATCCATTGCTAAATTATGGCTCATCATAGACTAGCTAACCACAAAGCTAGCTAATGCCACAATCATCAGTCTGTTCTGTTGTGACAATAAAAGAAACAAGTTTTTTTTAAATGCTTTATATTATTTTAGTTAACTCATTAAAAACTTAAAATAACTAATGTTAGGGAAATTCGTTAATATTTTGTTGCACGTTTTTGAAAAAATAAAATAAATATCGGCCGATATATCGGAATATCGGATTTTAAAACCAACAAATATTTGTACCGGTATCGGCCTTCAAAATCCTTTATCGGGCTCTAATAGACGCATAGTATTTCTTAAAGTGACAACTACTGGCCCGGCATGCATAATAAAGCGTTTTTAGTTATTTTCGCAGATCCATGTGAACAGGAATGATCATTTTGACAACGCTGTCATCTGTAAACGCAAAGAAAATAGGTTGTCGTGTAAACGTACCCTCACATTTCATTTTACTTACCAAGGTTTTTGCTGTACAAGTAAAAAGAGGATTTCTTGTGATTCCATGTCTAGATTGATGCTCGCAGTGATCGCACTGGTGAGGTGATCTTCAAGGATAACTTCTCATCCTCTGTGGCTGGGATTGTTGAGGGAGACTATCGCATGGATGGACAGATTCAGCTTATATGCACCTCTGTGGAGGGAGAGGGTGAGATGACAGACATTTATTATAAATGCATGTTGCCCTTGAGTATTGGATCATCATATATATGTGTCATCCTGACAGTACGTGGCTATCTGCCTGCCAGTAAAGATATGAAGGGAAACCTAATGGATGCAAGTGTAGAACAAGACCTGATCCGGGAGCTGAGCCAACGTAAACAGAACCTGATGTTGGAATTACGAAACTACGAAGAAAATTCCAAGGTTATACATGCGGTTCTTTAGTTAAAATTTAGTGATTTATGTTGATGTTCCCAATGCAGTTTTTGATGAGTGAAATTTGTGTGACATAGGCTCTTCCTGGAGTCTCAGAGGGGGAATTTAAGATGGGTGTAATTCCAGCCAACACGCAGCTCCAGACAGCCTTGTCTGTACGAAGAGCCACAGACAGCCAGAGAGCACACATAGAGCTCAACATCTCCACTCCGAATGGTACGGTTAAACTCATTCTCAACTCAGTTGCAACACTTTTTTCACCTCTATTTTTTTAGTTCAGTTATATAGACCTGTAATAAAAGCCACATTAAAATTTGTAAAATCGGTTTGACCTGTACAGAGCACCACGTATATCGTATGTGGGGAAAAAAAGATATCATGGCCACAATTTCACTTAATTAAAATGAAGGAATGAATTTGTACAATGTAGCCACATTTAGAATAAATTGGAACGAATTATTAAAAATCGTGGCCAAGGAAACATATTAGCTTAACATGGTCATGATTTACTAAAACAAGGGAACACATTAGTACAATTTGTGGCCTTAATATGTGTTTTTTGAGCTCTATCAACATGAAGTTTTAAATAATAAAAATGTGATATTCTTTTTCCTTCAGAAACAATCATTAGAGCCGTGTTGATATTTGCTGAGGGGATTTTTGAAGGTGAGAGTCACGTGGTTCACCCTGAGCGCTCAAAATCTCTCAGGCTGTGTTCGTGTCCTCATCATTCCTCCAAAAGACATTCCAGTTGACCTTCACATCAAAGCCTTTGTGGGAGGAAAGACAAGGTACACAAAAGTGGAATATCATCATGACGATTGTCAAACTTCATTATTTGGATTACATACTTATTTTGAGTAGTTACTGTAAGTTTAAAATTAAGGTATTGTGAAAAAATATGGTGGAAGAATATCTAAGGGAAATCGCATGCAACGATGCATTTTCTGTTCCTCTTCCCCATTTACAGTACACAGTTCCACGTATTTGAAATCACACGTCAGCTGCCTCGCTTCTCGATGTATGACCTTCAGCGTTGACTCCTCAGCCACAGAAACCCACAGGAAAAGTCACATTCAATATCAATGACAGACCTCAGAGGGTACGAGGGACACACTCACTGAAATGGAACTGTGTGTGCATGTGTTGTATTATCATAGTGCTGATGAAATAAGAGGCATGCATCTATGTCTGCAGGTAGTCATGTGGCTAAACCAGAACTTTCTGCTGTCCGAGGGCATTGACAGTCCAGACATCACCTTCACCGCACTGCGTGGAGGAGGTCTCCTGAGAATCAATATGCAGCATAGTGGAGAGGTGCTTTTATTGTGTTTGTCAGTATTTGTTAGCTACTTACTCAAAATCTTCTAACTTGAGTTCTGCCTCATCAGATCACGCTTGAGAACAGATGACATTGATCTGGCAGGAGATCTGATCCAGTCGCTTGCTTCTTTTCTGGCCATTGAAGACTTACAGGCTGAAGCTGACTTCCCTGTCTACTTCAAAGAGCTACGAACTACTCTCACTGAGGTGAAGAATTGTAACATCACCTTTAGGATAAACATTTTTTAAGTCTTTTACCTGCAAACATCCTTTATGTTTGTATCAGGTGGATGATTTTCACTCAGTGCATCAAAAGCTCACAGCGGCTAATGGGCAGATCAGTTCCAACTATCGTGAAGAAATATGCTGGTGCAGGCGGAAGATGCCAGACTCATGGGTGATTGGTGAGCAGCTTTGTTTGATTGATCAGTCCTTCTCGCTTTCTCAAAGACATGTTCTCACAGAAATGATATTCTGTTTTCTAGGAGAAACATGAAGAAACGCTGACATTGAGCTGTATGACCTCAACAGAGATTTGATTAATGAATATAAAATCAGGTCTAATAATCACAATGCCCTCCTCGCACGGCTTAAGTCAGTTAACCAGGCCATCCAAAGGGCAGGGAGATCTGAGAGGTGGGTGGATTTTACTAAGAAAACACAGTTAATGAGTATTCATAAGTTTTCACTTCACGTCACACTGTATAGGAACGCCCACCTGGAGTGCAAAACAAGATTTTTCTCCACTGCCCGGCAGTTATTTTTTAACAGGTTAAAGGCACCCGTCATACCGGGACGAATTTGCGCGTCGTTATTTGCCGACGTTTAATGCCTCATGACTTAACAAAGGGCGCTAATGTGAGTGTGCGCACTTCGACGCGTAAAAGCTAATTTTAAAAAAACGCCTCGGTTCGTTTTTTTAAGTTTGACGTGCTGTGTCAAAAACTATTCAACCAATGAGATTGGTGCTTTTGCTCACGTGTTTGGAGCTTCAGAAGTTACAGTAAAACACAACTTGGGGCGCTGAAACACAAAACGGTCTTGCCGAGCACACAGGCAACAGCGAAGAAGATATACGCCAAGAGCCGTCGCCGTCTACACAGCCAGGAAGAAATAAGACGAGGAAGATGCCGAGGCAAGATGAATGTAGAGCTGCTGTTCCGTTGGTGCTAGAACATAAAGAACTATATGACAAACGCGACAGTGACTACAAACATCTTGATAAAAGAAAATTGATATGAAGTGATATTGCAGAGCAAATTGGCGCCATCTAATGTCAGGGAATGAATTTGCATGTTCATCTCGGCGCATCGTCAGCGAAAATCGCTTGGGTGTGAACACAAAAAACACGTTCAAAAACGCTAACGCAATCAACGCGCTGATATTCGTCCCGGGTGTACGGGCCTTTATACTACTAATGTACTAATACAGTGAATTTTCCCATATAAAACCTTTTTAAAGTAAAACTTACCATGTTTGCATTCATATTCTGTTTGCCTATACATAGTATGCATCATCAATGAGATATATACTAAATTTGATCTTTTGATAAGAAGATTAAGCCACATTAAACGTTTTAGAATTTCCCGCTATTTTTCATGATTGAAATACTGGTGTTTTATAAGGATTACAACTAAGTGCCACCTTCTTTCTTTTGAGAAGTCATCTAAAAATTTGGTTTGAAACGGATGGAAAATGGACAGGATTGTGCTGCAGTTCTATGGATGTTTTGCCTTCCAGATGGCAGTCATATGACTCAAAACTACGAATAACTTAAACGGTCTTCAGCTCACTCATTAGTTGTTTTTTCAGTTATTATAATTAATTAATTTTCAATTATGCTTTTCAGTGGGAAAACCTAAAACTCAGGTTATCACTGCCTGTCGAGATGCCATCAAGAACAACAACATCAATGCTCTTTTCAAGATCATGAGAGCAGGAACTACTTCCTCCTGAGAAACATCTGGTCCGAAATGACCTTAAAGTGCAGAAGTCTGGAATATCAGACCACATTCCTGGGGAGACCCCCAAAACAGGCTCAGAAAGGGCCCAGTAGCCTGCTGGGAAATGAAAGGGCCTATATGAGGGGATATATTTTGAATCCTGCCTTCACTGGCTGCAGTTTTGTTTTAGAGGAGTAACTGGGTTGGTCTGTCAGTAACTGTAAAGTCTTAGCCAAAACATGATAGCCAAAGAGACTGTATTTTGTGTACCAAGTCAATGTATTTGTAAATCGACTGGTTTTATCTGTATTCAAACAGGATATTAAATTATTATATAAATGTATCTGTTTTCGTTCTATCTGTGTTGTTAAACTGTTGAATCTAGTTTTATTTTCCATTATGGTAAAGAGAAAAGGGCGGTCCTCGCTCCCGGCTCGCGAGGAGTTGCTGCTGCGCTGGCATCTGGCGTGCGATGCATCCATGCATCGCAAAAATGTGCAAGAAGTCTTCCTCTTGTAACCGGTGTACATTCTCACGAACACAATTGATGCGAACAGAGATGTATTTAAATAACCTAGCGCATATCAGCGAGTTGGAAACGTTTTTTCTGAAACATGCAAAAGTTCCATCTTTAATACTGGAAGCAGATGTTTGGATCTGGTTGCAGTTCTGTCTTGTCATTGCTCTCCTGTCCTGGTACGCCGTCATCTGGGTAAGTTTTGTAAATGTATGTTTGAAACAAAGAAAGACAGTTATAAAGAAGGCTGAACGCGAAAATGTAATTGAAAAAGATAGCAACTTGAAATGCTGAGGGATTATAATAGCAGTGTTAAGTACATTTTAAAATATTGCAACCAAAATGCAATTGTATTTAGAGTGTCATTTCTAAATTTCAAATGTTAATTAACACAGATTTGTCTACATGCTTGTGGGGTGACGCGTTTGTTTTTGAATGAATATTTTAATTTCACGAATTGTTCGCGTGCACAGATTCAAATGCGAGCGAGTCGCTGTTTTCGAAAGCTCACCGTGTTCAGTGACGTCGACTCGTTAACGAACTGAACCAGATCTAGTTCGTTAAAAGTATAATAGAGCAGTTGTAAAGCTAACACAGTAGGCCTACAGGGTTGTCATATGAGTGGGGAAATAAATGCATACAAACACTCTTTCGGGAGACTTGTAGGCACACAACTCGGCTTGGTGTTTCTAAACGAATCAATTGACTAAATGGTTAAATGACTCATAACTCATACACACGATGTAACGTTAGTTACAGATGTACAATTGAGCTAATAATTTTAGTGAACATATTTGAGGAATGAAGTAATATTTACATATCTTAAAATAATTTCATTATTTGGTGTTGATGAATTATATTGATGTATTGCATACAGGCGCGCGGGAAGCTGTTTCAGGCGAGGGGGGCTGAGGGCTGGGTTGAAAAATATGACGTCATTATGACCAAAAAAAACATGTTGTAGCCAATAAAGTAAATATATTTAGTATCATATTTGTTTAAATATTATAGACTAATGTTTTTTTATTTTTATTTAATCAATGTTGATTATGAAAGTGAGCATGCAGCATGAGAAAGATGCATCATGAGAGACATGATTTTAACCACTTCATTGTTTGTTTTGTAGAAAGACTCTTTTCGTAAAATGAGAGGCCAAACACAAATATCACTGTATATCAAATAAAATGTTTTATTTACGATAATAGAGATTGTCGGATCGAGATTGGATGCCTGCTTCCCTTGGCATCCGGTAGAAAACGCCACTGAGAACGGTGATAATAGCGATAATAATATGTGAGAACAGTAACTAATAATATGACAGTTACATTTTTATTTTTCAGAAATTATCTGAAAAATAAAAATGTAACTAATGTCATATTTAATAACTATACATGCATATTATTTAGTGATGGGCTGCCCAATGTTAGCTCAGGACGACGATGAATAGGCAACAGAATACAGAAATAAATAAAGCTAAAATGCTTGGCGGCAGTAGGCCTATAAGGGATTTAAAACCATTTCTTACCTCTATTTAAAGTGCACCAAACATGGCCTTGCGTTCTGGTGTGTTTCTGATAAATCTCCAAGTCCGAACAAGAGAGATTCAAACGATTGTCAGGTTACGGAAGCAACTGAGGAGGCGCGCGCAGGCGTAGTATATCAATTCACTAAATAATAAAATAATGAATCATTAGTTTATATCTTAAACACTGGCACTGCCCATTATTTTTTTATCCCATATCAAACACCGTATCTTTTGTCTATTTTACATTTTGTTTCTCACGTTTTTAAATATAATATTTATTATTGAGAATGAGGAGTCACGTGCAGATTTGGGCGGGGTCTGAGCCGGTCGGCCATGATGGTTGGAGACGCTATCGGTTACCAGGGGCAACGCCTTTAGAACCCATAGACGCGACTAAACATTGCAGAGCTCTTAAATTTTCGCGCATTTATTATTTTGGCAGGACAGAGACGGATCTAAGAATATGAGAGAAAAAGGAAGAAAGTAAAGCAATGCAAAAAGATAAGGCGAAAGAAAAGGGACCTTACAGGAACAAACTCACACAAAGTGCAAAACAGCTGTATTTGGAGAAGCAGCATCAATATATTTGTTCTTTTGCTATGACGTTCTGACGTATGATCGTATTTGTTCTTGGGCTGATGCTATGACAAGGGGGGCTGCAACCCCCGCAGCACCCCTTCCGCGCCTATGATTGCATATGGATTTTAAACTGACGATGACTTGGAAAAGCATCTGTATTAAGGATTTCTGTGAATAACACCTGGAAAGAGACATTTAAGCTCTTTCAACAGTTTACTTTTTTATTTTTTTTTTACTTTGAAGTGCCAGAAAAGATTTTTAAGTTCCAAAATTGGTCAGATGTGTTTCCAGCCATGAATTTGTTGTGTTTCCTGTTTCATAGAGGAATGCTGGTCCTGGCAGTTTATGAAGCATAACTTTGGTCAAGTAATATCCTGTGTCTCCTTTTGTTTGATGACATCCAGGATGCTGTGGTAAGAAGTATATTTCTGATGCCTCCAAATACAGATACATATTAGGACATGATTAGTGAGTATAACTGCAGATTTAGTTGGTGTTTTACGAGGTTAAGTGTTGCATATATTTTTATTTTTAGGAGGAAAATACAACCTAAATGATGATTTTCAAGCAGTTATCATGCATTTATCTTAACTGACGTTTGTTTGTACTTTTATTTAGCAGAACCTACTATGACTGTGAGAAAATCCAAACACTTTAAGAAGAATATGAGACTTCTACTGAATTTCATGGGAAGATAACGGTAAAACCGGTCACACCATGAGAAGGGTCTATATAAAGGGAGATATACTTTGCTCCCTGATTCTGCTGGTGCTGCTATTTCTGCTGTTATATGCCCATCAAATTATGACAGCCGTATGGGGGACATTGCACATTCAACATGGATCCACCAGCTCAAGAACCCTCCTCAGTGGAGCACCAAAGGGACTGGAAACAAAGCTGTTCCCTTCAAAATCTCCAGACATACCTCCTTGCAAGCCTGAGGTTCAGATCAAGCCTAAAGCACAAAGACCATCAAAGGTCAAATCTCAGAAAGCAAAGTCTAAAATTCTCCAAACCTTCAACGACAGCAAGTCTGCTACCAACACATGCTTCCTTTGACTTTTACGATTACCTTCGGAAAAAAGACCAACGGGACTTCAAGCTGCTAATTGATCAGGCCTACAAAGTGTTCTGGTACCAGAAAGGAGCGCCCTACTGCTGATCGCCATAAAATCAGTAGCAACGGACTTCGACAAACGTCGAGGTCGTTCGACGCACATGGGGACGAGAGGTGTCTTCCAGAAAGATGTGAACGTGAGGAGAGTTTCTCTCTGATGTACCCCAAAATCAAACAGTGCTTCCATTATGGGACAAACTTTTGGGATAGGAGAGCCACACTTTTCATGACATCCTCCTGTGGGACTTTGAAGACACATTCTTCAACTTGACACTGAAAGAAATCCACTTCCTACAGTGGATCAATGTTAGCTGTCCCAAAGCAAAGTTTATTTTTAAGGGTGACAGCAGATGTGTACGTGAACATCGACAATATCCTGGAGATTGCTTGAGGGTCAAGAGATCCAGTAAGGATCTCTTTGTCGGCGACATCATTGTCCACGCAAAACCAATTCGCAGGCGCAACAGTAAGTACTTCATCCCCGAGTTATTTATCAGCGGCCAGGGGATCTACCCATCCTATGCTGGCGGAGGTGGCTTTGTCATGTCGGGACATACCGCATTTGAAGCTCCACCTCGCCTGCAAAGAGGTGGAACTCTTCCCCATTGATGATGTCTTTCTGGGCATGTGTCTGCTGAGGATCGACCTTCAGCCAACTCGACACCGAAGGCTTCCGAACCTTTGGAATTGTGAGACACGTCCGCTGCCCCCACCTCCAGGTTTTTGACCCCTGCTTCTACAGAGAGCTGATGGTGGTGCACAGCTTGACCGTCCCACAGATCTGGCTCATGTGGAACCTTCTGCATGACCCTAACCTTCAGTGTCACAGCAGTCAGTATCCTACGGGTTTCCCCTTTCAATGGAGAGACAAGATGACTGCTAAGAACAAGGCAAAAGAGAAGCTTAGGAACAACGACTATGAATTAAAAGTGTTTGTGGAGCACTAACTCTTAGAAAATGACTGTACTGTGAAACTAAAACATGAAACGGATTGGGAATATGTGACTCCAAAACCAGTCAAATTGATACATTTTCTGAAATTAAGATTTATACATCATCTAAAATCTGAATAAATAAGATTTCCAATTTCAATTTAATGATATACTAAAGCCTGCCCACATGTTGACACGTAGTTTGTAAAGTAAGAAACACCAGCTTTTCACTGAAGAAAATACTCAGAAATGGTGTTGACATGAATTTGCACATGGTTTGTCTTAAAGCATATTAAAAACACCACATAGACCTATAAACAACATTCGAACATGTATATTCACCACAGGGGGTCTTTAACTAAATTTAAATGAGGGAATGAATCAGTACATCATAGGCACGATTTACCTAAAATGATGAACTCAATTAAGTTGTGGGAATGAATTCTTAATTCGTGGCCATGATATCTGTTTTCCCCCCATGTCATATGGAGGCTCCATTTATAGACTTCCTCTGATTGGTTTTTTGAACATGCTGCTCCTTTCCACACTAAGAAAACATCCAATGACCATCAACTGTCTGTCCTGCTCCAAAGTACAACTCATACAGCTATATTCCAAATGCTCTGAAGCCATATGATAGCTTTGTGTGAGATATTTAAGTCATTTTTCACTGAAAATCACCTGAAGTGATCTGCATTGACATATCTGAACATTTCAAGCTTGCAACAACATGACTAAATTGTTATTTTTCGACTGTTGATTGCTCAAATATAAAATCTAAGAAAAAAGGTTTACAAAAACGTCTGTATCCAACTCAAACTATTCTCTATTTTTTTGGAAATTACTGTAGAGTTTGTCTATATTATAAAGATGTTGTACTGGAAATGCAAGGGAATCGCAAAAAAATGGACACTAATGTTATGCTTTGAAAAGTAAGTTACTGAGTTATGTAATATAGAACAGAATATTAAAGGAGTAGTTCACCTTTGAAAAAACTTTTGCTGAAAATGTACTCACCCCTATGTCATTTCTTTCTTTCAGTCAAAAGAAATTAAGGTTTTTGATGCAAACATTCCAGGATTTTTCTCCATGCTCTATGCATAGCTCCACTACTTCCTGAACTTCAGCCAGCTACTTGTTTCCTGTCTGGCATTATTGGACACATTGATTAATTCAGGTGTGTCTGATTATTGTTGCCATGACTACTAAGGTCAAGCACACCTGAATTAATCAAATTGTCCAATAATGGCAGACAGGAAACAAGGAGCTGGCTGAAGTTCAGGAAGTAGTGCAGTTGTGCATAGAGCCCATAGGAACCAAATGGTTTAAGGTCCAAAAGACAGTTTCAGTGCAAACTGTTCAAAGGGCTTTAAACGATTTCAGACGAATGACATAAGGGTCTTATCAAGCGAAACGATCGCTCATTTAAAAAAAAAAAGTTTAAGTTTCATAATCTCAAATGGTCGCCTTGCTCTGTTCTGTGATATGCGTTCATGACTCTCCTGTTCGAACTCGTTCATCAAAATGAACAAATCTTTTCCCGATGTCAATTCATTCATTTCGTTCTGTTGAATGAACCAAATGATACAAAAAAAGCTTTGTTCATTTTGATAAACGAGTTTGAACAGGAGTCAGTGAACGCATATCACAGAACAGAGCAATGCGAGCATTTGAGCTTATAAAACGTATTTTTTTTTTTAATGAGTGATCGTTTCGCTTGATAAAGACCTTCATTCATCGTCTGAAATTGTTTTAAGCCCTTTGAACAGTTTGCACTGAAACTGTCTTTAGGACCTTGAACTGTTTGGTTCCCATTGAAGAAAAATCTTGGAATGTTTTCATCAAAAACCTTAATTTCTTTCGACTGAAGAAAGAATGACTTGGATATCTTGGATGACATGGGGGTGAGTAAATTATCAGCAAAAGTTTTTTTTAAAAGTTAACTACTCCTTTAACTGTATACATATCGTTTATTAGACAAATGGCACCACTTTCTTCTTTGATTAGTGTGCTGCATTGTTTTAGATGACCTGCTGTCTTTTAGATTTACATTAAACGCAATTGAATGATTCTGAAAGTAGCCTGCTGTGAACATGAAAATTGACTGAATAATTTTTTTAAACAAAAAAAAACAAAAGATGCCTCCGTTCTTTCCCCCCATATTTATTACATCCATTCTTTAAATATTTTTGTTGAACACACTGTAACAGTTTTAATGAACAAAATGCAAAATTAGCAGTTTAAAAAAAGAAAAAATCTTTCAGTAGATCCAATGGTCACAGCATTGTTGCCCCACTCGGAGCTTCTGACAAACCAGACCATTCCAATTTATCCTCCATCAACGCAATGATTATTGCTTTGAAAACATAACAAAAAGAAACAAACAACAACAAAAATTGCCTGATAAATGTTGATATTCCGTGTACATGTTCCTTAAACCTACAGAAGTAAAAATATCTGTGATACAAAACACCACATTGCAGTCAATTTAGATACACACTTTTTTTAATCGAGGATAAGTCCCACTTCCAGAAATGGGTTAAATGTACTAAATCCACAAAAAATAATCACTTTTTGGAGGATGGGGAAGAACATACAATATAGAGGAATACAATACATAGCATTAATATGCGCATTACACTGTATGGAGTTTATCCATTTCTAATTACAATCCTCAGGATGATCATTCATTCATTCATTCCGATGCAAAAATAGGATCAAGTCTGAAGAAGAAACATTACAGCCAAAACCCATTTGATGAAAAGCATTCACTTGCTCCTGGCATTAAAAAAAAACATCCACCTGAGTTTGGGCAGGCAATCAGCCCATCAGACCACATTCCCCTCCTCAGTTACAATCCCTAAATGACAAAACAGCGGTTGTGTTGTTCCTTATCGACGACGGAGATTCCAATTGTGCATCTAAACAGTTTGCTTTAAGATCTAACCATATTAAAGTGGAACTCCACATCCGTTTCAAAAAGTACGAATTGTATTGAGACAGAAACACCACAATCACTTTGTGAACTTCAGATCATGAAGAGCAATCTCCATTTTCTGTAACGTTTTTGTACGCAGACTGCAATAATCAATTCAAATACACTGAACACAGTAAACTAGCGCTTCATGAAAAGAGTTCAACACCCAACGAGACGTTTTTTTTCTTCTTCTAATATTCAGGTACGTTTTCGGATGACTATGATTATTCATTTAGCTTTACATGCTCAGACATACACAAAGCAGTTCAAAACAATTTCATTTACAGAGAAAAAAGTCAAGACAGGCTCGGTGGGAGATGAGGCACAATGTTAAAAGCATCGTCCTTGTAAAAGAGCAAAAGTTAAGGGTAAAATATATTAAAAACACTACTGACGGTCTTCCAGCCGAGTTAATGTAACACAAAGCTGAATGCCCGAATTAGCCTGAACCACACACTGCAGAAGCCTGAAGGGAGGTTGGAATGACACGAGAGGTGTGGAGCTTGACAGCCATTGGTGGAAGCAGAGCAATGAACAGTAGTTAGAGATGAACAGACCATCTGGTGAAGTTAAAATGCTCTAGTCTTCTCCGAAAGTGGCATTTAGGACAACGCTCGAGGGAATCTGCTATATTGTCCCTCAGAGAGCTGGCGAAGGAAACCAGAACCTCTCAGAATGTTAGCAGTCTTCCAAACATCAGCTGATCTGAAACGGTACCATCAGGGCAACAAAACAATGACAATTCTGCACGCTATTTACAGATCTGTACAGACATGGACACACCGTGCTTGAGAAAACATCACATCTACTTGCTATGGAAACAACATCAACAAATCTGAAGAGAGAAAGCAGCATTCAAAAATTGATGGGAGTTGCTATGCTAAAAACAATTCAGGGACTTAATAGATCAAATCAAAAGGGAATGTTCTTACACTGTGGGTATTAAAAATGTCAAAGAGCTAACTGTTTCTTCTTTGGCTAATGATTTGGCAATCAGGTGACAAAACAGTTCTGCGGTTAAGACTTTAAGATACTGAACTTCACATCTTTCAGAAGACGCACACAGAATTAACGGCATGACATCCAGTGGGAAAAAGAAACAGCGATGGGTGGATGGCTTTTCTCTCCGGTCTGGGTTGCAGCTAGCTTTGAGATCCAGATTGCACATCGTCGTTCCCTCCCCGCCGTTCTTTCACTCCGAGACTCGCAATTAAAACGTTCCTCAGTGGACAGGAGACAATTATCAAGTAAATTAGGTGTATTTTAGTGCAAATGTTCAAAACTAATGAGCTCATGAACAACAAGACAATAACGGAATCAACATAAGCGGGTGTGGGGTATTGAAATGGGAGGTAATCTGTGCTGCTGACTTGGTACGAAATGGGTTTTCTGAATCGTTATGTGTGTATGTGAGCCTGCTCATGTGCCACAAGAACATTTTCACAGCACTGGATCCACACTGTGCAAGCTTGTGCTTGTAACCTTACGTAAATGCATACAAAACACTCTCGTTGAATTTGCGCGGCAAAAGTTTGTCCTCATTCGACTTTGTTCTCATCCTCTGCGCATGGGAAAGCAAATGAACTTGAATGCGTGTGTGTTTTTGTTAAAGTGTTTAGCGTGCAGAGGAGAAATCGGTTCAACGTTCGCCCTTTGGTGCGAATTTAGAAGGTTGGGCAAAAAAACAAAAAACAAATATGCTTGTGTGGAAATGAATCACTGTGCATCCACAAGTACTATAACGATGCTGACGTTGATGCATGTCTGGGTTAAAGCTTTGGGGGCAGAGCCAGGTTTGCATGGTTATCTGAGATTATTAGCAGGCTCCATGCTATTATTGAGGAGGCCGAATTGAGGGGAAGAGTTTAACTCCAGAGAAACTCCCAGCATGTCTTGCTTTAGCTTGTGTGATGGCAGCAGTGAGTGAAGGCACACTCTACTGGTCAGTTCAGAGGCTCTGCAGGGCTGGACGGGCACCGTGGGCATGGCGGCGGATTCCTCAGTGGGCACTGGGCTCGGCACGGGCCAGGCTACTTGGACGAGGCGCTCCGTAGAGAGTCACAGAAGCTATGTGGTTATTCTGCATGACCTGTAACAACAGCAACAGCTATGTATGAGCTATGGTATATGGTTATCTGGCAATATTATAGACTATGGAAAAGAATATGATTAAAGGAGTAGTTCACTTTTGAAAAAACTTTTGCTGATAATTTACTCACCCCCATGTCATCGAAGCTGTCCAGGTCATTCTTTCTTCAGTCGAAAAGAAATAAAGGTTTTTGATGAAAACATTCCAGGATTTTTCTTCCATATAATGGACTTCAGTGGGAACCAAACGGTTCAAGGTCCAAAAGACAGTTTCAGTGCAAACTGTTCAAAGGGCTTTAAATGATTCCAGATGATGAATAAGGGTCTTATAAGCGAAACAATCACTCATTAAATAAATAAATAACAAAGTTTAAGTTTTATAAGCTCAAATGGTCACCTTGCTCTGTTCTGTGACACATGTTTGGGACTCTCCTGTTCGAATTCGTTTATCAAAACGAACAAATCTTTTTCCGAGTCATTTGGTTCATTCAACTGAACGAAACGAACAAACTGACTTGGAAAAAGATTTGTTCATTTTGATGAACGAGTTTCGAACAGGAGAGTCACGAACGTACATCGCAGTACAGAGCAAGGCGAGCATTTGAGCTTATAAAACTTAAAACTTTGTTATTTATTTATTAAATGAGCGAATCGTTTCGCTTGATAAGACCCTTATTCATCGTCTGGAATCGTTTAAAGCCCTTTGAACAGTTTGCAGTTTGCACTGAAAGTGTCTTTTGGACCTTGAACCGTTTGGTTACCAGTAAAGTGCATTATATGGAGAAAAATCCTGCAATGTTTTCATCAAAAACCTTATTTATTTTCGACTGAAGAAAGAAAGACATGGACATCTTGGATGACATGGGGGTGAGTAAATTATCAGCAAAAGTTTTTTGAAAAGTGAACTATTCCTTTAACCAAACAGTTGATGGACCTTATTGACTTCCATAATATGAAAAATAAAAAAATAAAAAGTCAATGGGGCATATCAACTGTTTGGTTACTGGGATTCCTCAAAATATCTTATTTTGTGTTCACTGTTCAGCAGAAGAAAGAAATTCATACAGGTTTAAAACAACTTGAGGGCGTTGTTTCGGCATCATCGCAAAATTTTAATATCAGTACATCCTTTATATAAGCAAACGATACTTTCACTGTATTGAAAACATGAAAACCAAATCTTTCTTTATTTTTAAAAGCAACATTTGATCCAGGCTAAACAAGTAAAACAAACAGTACACACAGATGGCCCAGTCACATACCTCAAATATCATTCTCTGCAGTCCAAAACAAAATGTGGAGCCAAAAGGATTGGTGTTGTTTGCGGAGGATGACCTACAGAGCAGTGCACAATTAGTCCATTAATCAGAGCATTATAAACAAGTTTTCATATGCAACGGTGGTCCGTGCTTTAACTTGCATTAAAGCATGTGAATGACCTCTGACTTTTTGTTTAAATTCAGGCAGGGTTGTTATTTTAAAATAAAACTATTCAAATATTTTTTGTCAATTGAAGTAATGGTGAAATAAAAAAAGGTTACTCTTTATTTCTATATATACACTATAAGTACATTCTAAGTAACTTTGCAACTACATATCAACTAACTTTCATTAACTAGCTCGAGTATTTATTAATAGGCTGTTTGGTTAGGGTTAGTAGAATAAGCAGACATCTAGTTGCCAAGTTAATGTCTGTTGGAGGACCATCAAAAAGTTTTTGCAGATATTAACAGACGGTTTGCCAAAACTTTAATGACTGCTAGTTAACATGTAGTTGTGGAGTTACATCACCGGGTATCGGCCATTAAAAGCAATTATTTTCACTATTGGCCAATTGTCGGGGCCAATACATCCTGTCAATCAATAGGAGGCGGAAAACATGTCAGACTGATTACCAGACTGCATACTGTGTGTGAAGAAAATGTCTTCCGAGTTGAATTTAGGGCAATAACGCCTTTAAATAGCGACGTTAAAGCAGGCTCTATTTGACCCTATGAATCAAGCCAGGGTTGCCGGGTCAGGGATTTTTCCCTACACCAAATATTATTTGTAGCTCGCCTCGCATCCAACAAAGTTTTGATACTTCTGATAAGAAACAAAGTCTCAGCTTTCAAATTCTGTCCATTTGATCATGAAATTCAAACAATAAATGGTGTTTTGATGCTCTTGAATGTGACATAACAGATCGCTGTAGTGCCTCAGTTCAAGCGGCAGTGCAAAATCTTTTCGTCCACTTTAATACAAGTTATGGCACATGAACATGCATAAACATTAAAAGCTATATTAAGATATAATACGACTTAATGAATTGCATCATGTCTCAGTGTTTCAGCCATGGAAGGCATCAATAAAACAGTTTGTCCTGTATATGTGGCTAAAATAAACATTTCTCACCTGTGTAGCACAACTGGTTTTTCCATGGGGTGTCCTAGCAGCTCCTGAATCTGATCCCACTGAGTGCAAAGGTTGAAAAATAATAAATACCCACTTAAAAATGTTTAAAAATGTATCACATACAATACTAATGCATGCGTCTATAATTTATTATATAAATAATGTGTAGGCAAAAGACGACCTATGAACTCACTTTGCTGTAAGTGGTCAGAATGCAGTCCTCACTCTGAGCGTCTGCCCCATCTGAAACAGAATATAAAGAATGAGACAAACACAAAAGATTACAGAGACACAACAGAGACTTAACATCTAGTCCAGAGAGTCTGATATAGACTAACCTTTTTTAATGACAAGAGGAATCTTGAAATCACACCGATGATATCTGAGATGGACACACACATAAAGTGTGTAAATAAAGAGGTATGCGATACTGAAACCAAACATTTCTAAACACTTGAGTGAAAATCAATATGTCCAGACTGCAAACCTACCCGACCTTTCAAACAGCAGCGACCAATGAGACTTACATGTTAAAATTGTAATGACCAGGGAAGTTGGTATGAAGGACAAATTTTTTGACCAGGTGGGTTGAAGAGTCAAACAGTATATCCTGAAAGATATATAGAGGCATAATGCTCGAAGTTCAATGGCTTTTAGCAAATGAAACAAACAAAAGCTACACTAACAGCATGTTATGAAGTAACAAATAGTCATTTAAGTTATAGAGTTATTTAAAGCTAATACTCACCACTCCCAGAATATAATAGTTAAAGAAGTAGTCGTTACATTTGGACGGGACTTGCTTGTGAGGGGAGGGTGAATGGATCTTCATCTGAGACGTAAAAAGGGAAAAGATATGTCAGGACAAACCAAGTGAATGTGAAGAGGCAATGGCGTGGTTTATTTCTGAGAATGCATCTTGAGATTAATGTACTGTGTGTTGAGAATAAATTGGGTCAGTCATAACCTTGTCCTCTGACTTGTAGAAGACCTTATGTGGGGAGCCAAGAGCACTCAAAACATCCTGACAAGAATCTCCAAAGTAGATGTTTCTCTCAACAGCCCGCACTTTCGGATCAGCCAACACTCCCGGGCCACATCCTGAGAAAGTGAAGTAACACATACAATGTGACAAAGCAGCGTTCCAAACAACATATTTGTTTACCAATTAAATTTCCATTAAAACTGGATCACTGGATATCACTTATAAACTGGATTACAGCACCAAGATTTGACTTTGGACATCAAGTGGTCACCCAACGCAGTAGAAAAATTGGTTATGAAAAATAAATAAATAAATAAATAAATACACTTTTTGTGTTTATTTACTCTTTGTTTTTGTGTTTATTTACTCTTTGCCATTATTTTTTAATCCTATTCTCACCAAGACTGCATTCATTTATTTAATTTGAAATATTATTGCATTTTAAAATCTAATTTATTCCTGTGATGGCAAAGTTGAATTTTCAGCAGCCATTTCTCCAGTCTTAAGTGTTACATCATGTTCCTTCAGACATTTTTGTAATATGCTGATCTGGTCCTCAAGAAATATTTCTTATCAAGTTGAAAATTATTAAAAATATATTAGAAATGCCTTACTGTGGCTTTTGATCAATTTAATACATCTTTGAATGTATTAAAAAAAGAACAGATCTTAATTTATTAAAAACATTTTTGTTACATTTTTATTTTAATCCTGAGCTTGTTTTAATATTATTTATTAACAGTAAAACAATTAAAAAAACTATCCTATAGTAACAAAACTTGGTATGGGTTATTGGCACCATGCTCTGAAAGAGTCTGATAAGTTTTGGACCAGCGCCACCTAGTGGTGAGTATTTTGCTATCCTTAAAATTCATATAGTTGCAGGTTATGGTTTGCATTTATTGTTTTTCTTCGCTGTCTGTGACCCTTCAGACTTGTAACCCAAGTCTGATTGATCACAACCCTTCAGTTTTGGGTCACGACTCTTCAGCTGTGAACCACTGGACTATTGTTAGTAGTTAAAGTTACAGTACTGATTACCAGGAAAATTACCAAAGAATGGATAATAGTAGCTATATAAAAGTCTTTGTTAAGATCAATACATTTATAGTTTTTTCCAGCTCTGGTTTATGCTTTATGCTAAAGTGATTAAATAAAGGTTGTCTGTGTATGTTAGTGATGACTAACAATCATTTTGTTTATTTGTCTATTCTCAAAGCACACATTACTAATGCTGGTTTTCTAAGCACAGTGCATAACTTAGGAAAACATGTCATACATGCCTTTAAACACAGGAAACTGTATTGCCCTCATCAAAACAATACATATTTGTTAATGGCATATTATGATTAATTAAAAAACATAGAAATTTAATAAATGGAATCAAGAATGATCAAAGTATGGTATTCTACAAGATATATTGTTTTCTAGTGGCTACAAAGTACAGAATGAGAGCGATGATAAGAGCTGGTGATGAAAAGTTTGCTTTGAGGCATCTAAAAAAATCTCAGCATTCTGGGAGTTTGTAGAGAATATGAAACTTCTATAAAAAGATGTGCATGATGCTTACAATGAATTCAGTCAAGTGCATATTTAATAGAAACAATGCATAATGATTGCTGACATTAGTGAATGAGTTTGGGTTGCTTGTAATACCTGCAGTGAGGAGACGAAGTTTGAGACCCATGGGTCCAGCTCCATCCCTCAGCACCTCCACACTCTCTGCATACACATTACCAAGGAAACAGGCCAGAGGCATCACCGGAGCCCTGCGAAGAAAAACATGATTTACAATAATCGCTGCTTGTGGAAATGCAACCCATGAGGTTTACCAAACACTTAAATTGAACAAATCAAAACTAGATACCCAAGGTAACAGACTAAATGCAGATTAATGCTTCCCTTGGGCCACATCAACATTACAAATGGACATAATAAGATGATGACTTTGAAGGTCTGTTAATAAACACATCCATGCTCAATAGTGTTAGTGGTGGTATTTTTACACATTTTTATCCACACACAAAGGCCTCAAATATCCAAACAAATGCACAAATCTTACTTGGTTTCTTGAAGGTTGTTTCCAGAGTAAATGTACATCCGTTTGACAGTGGCCCCATGGGGAATCTGCAGGGAGGCCAAGCCATGGGCAAAGTTAGGCTGTCAAAGCAAAACAGCTAGTAGTAGAATGCAGTGTCTCTGCAGGTGTCTTCTCAGGTAAAAAGATGCTCACATCATCATCACAGGATAAATCCATACAACAGGGTGGTTTTTTTTTTCATCAACTGAAACTAAAACTATTAAAACATTTTTGTTCATTGAAATAAAGACCAATATAAATATACACTCATCTAAAGGATTACTAGGAGCATCTGTTCAATTTCTCATTAATGCAATTATCTAATCAACCAATCACATGGCAGTTGCTTCAATGCATTTTGGGTGTGGTCCTGGTCAAGACAATCTCCTGAACTCCAAACTGAATGTCAGAATGGGAAAGAAAAGGCGATTTAAGCAATTTTGAGCGTGGCATGATTGTTGATGCCAGACAGGCCGGTCTGAGTAATTTCACAATCTGCTCAGTTACTGGGATTACTGGGATCAGTTACTGAAATGACCACTCGTTACAACCGAGGTATGCAGCAAAGCATTTGTGGAGCCACAACACGCACAACCTTGAGGCGGATGGGCTACAAAAGCAGAAGACTCCACCGGGTACCACTCATCTCCACTACAAATAGAAAAAAGGGGCTGCAAATTGCAAGAGCTCACCAAAATTGGACAGTTGAAGACTGGAAAAATGTTGCCTGGTCTGATGAGTCTCGATTTCTGTTTCTGTGAATTTGGCGGAAAATGAGACAGAATGAGAACATGGATCCATCATGCCTTGTTACCACTGACTGTGCAGGCTGGTGGTGGTGGTGTAATGGTGTGGGGGATGTTTTCTTGGCACACTTTAGGCCCCTTAGTTCCAATTGGGCATTGTTTAAATGCCACGGCCTACCTGAGCATTGTTTCTGACCATGTCCATCCCTTTATGGCCACCATGTACTGTACTCATCCTCTGATGGCTACTTCCAGCAAGATAATGCACCATGTCACAAAGCTCGAATCATTTCAAATCTGTATCTTGAACAGGACAATGAGTTCACTGTACTAAAATGGTCCCCACAGTCACCAGATCTAAACCCAAAAGAGCATCTTTGGGATTTGGTGGAACGTGCCCTGGATGTGCATCCCACAAATCTCCCTCAACTACAAAATGCTATTCTATCAATATGGTGCCAGCATTTCTAAAGGATGCTTTCAGCACCTTGTTGAATCAGTGCCACATAGAATTAAGGCAGTTCTGAAGGCGAAAGGAGGTCAAACACAGTATTAGTATGGTGTTCCTAATAATCCTTAAGGTGAGTGTATAAATACATAACATTATAAACTTAAAATGTTTTTATTTTGGCTTTATTTCAATGCAGGTTTTCATAGTTTTAGTCTCAGTTCATGATAAAATAAACCCCGCCCGATGAATGAATTTATCCAAAATACATTACTGTGAGGAAGATTTGAGCATCTAAGCACTAAAACTGAACTAAAACTAAATAAATAAAACTAAACCAAATTACTAACATTTTAAACTAATTAAAAACTAATAAAAATGTCAAAAGCATATAACAAAATTAATTACTAAAAATAAAATAGACTTAAAACAAAATTACTTAATTAAAAATATAAATAAATTATGCAAATAAACTATAATATCATATAAATAATATTGACATTGATATATTTGGATTACATGCAATAAGTGTTGCTATATTTATCTTATTTAAAGTACTTTATTAATAATAAAGTATTATTTCATTCATTAGGGTCCAAGCACTGAAAGTGCATAGGCACCTCTCGAAATCGTTGGCGTTCTCTATTATTCTTCCACTTCATTTTCTGTATGCAAGTCTATGGCAGCCCATAGAACCGCTTGCAGGAAATTTATGAAATTTAGCTCACTGTTAGAGTGAGCTAAAATTCATAACTTCTGTCTGACATTCACCATTCGCAAATTCGGAGTCTCGAACTCAATCCCTCTAACGCCACACCAAAATTTCCCTCCTGTTTATACTAATAACTTCTGAACCATAAGGGCTCGAAACAAAATACGACTCGATTGCATCATGAATGACGTTCTTTTCCGTCATTAAAATCCTTCGGCCATTTTTTATTTTCAAACTCATCCTAGACGGTTGCTCCAATTTTCACAAAAATTTATCCAGATCATCTTCAGACCATGCCGACAAAAAGTTATGGAATTCAAGTTAATAAACAGTTCTTGAATACCGTGCAAACTATCTTTATGTAGCGCTTGCAAAAACAGACGTAAGGCTCCATCTCTCGCAACGCTTTATCGTATTCAGACCAAAACTTGGTATGTGTCATCAAAAGCATGACTTGAGGCTACATGCTGCGTTTCGGCACACCACCACCTACTGGTCTGGAGATACGAAAAATTGCCATTTTTGATTATAACTTTCGAACGATCTCGTTAGATTCAGGGCGTCATGCAGAGTCGATCCAAGTTTTCTATATTGGCCATTTTGAATTTTGTACTAAAATGCTGTATTTTATGAACGTAAATATAGTTACAAGTATAGTTACAAAACTTGGTATGGGTTAATGGCATCATGCTCTGAAAGAGTCTGAGAAGTTTTAGAGCAGCGCCACCTAGTGATGAACAATAATATTTACATGCTCATAACTTTGGATTTGGTTCACTTATTTTTCATGGGAATTATCTTCTTAAATTCCTGAATCCTCGCCACTGAGCAAATACTAAACAGAAGGGAGAATAAACACTTAAAAAATGGAAAATATCATCCTTATTCAGAAATATAAACCAATACCATGCTCCTTAGGATATGTACAATGGTAATACCATAGGATTCTTTGAATCTCCATCTAAATGCCATGATGAATATGGTATCCTTCAGAACCATGGTATTCCATCTAATGGTAATACAACAGAACTTTTTTTTAAGAGCATGAACAACATAGGGAGGGAACAGTCTCACCTCATATTTAGGAGCTTCACTCCAGGAATCCAGCTGAAAGGAGAAGGAAAGCCCTCGGAAGTTCAGGTGGAAGAGCTGCTCGGCAGCATTGTAGACTGGAAGAGAGAACATGAATCCCCCAGCAGTCACAAACACATACAAACACAGCAATGAGGGGTCTGGACAAATAACTGAAGCTGAACAATAAATCTCACCTCCTGGATGAGTAGCGCCAAAGGACTGATCAATCTGCTCAATAGTAGGTGCTATTGCCTGAGAGTTAAAATGTACTCCACTGAAATGAACAGAGAAAATGGTAATTTTACATTTCTCTGGCTGACACATTGGTTAGCGGTAGATGTTAGTACATCAGCATCTACAACATCTAGAAAAGAGTAAAACACAAAATGTAATCCTCAACTACTATGGCAAAACATAAGATCACTTACCAGTATTTCAGTTTCACTTTGCTCAAATCATACACTTCAATGACCTGAAAAACCATGGAGATATATTTGCAACATAATGTAACGGGTGTAAGAAATAAACCATGCGTGTGCACACACAGATGTTGTCTCTCACTTTCAGTCTCTGATTGCAGGCGTCAAACAGCAGTTTAATTCCATCCTGAGTCAAGTTGAGAATGAGGTCATGGCTGAGTGGCATCTGTTTGAGGAAGAGAAATAGGACAGATAAGGATACAAAAAAGTCTGTAAGATTAAATTCAGCGTGCATAGACATTTATAGACAATAATAGTAATAGCACATTCTTACTTGTTCGCTGTAGAGCACCTGGACGTTTTTTATGATTCTGCAGTGTTTCTGTAATATGGAAATGGCCTGGGCCAATGGCATCCCTGGAAAAAAATTGATTGTCAGGTTAGGTTCACACGTGATAAAAGAAGTAGAGTAACAGCTCTAACCAAACATGTAGAGTATGTAAGACAATAACTTGTCACTGTTTATAACACTACATTACCCACCATTATGCTGTACAGAAAATTCCACCATTCAGCAATAGAATTAAAGCAGCACTATGTCGTTTTTTTTAACCTTTATAATATTTTTCCAAAACGCTTGAGATGGTACATCGACTTACAATAGGTTGAATGACAGGTCTGCCATAGCCTGGCCTGACATGGTCTGTATCGCTTTTACTGGCACTGTAAATTCAGGGAGCGGGTAGGAACCCGAGCACAAAAATAACTACAAAATTCGACTGCTTTACGACATACGTCACTTCCCCTACTTCCTCAAATTCCGACGCGAGAGCCCAACAAATGTTTTTTTTTACCTCGATGTTGTCATGGCAGAAGCAGCAAGTAAAACCAAATGTGAAGTGCGTCAGAAACGCGTATGTTTACTGTTGGTAATGTATGTGCTGTGTTGTGTAGCTTTGCACCTCGCTGCATCCAATGTGACTGCATTGCTTTCTTTTGAGGGTGCTTAAGACACTCAAGCATCCCCGTAGTGCCGGGCGGGCAACTCGCCCCAGCTCGAGACATGAAAGTATTACTGAGTTTGGTAGAGGCTACATTCTTGCAAGTAAATAATACATGATTAGACGGACAAAGAAATCGGTCAGGATAACTATCCTATGGGCTGGTAGTCATGTTTGTTACTTATTTTTATGGTGAAAGTGTCTTGCCTCAGGCTATAATGCAAACTGATTATTCAAATTTGCAGAATTCATCTATGGTAGCTTGATTTTATAATATTGACGACATGGCTATAAGCTACCAACAAACATCGAATTGAATTAGCATATCCATTATGTAAAAAAGTTGGCTAACGTTACTATAAAGACGCTGGCTTGTGAATGTGAGCTACGCGAATCTTTTGACGTTTGAAAAAAATAAAGCCCATGACACTTTATTCATAAGACATGCTGAAATTTATACCGATGTACCTGTGATAAAGACATTTCAAACGCAACACTGGAGTCTGCCCAAGATGAACTCCTTCCTTATGCAGAGTTCGGGGTATCGCTTGTCAACAAATGCTCGCGTGTATTCCCTAGAGTAACCATGACAGATTTTACGACAGTAATAGAAGACAATACTGTTTCCCAACTGTAGGGGGACCCGAGAGCAAAATTAAAAAAAATAACATAATGCTGCTTTAATAGGGGGAACACACACACTTCCAGAACCAATGACGCTGATGTGTGGGCTGACAACAGTCATTGCTGTGATCTCATGTGAGTGACAGGTTGTCTCGCCCTCGCGCCAGTAAACACGTCATCAGAGAAGATGCACGAGGGAGGGGTTTTTATTTTAGTGAATGATAAGTATCATGTTTGAATATCATAAACCAGCAGCCCCAGCGAAAATTCTAAAAGGACAAAAAATTCATTCAGTGTAAGAGAGACCTTTTTCAGGCCAAGCGAATGTGGATGTGAACGTGTCAAAAAGCATGTGGTGCAATTGTGAAATCCAGATGGCAACTGACTATACAGTCAAATAAAACAGCTTACTTTCAAATAGTAAACATTCTGTCAATAACAAATACATTTTTCTGCAATATGCAATGTTACTTCAGGTTTTGAACGTATTCCTCACACTCACCTAATGCGAATTCCCATTGTTCATTTCCCAAAGATCGCTCAGGAACGACCTCCAGATCCAGCATTGGCGGGGAGAAATTGGGGATATCAACGAGGATCTCTGACTGTGCCAGATCTGAATCTTCCTTCTCAACAGATCTTAAATAATCCACCGTTAAATCAACAAGTCCAAATTTATCGAAGTAGTAAGTTTAAAAAGCTCCAACACACTTTAAACACAGTTTGAGTGACACACGACACCCTGACGTCAGATATGTCAAAACACAAGTGATGCAATCGAGCTATCAACGCATTCCACTGTCACCATACTTATAAATAACACTATAAAACGAATAACAGATACACGCGTATAAAAAGGTCAATATGACTTAAGCTTAAATAAATTAGACAAGTAAACTGTATGTCAGTCACAGGTTGCTACTCTTTTATCAACTTTCTTAAGCATGAATTAATTCAAGGCGTTAATTATCTTATATTTCACATACATGGAATTAAAGTATTTATAAAACTGCTGTCAGTTGTAAAAAAACCCCACTCTGATCTGACCTTTGACTTACTCCTGAATCACATAAAACTCGTACGCTACTATTGATTACAGCGAACGAAAGCCGTTTCGTGTCCAAACAATTACATTACATGCGTTTAAGATTTTTATGACCGGTCTATATGACTCGGGACACACACATCAGACTATCAGTGACTCGTTCGAGCTTCGCCTGACGTTGTTTTCTTTCTTTCCGATGATTCAACAGCAAGCAAACAGATCATCACTTATGACCACCATCTGTTCATAATAACACGGATTTCTCCGCGTTAGGCCGTTTCGATTGTTGGAGGCGCCGCACTGTTACATGCAGCTTTATTTTCCGGTGTCTTTGACGTTTAAGATTGCCTTAAGATGATAAAGAAAGAGCCCCTCCGTGCCAAAAACAACTTCCATCCAAAACACCATGATCAGCTGATTATTCAACTTCCGGTGCGAACGACATAGCACTTCCTGGCGGCGATCTCCAAAATAAAAGTCAAATAGCGCAGTTGACGAATCACTGGTTGAAGTAAAGAAAATAATTATGAGAAAATAATCATTTTATTTGTAAAATACAACTTATTGTCCACTACAATTATCTATAAATAAATTAATTAATTCATAAGTATATCAAATTATCTAGGCCTTAACCATGTGCATGTACTGTAGTCTACTGTTAAAAGATAAGGAGTTGGTGTTATGGGCATGGGCAAATGGATCTCTTTACTTTCTTCTTGTTCATTCCAGTCTAAGGTTAGATCTGACAGCTAAATCCGTTAAACCGAGAATAATGATTTTAAAAAAAGCCACCAGATGGCGTCATTTATTGAGGTAAACGGTTCAATTAAGCATACCGTCTGTGTTTTATTATTTAATCTCAAAACAAAGCATGACTCAAAATGTTCAAATGATAAGTTCACCTGGTGTCTGACTATTTTGCTCTGTTTGAGTTTACAAGTGTCTGTGTTTTCTGTACGTAGGCTACTCAGTTCGGTTTTCACAAAACGTTTTGTGTCCAAAAAGAAAAAGAAGAAACATATTGGGCATTTGCATGCAAATAGAAAATAATAATGAAATAGCCTAGATAGCATATAATAGAATAGAACACAATAGAATAATAGCAGCATTTAGAAGCTGAAGAGGTCTTATTTTGTGTGTTGATCTGGAAAAAAACAAGGCCTAATCAATGTTGGATAAAAAATGTTATAGCCTATGCAGTTTTAATGGGTTTCAATGAGGAAATTTTTGTCCAAAAAGTGCTGAGAGGGAGTATTTTTTGTGCATAATGCAAAATTCTTCTTTTTTTTTAAGAAAATGACGGTAAAATAGTAAAATTCCAATAGAAAATACACACCTGTGCCAAGTGTTTTGCAGTTAGCTTTAACACAGGCAAAGTAGATAAAAAAAAACAAAAAAAACTGAAAAGGACAAAAATGTCCACAAGGATGCACAAGGGTTAAGATCCAGATGCACCTCCTTGTGTTGGTCCCATGCGATACAGTGTTCTTTCATGATAGTTTGTAAATGTAACAAACTATTGTTTGTTTATTATAAGGAACATTATTTTGTGTGTCTAAGCAAACCCCATATAACCCCATATTGTCCCATTGGGTCTTTTCCTGTAATTAGGTAGCTTTGTAAGTAGCTTTGGATCAAAAAGCAAACAACAACTGTCCAAACAGAATAAAAGAAACATACAACTCTTCTGAATAGTATCCAATACATTATCATTTGACATAAATTGATTGAAAAGACAGAACGAGACGCTGTGAATGATTTGCAAAGCTCTGTGAATAATTTGACTTTCTCTGCACCAATAGCCCAGATCAAAACTCCAATTACATTGTTTGTGGAAACATTGTTGGCCCTGATTTTATTTATTGTGTTTGGTAACAAACCTTGCCAGTCTGTTTCACAGGGGTTTTTGTTTGTTTTTATCCTTCAGATGGGAACATGATGAATAAAACAAAAAGTAAGGAATTTTTACACATGTTTCTAACGGTTAAAAATAACAGAAAAAATCTGTGTCTACTTATACAAACAATCTAAAACCACATTTCTCTCCTTGTTTTGAGCCTAGAAGACAGATTCGCTGATTAAAAATTCATGTTGAATGAAAAGACCTGGAGTATAATGTTTTAGGAATGGTCAATAATGATGCAAGATATGGTAGATATGAAAACAAATGAAACACAAAAATCTTGTCTCTAAGAATTTTGGCACAATAAAACAATAAGGAAGGTTAGACATGCTCAAAGAAAATGCAACACGTATGATAGATTAATCAACCTCTACAGCAAGCCTAAGAAGCAACATTATTGGAGTGGCGTGCTGTCGGTGTGTCTGGATTTTTAGTCTAAAACTTTATGAATCACCATCTTTAGAGGGATAGTACAAACTCAGGAAAAACTTTTGAAGTTTATCCACAAAAACCTCCAAACGCATAATGTAATCACAGGCCAGCTGTGTGCACTTGTAAAGTTGTTATAATCCCCTCTCTGTCCTATAAACAGGAAAATACATAATATAAAGCATCATGCGTGCATCCACAAATAATACAGTTTCTCCTAACGTCCAGCCAAGTTTTCCTTTTTTGGATATCACTGCTCTTTTATCTATATTGTTAGCAAACTGATGAAATCTTTATATGATAGTAAAGAAACTATACAGTAAAAATGGTTTTGTACTAGCAGCTGTGGTTGCCAAAATTCAGCGAGGATATTACAAGTATTACATAATGTAATTGTCATGTCATTAAATTATAATAACACCTAAAATCTTTTTAGTTTTAGTCACGCTGATAACAGCACAGGTGGTTGGCAGACCACATGATGTTTAAAGTTCAAAGACACAAAACATGATTGAGGCCAGACACAATAATAAAATAATACAATAAAGATAAACTGCAACATAAAACATTTTAATGCACCGAGAAGAACTTTTGAATTAAATCTAAATACGATTTTTTTTATATTTTATTCCCTTTTTATCTAAGGCAATTCTTAGTAGCACTTTCAATGATGCAAACAAATCGCCCATGCACTTTCCTAATTATAAGATAATTCATACTTTTAAATAAAACAATATTCTATGTATTGTTTTTACTAGGCTATATAATATGGTAAACAAAGTTTTGCCATCAAAATTGCAAACAGTGCAACAAAACAAACATCCACTGTTTAACTTTATATTTACAGATTCATCTGAAACACTTATGGTTAGGTTACTATTAAGTAGTTGTGCGTGTATATTTCTAGGATATTGGCTGTTTATTAATACTTATAAAGAACATAAACCTTATTCTGCTTTATCTCCCTATTCCTAATAGTTAATAGTGGTAATTGAACCCTAATCTAAAGTGTGACCAAAAAGGTTATTACATATTTATACATAGGCTATACAATAATGTCAATGCATTAACAACTAACAACGAGCTCAATAAAATGTTCAAATTCATGTTAGTTCATAGTGCATTAGCTGATGTTTACATATACAACTTTTGATTTTAAAAACGCATTAGTAAATGTTGGGGTTGACATTAACAAATGCTGTTGAAATTTTGTTCATTGTTAGTTCAAACTATAATCTCAACAAATGAAACCTTTTAGTTAAGTGTTACCGTCATTTTATTTTACATAGCCAGCTTTGTTTTCTTTTTCTAGCAACCCAAAGCAACTCCCCAAAAGAGCTCTGTCATGTTTGCTTGTTCTCTCTGTGCGAGCAACTTTCAGCGTTAAGGGTGGACGTGATATTTCAAACATCAGATCAGTGCGTTTATGTATTGGGTGCCCGGAAATTTTTCCAAATAAACACAGCTTGATTCAACTTGGTGGGCAGACTTATCAACAGACTAATTCTATAAACAAATGAAGGAATAACCGAGCACACCATTGGCTGGTAGGCAGGGGACACGCGGAGAGAGCGAGAGAGAGACTCGAGGCTTTCTGCAATGAAAATTTAATTAATGTGGGTGGGCTGAGGGAACACAACGAGTGTTTATCATAGACAATTTATTTTCCAGCGCTAAGTCAACATAAAACAGAAAAAACGGACAACAATTATTTAACATTTAGACTCATGAAGCGGACACACCGTTGGCGATCTCCACAGACTGAAAGTGTCCTCCGAAGTCATGAGTTTATACCACAGCCCAGTGCCGCAGCCCGGCGTGGCTGCATCGGCTCTCAGTCTATCGAATTCCTCCCTAATCTATGTTTACGGTGGCGAAGTTGGAGGCATCATTCCCGCTTTGGGATTCGCGTCCAGTCGACAGGAGCCTCCACAGAAACCTCCCTACAGCTACATCGCGCTCATCGCCATGGCAATTAAGAACGCGCCGGACAAGCGCGCGACGCTGAGCGGGATCTATCAGTTCATCATGGACCGCTTCCCCTATTACCATGACAACAAGCAGGGCTGGCAGAACTCTATCCGCCACAACCTCTCGCTGAACGACTGCTTTATTAAAGTGCCCAGAGAAAAGGGGCGACCAGGGAAGGGGAGCTACTGGACGCTGGACACCAAATGTCTGGACATGTTCGAGAACGGAAACTACAGGCGGCGAAAGAGAAAGTGCAGGGGTCAGGAGACGGGCGAGACTAAAGTCGCTCTCAAGAGAACACGAGCAACGACTTCCAAACTTCACCACGGTGCCCATGTGGAGAAAGCGTCAGATTTAAGCAAACAGCAACACGAAAAACATCCTGAAACCGATATAAACGTGCACGAGAAGTTTAACGGCAACCAACCACAAAATAGGGAGGCAAACGTGGGCGCACACGCCTCCGACTCCACGAGAGACTGGTGTTTGGCACCCTCGACCACAGTGGGATGCCCGACGTATGAACAACAGACCAGCACAGTGTCTCAAACACCCAAACTCGAACAAACACACCGACTTCAAGCGCGCAAGAGACGCTGGAACCCCTGAAGAATGACATTGGAAGCGCGCAAAACGGAGACGCCAAATTCAAAGTAATAAATGCGCAGACGCAACCTCGAAAAAACACTGACAAATCGAAGGAGTTTAGCATTGACAGCATTCTGTCGAAAAAGGAGAGCCAGTTCCAGCGGAGGTGCGGGGATTCTGGAGGAGTGCCTGTTGAGTGTGTGGAGTCGCGCGGTTACGCGCTCACGTCCTCGCTGATCGCACACGCGCATCCACAGCTGTACCCGCACGGATTCCCGCTCTGCTCCTACCTGTCTCTCACCTGTCCTGACAAAACTCTGAACTTCAGAGACAAAACAGGCGAGAAATTATTCTTTTGACGACTCTTTTATGGCTTCACGTATCACAGACAGTCTGGCAAATAGTTTAATGTCAAAAAACATTCAAGTCTCATTTACATTCTTATTTTCTTTTTATTATTTTTAATTGCAAACAAAACGTTTTAAAACATATATCGAGAATTCAGGATAATGTAATTATTATTTCTTCTACTGTTATAATTGTTGTTGTTGTTGTTGTTATGGGATTCAACATGGGTGGCCTGTATGGCCAATCTACAGAACAGGCCTATACTGTACACATACTAACAGTAGTTCATTCTGTTGATGTGTATACAATGATCAAGAACGCACCCATTGCAAACCATCCAAAATACAGATGTCTTTGTAAAATGTTATTGTTTATATAAGAACAAGAGTTTTATATGTTCCTCTCAGTGCTTATGACAGATACTTGACTAATTGCATTGGGCTGTTGTTCTTGTCCTCTCCTCTAGATACACATGAACTAAAACTTGATTTAATGCTTAAAGACACATTTATGGAAAGAAAATGAAATTATTTGGTTGTACCTTGGACCTTCAAAGAGAGATTTATATTGAGTTAAACGGAGAACTCAATTCTTCAAATAAACAATAGAGTATGAGTAAAACTTTGTTGAAATCAATGCCTTTAATTTCCTACACAAAACAATCTATACCGATATATATATATACATATACATATATATATATATATATATATATATATATATATATATATATATATATATATATATGTATATATATATATATACAGGACATAAAGGCTCTGTTGTTCCAGGACTAAGCATAATCCTGAACTGTGAAACTACCACATGTATTCCTTGCCACCATATATAGCCATAAGTGGTTTTTGAACTGAAAGGTTTAAGCCTCAGTGAGTGCAAATCAGGAATGCTTGTGGAAATAAATAAGCTTCCCCACATTTGAGCAGAGGAACTCACATCCACAAGCATTTCCTGTGTATAGGATTCTTTTGGTCAGAAGTGTAAATAGAGCGTCATCCATCTGATGGTTTGTAGAGAGAATGAGACTGCATCTCTCAATCTGCTGCCTCCATCTGTCCTCCTCTTCACAGATGGGCTCCTTAGATGGAGCAGTCTGCAAGGGTTCTGCTGGATCGCAGCCCCATGATCATAACGGACCACTATCTCTAGGTGATCTTTATGAGTGTTATTTTATATTCAGAGGAATTTCATCATGACATCATTTAATATATACCTTATAGTGAATTATTTAACCATGAATTTTAAAGCTGCAGTCCGTAGCTTTTTTGGGTTAAAAATTATCCAATTTGAGAAAATACATAACCAGCCAGTGTTCAACACTATCTGCTTGCCTTAGCTCGATTCAAAGCGGCAAGCTTGTAATAATATTTTGAATTCCAGTGGTACTGGTGGATTTCCGCGGGACATTTGAGCATGTCTTTGCGTCATTACGTCACATCTGTACACATAAAAAAGGAGTCTCGGCTAGTATAAACTATATTGCGTGTGAGGATGCTGGAGGTGGAGTTTTATAGCCTTTTCTCACAGCACTTGATTCAACTTTATTAATTAAACGTATCAATTTCAAAGGTTCAAACGACAATCACCAGTGACAACTAGATTCACCCGCTGTAAAATGCTAAAGACTTCGTTCAGACTTCAGAGTGGCTACAGAAAAAAGAGACTGCAACTGGACCCATGCCAAAACAAGAATACACATCGGAAGGACATTAACGCTAGCCCTCCTACACACTTCCGCTGGTTGAACCAGGCTACATTAACGCTACATGTAGTCACGCATTGTTGACGTTGTTAATATTAACAATTTGAGAACAAAGCCTAATTTACACCGTTTTGCTATATAATGAGACCGATCTCATGAAAGTTCGTATTTATAGCACGAATGTCATTTCTCGTGCCATTTATACGCCACAAACAGTTTTTGCGTGTATATGGTACCGTTTTCGTTGTAATACGCACAAACTCTCCACCCGCCCCTAAACCCACCCAGGGTTTTTTAGTGCGTAGCATATACACGCAAAAAAAAAACTTTTTTGGCGTATAAATGAAACTTATAAATGAATACATTATAAACGATAAATGAAATTCGTAGTATATACGCATTTTCATGAGACTGTGTTGATATAATAACTTATAAGTCGGATGTAGATTTAATTTACTGCATTTACTGCAATGTAAAACTGCAAAGGTGGATGTTTCTTACTAGTTCAGATGACATTTTCTGGTGAAAATTCTTATGTTGGTCATACTTTCAAAAGTAATAATTTGTGATTCTGAATGCCAGTATCACACCAGCCGCGGCGACTGAAGACTCACAGTCTCCTGAAACATTGTGTTTATCCACGCGTGTGCCATGTTGAAGGTCTTGAAGTACAAGACACAATAATTCTGCGAATGACTGCAATTTCAGATTTCGAACAGAGCAGCTTTAAGCATGTGCGACGTCACTCTGTAGGCTAAAACGCGGAAGTGAGTTAGCATTTTAGTACTTCCCGGTTCTCTCGCTCTAAGTCTATGGGATTTTTGAATGGGTTTTTGCTAAATCGCCTGAAATAAGTCTGTCCTCTAAATATTTTCACGTTTTGATCTATGATATAAAACACACAGTTCTAACCTGCTAGTGTTTTTTTTTTCAACTTGATTGTGTTTTTTAAAAACCTTTATATAGGCTTCAAAATGTATACATTTTGGTTTAACTTGTAAAGATTATCTTGATAGACAAAACATGTGGGTCACAACTCTTTGTTAAACACAGATCTTAATTTTTTTGCAATTTTCCAATAGTCTGGGGAAAATGCATAGCTTTTCGAATCAGAGGGAACCCATGCGTCGCTAGCTTCCAAGTTCCTTCGAAGTGACGTCATCACTTCGGCACTTGCATTAAACCCAAATTAGTGGAATAGTTATTTGAATGTATAATTAGCCATTTTTGATGTTTAAATTCTACACTATAAGCACTATACGTGCAATGCATACAAACAAACATAAATATCTGATTGTCTCTACATTGCTAAAGAGAATTATGCCCTCTAGTGTTATAATGTTACAATTTCAACCTCAGTCACCACACATAGATGGTAAAGTTACCAGTCTTGTTTTATGAAAACAGTCATTTTCATCTCTGCAAAGATTCAGTGATTTAATACAGATGGACTGCTAAATTTTTAACTGCTGGATATTTGGCTAGATTGGTATTTTTTAAGATCTTCTGGTAACCACAAAAACAGTATCACAGAAGGCAAATGTTGTCTCAATAGCTTAAAGCTGATGGACCACAGAGCTGGATGTGAATTTTTAATGACAACATTCTCAGTTTGTGTTCGGATCCATCTCAAGCAATATATTAAAATAAACATTAGAAGAAAGATTATCTTCCTAGTGTTTAAAGTGTAAAAGTTTCACACTCATTTTCATTTATTTTGACTGGAAATAGAGCACACTTTCTGTGGCTGTAGTGTAACCACAAGAGCTTTACTGTGAGAGATGCCATTGACTATAAAGCTGCATTTGATAAACAGTAGTTTCATAGTAACATTTCTGTCACACAAACATATTATTTGAATGAATTAAAGTCAAAAATCTAAACTGATTCAGATCCAGTTGATTCAGACCACAAGTGAAATGATAATGACACACTGCTTTGCAATGATTTTTAACTTGTTTTTTTATTATTATTGTTAACATTATTTTAGAGATTATGTATTTTGGTGTTTATTGTGCCATTGATACATGTCAATATACAGTATATAAATATGATTGTGCCTTTAGAATTATAGTGGTAATGTTTAATGTTTTTTCAGTTTAATGTGACATTATAAGCCATGTGCAAAAGGTCCCAAAATTGGCGAGGTGAGATATTAATGCAATAACATGTCTACAAATATACATTTCAATTGTCAGCTGTTTACTGTAAAAATGCCATGACCACCCCTAATGAAAAATTTAGATAAATAAAGGGTAAAGTGAGAAAACATTGACCTGAAATAATATTTTATGGATATGTATATGGATGCATTTATTTTTTTAATCATTCATTATTTGAATTCATTCATTCATTTATTTTATTTTATTAACGAACCATTTACTAGAGCCCAGTCATGAAGAGGTCTATCGGCCATGCATGGTTCTAAACATGGATCTCCTCAAATGACAAGGCCTGATATATCAGCAAGGGGTCAAATCAAGAATGAGAGAAAGGAGCTACACTGCACAAGCGTCATCTCCCTTGTTTCATGTGCAATCACGTCTCCAAGCAGCACTAAATCAAACCATTTCAAGCCGCCGGCATCAAAAGAGTTTAATCTGTGTGTTTATTATATATTTTCACTCCTAGCGTAAACCAAACTCAGTTGTCCAAATACGCTCTCAACGCTGAAGGAGGGGTGGGGCACTGATGAAGATAGATGGTCTCTCTGGGAGGAACATTAGCTGCTAATCAAGTTATGTTTCCTGGAGCTCAGTTTTATACATCGCTATTTGCATGCAAAGAGAGCAAGATCCATGTTTTCTATCAAGCTTGCTTATGAAACGCACCCAGTCCAAATCAGAGCTGCAACTCCAGATAGCAGCAGTAGGAGACACCTTTGTGCGAACTAATCACTGTTTAATTAGAAAAAACAGACATTTTCTCTCAGCCAATTTAAAAGCAATATAAGTTGACCTAATGTACTGCAAAATTCAAGAAAATAAATGTGAACAAATAAATAATAGCCCAATAATAACATTTACTATTATTCTTTAAAATTAATACATCAACATAATGTCAATTTAAGTCACCTTTAATTTATATAGCGCTTTATACAATACAGATTATGTCAAAGCAACTTAATGCAAGAGATGCAAACAGAGTTCAATTATGCTGTAAAGCCGCTCAAAAGTTTCATTATTCACACTGTAAAAAATGATTGTGATTTTAACGGTAAAAGACTTTTAATTGGTTAACAGAACATTTCCTTACTATATACAGTATGGTAAATAACTGTGATAGATCTAATGGTAAATTTTATGTAATTTTACTGTAAAATACTGTTAATTTACAGTTTTTAAAAGTGAAAATGAACAACTCATTGTATAATTTACAGTGAAAAAACGTAAATTGACATTCCCACAATTCTCCGCGTGACATGTCTTTTTCTAATCAGTACATTAGGGTTTTATATATAATGTTGTTAAATGAATGTTTATTGCCTTTTTAAAATTTCATGTGTGTTACCATTATGGTGTTTAATGTTTGAGTGAATGACACTGTGCAGCTTCTATAAAATTTACATTAAGTCACTTGTGGAAAAGCTGTATATGATGAGTTTCCATATGTCATGTGACTTTCATCTCTGCTGTGATTGTTGATTGTCAGTGTATTACAATGATACAAAACAGATACTTAAATTGGTTGATAAATTAACATAATATCAGATAATAAATTATAGTCTATTTCTGTAAATTGTAAGTTAAGTCTGTAAAACTTGCTACCGTATATTGTTACCATATTTTATACGGTACATTTTTGGCAACCACAGCTACCGGTATTTTACCGTAAATTGAACACAATTTTTTTTTACAGTGGTCAGTTCATTGTTGATTCAGTTCAGTTCAATTACTATGAAATGAGCTCAATTCAGCTGCAGAAAACAGTGATGTCAACAATAAATGCCAGTCCAGTCAAATCAATAATACTAATACATTTTACAGGGTTTTTCCTGGCTCAAAATGAGGCGAAGTTGGTGAAATCGTCACACTATGAGGGTCCGGGTGGCATGCCCCCCCCCGGGAGAAAATTTTGCACATTTTAAAGATAAATGCATTAATCTGGGGCACTCCGCATGTCATTATGGAATGTTTTCTGGCTCAAAATTAGGTGGTAAAAAAAATCCAGATCATGTGTACACATGAAAGTGTACTGCGCCTTCAAATGGCTGAAAAAAATGTCTTTTTGTAAACTGCCTCTGCTCTGATCAGTAACTGTAATGTGATTAATGATGAAATTATACTATAATTTTTACATTTTCATTGATGAAATAAAGTAAAAATTGTCTAAATTGACTATTGTGCCTACAAATTCCACAAAAGTTGGTCTCAACAAATTCTGTTTTTCTGATGCGAGACGTTTATTTTGAACGATGTGCATAAAAAAGCGGTTGACTTTTCTGTCAGAGGCGATACGAGTCCTGAGAAAAAACACTTTGTACCTGATTCAGTATCTGCTGTCAGATGAGATGTTGTCAGGCTATGTCAGTGTCATTATTCTAACGTTATTTTCGTAACTTATTTCGAAATAAAGTTCCTCACCTCAGAAAAACTAACTTTCCTGTCCTGTCAGATGTTACTGAGCTGGTAACATCTGAAAAGCCCTGTATATCACTTGAATGTAAATAAAGCGAAAAAAAAACTACTAACTTATGCAACGTAAATTTAAGCCATGAAATTACAAAACAGTCACCTAGTAAATTACGTGCCTGCTAAGTTACTTGTGATAGCTTATTTTATAAAAACGCCAGAAAAATGTTGGACTATTGCCTAAGTCAGGCTGGCTCTATGGATATATTTTAAGTAACTAAGTGTTTTAATTTCACAACAAAGCCAAAGCTTAAGAAAAACACTATCGGTACCTGGCTATGACAAGTGCACTTCGATGCTGCGGAAGGAAGGTGCTTCTTGACTTGCGTGCGTCTGTGGTGGTTGTGATGACTGACAGGAGATGTTGAAAAGGGGAGGGGCAGCGGCTTGTGCGGTTTCACAGAAATTTACCTTGCTCCGTTCGAGACCAGCAAGTTTAAATGCTTTTTCTGATGCCGTCGAAATGCGCAGAACGGTTTGAGAATGGACACAGGCCATGGGGACCATGGCGCCCGCTCAGGCCACACGCAAGGGGATCCTCGTGGCGGGTGCCAAAATCAAATTATAACCACAGCCAACCCCTCCCGTTCAGTGATCCAATAAAAAAGAAAACACAAACTACTCACATACAAAAGATTTTACACTTGTAAAACAAAAGTACATATTCATAAACCAAAGCAACAAACACTTTTACTCAGAAACAAAATTAACTCAGTTTACTTTAGAGAGAACTCAAAACAATAAAAATAAAGTTGTCTACAAGAGGCATTAAATTGAGACTCACCCAGGCAAAGCAGCAGTGCAGTCACAGCAGGTTTAAATCCTGCCCTCAGATAAATCACAGGAACCCTTGGACATCGTCACACCTGCCAAAGATTAAAAAAAAAAAAAAAACCTTTACTTAAGCCCTATTCGCACGGGATTAAGTATTACCTGGGTACCATGTGTAAATTTGAAATTACCCACCCACATCTGAATTTCGTGTGGCGCATTCGCACGGGATAAGCTTAGCCTGTGATTTTACTCTGAATTTACTGACTTATCTCCCGGATATGATGTCATTAGGCTATAGCTTTGAAATGTCTTGTCTTTATTATGTCTAGCTGTATATAATAAACAGAAGAATTGTCCTTACCATATCCTGCTAAACATGTCATTCATCTCCATCTAATCGTTCTTTTTGTTTTTGCTCTTCTGATGGTATAGCTTTCTCTTTCTGCAAATTGTATACATAGTTCCCACATGATGTCACGACATACGGGCATTTGCCTGACCCGGCGCCATTGCTGCGGGCAAAACATTAGAAGAAACAATACGAGTTGAACGAAGTGAAATGAGTTTTCGTGCTATAAAGTGAAAATGGTCATCTCCTGCTGGGTCAATGGATGATAAAATCGTGCCGGAGGTTCAGTTAAATCGGGATTTTACACTATACCCGTCATTAGACTCCATGGATGTGAGAAGACTAAGCGTTTTTCCTAACAACGACGGAGATTATGGCTGGCGAGGATAAACAGGAAAGAAACTCACTCAAAACACGCAAGAATTTGTTTGACAAAAGCACAATGTTGTGTTTTATTGCGAGTGTAAACAAATTTAACACATTGCAGTTTGAATAATGTCCTGTATGAGCAAAATGACGAGGTATTAAAAACATACAAAACAACATTGTTTCCACTGTTTGATCTCACATTCTAGCATTGCGATCTCAGATTAGGTCCCTATAAGTTACCTGCGTATAATGTAGTTCCAATTAACGTTACATGAATTAAATTGCACGCGAAGTTATTTATTTTTATATTCATGCACCAAACCATGACGCCCGCAAGTACATGCACATCACAGAAAGCACCGGTGACTGTTTTAAGGGGAACGTGAATTAAGTTGTTCAGGCTATGGCTTTTTATTAGACAGATTAGCATCATGCTACTTCGCTATGATATGTTACTTTTCCATTGATTGCATAAAACTTTGTTAAAACCTATGGTAAATACCTGTTTTGCCCTCAAAGATGGCGTCTCCGGGGAGGTCACGTGACAATAATTCGCTGATATGATCCCGTCACCCAAAATACTATCAAAACACTCTAACTCAGCCTATATTCTCGCGAAAGATGGATAAAACGGCGCAGATGAAACAAAAACCTTGAATAAATTATATACGATCCGGCCAAATCACAGAGATGTCGATTTGCACGGGACTAATTTATCACAGGACCTCGGTGTTCGGCGAAAATATAGTAGGTAATTTGCGGGGAATTTTTACTTTACAAATTACAGACATGGCCGAAGACACGCCAGTATAATGCGCGTGCACAGACCGCGCGTCAAGTCTCTTTCGTGCTTGAACGAACATCAACAACACACAATTAAGCCAAAATGTCATTTGTCGAGTATCTTCATATTATAAGAGCAGTCTTATGATGGACATAAGAGTTGTGACTCGTGAGAGAATGAGGCGCGTGTGATATCCGTGTCTCTGTCCACAGTGGCTCCTTAAAGGGCCAGCTACCAATAAAGCGTTCTGTCAGTAAAGTTAATGAAAGAACAAAGGGAACGGAGAAAATTACTCACTGCTCTTGACTAAAGAACTTGTGTAGCTTTAATAAGGAGTAGTCTATATATAATTGATAATTTATGCACTGCAGACTGTTTGATAACTTTGTTCAATTTCTGTATATGTCCTACCTGTTAGACAGTTAATTTTTATTCAGACATCAATGGCTTATTGATCATTATAGGTGTTATCAATCATTTAGTTGTTATTGCTAATTTCAGAATTATCACTAATCTCTGTGTGCATTTGGTTTAGAACCAAACAAGTTGACTCATGAAACCATTTGTTTATTATATCGCAATCGCATATCACAACCACAATACTGACCTCAATAATCGCAATATGACATTTTCCCCAAATTGGTGCAGCCCTAGATAAAATTATAAATCTATACCTCGGACAAGTGACTTTTGTGCATGGACAAGTGAAACATAAATTTACTTGTCCGAAGGACAAGTGCCTCAAAAAGTTAATGTCAAGCCCTGTTACCATTACTCACCACCTAATGTTTACAATGGGCAGGACCCATTGTGACGCATACCTGGCAAACAAACCACTCACATTTTTATACTCCCGTAACTGCGCACTGATAGGCTCACTTGGCATGACAAACCAATCACAGCAAGGGCTAAACATCTCGCTGCTACATTCGGCACTGATAGGCTCACAGGGTTAGCGTGACACCAACCAATAACAGCAAGGGATATAAATACCCTGCTACAAATATTATAAGTTAAGACACTTTCAATCATTGATCTATAAAGAAATGGATTCGGCTGTCAGCGTTCGGCAAAAATATGAACGAGTTCATTGACGCGTTATGCACAACACTGCCTGACTTGAGTTTTGTCAAGAGGCGGAGGTGGCCGCTCTTAATTGTCTATGCAGGAAAAACCCTGATTTTAAGTGTCCCCAAATAAGCAAGCCAGATGCGACAGCGGCAAGAAACCCGAACTACACAACATACAAAACAGGTGGGAAAAACAGGCTCAGTCAGGGGGCCAGTTCAACTCTAGCCAAATGAATGCACATGGTGTGATTATGATTATGCAAATTAGACATTATGATTAGGAATACGTTCTTTAGGACTAAAAATGATGTTTAGGTGTAAACATGATATTTCATGCCAAGCACCAAATCCACACCATATGCAAATAACCTTGACTTGAGGCAAATTTGAACCGTTTGACCAAAAACACTTATTTTTTTATCAAAATGGAAATGTTTGACTCTCATTTTAGCAACCAGAAGTTTATTTGACTTACTTTTATGCCTCCATACGGCCACTAAAATAAGTTTCAGCAGAGAAGTACATTAAATGCAAGTGTTCTTCTCATAGCCTTGTGAGGCACACTGTAGTTGATGCAAGAGTGATCCTCATATCAAACTAAGTTTGCAAGTGACACATGAAAACACAGATGGACACCCAGCTCTTGAATCAAATGTAAAATTTGCTTTTTGATTTGGAATGATGTCATGAAGTATTCACTGATGATTGTGTGTTTACATATCTTTTCAGATGCCTGACTGAGAAGCTGTAATTGGAGGTTAGCACAATAAATATCTCTCTCACCCGCACATATGGCAGTGCACAGTAATTGACATGATTACTCATGTGACTCATACCGTGAAAATACAATTTTTGAGGGAATAACAAAGAGGCATTTAGAAATAAACTCTCAAGTGTTGTTCTATGGGCCAAACTAAATATTACACATATAACCGTCATCTCATTGGATTATGCACCAGCTGGCTTGGATATGGTCGTTTTCCTGCAGTTTAGCTCACTCAAACCAAAGAATTTAAATGAACTAACAGCTGCTGAATGAACACTTTTTATCGTGATTTTCACAAATAGCCCACCCTTTCCTTGTGCATCATTAAACCTAAACTAAATCAGTAACGTATAGACCATTTTGCTAGATGTAAACAACACTGGTCCAGAAACACTTCCTGTTTCAGATTGTAACTGTTTTCTTTATTTCACATGTAAAGAAAACATCTTAAAGATGTTTGTTTAACTTTTTGATTCAGTTTTATAAGTTCTGTTGGTTGTATTTTATCCCAGATTTTATGTAGTGTTAAAAAAATGAAACAGGAAGTGCTTCTGGACCAGTGTTGTTTACATTTTGCAAAATGGTCTATACATTACCGAGGATCAGCAGTTCAACTAAGTTGTTACAGTCTTTCAGGTATTTCCTTGTTTAAATGCACCTGCAATCCAAAAGTGGATTTTATTTTTCTGAGGAAATACGGGATTATAGATATACGAGAAATCGCAATGGAAGACGATTTCGATATATGTAAATATGTTTAGTAAAAGGTAAAACTCCTGAAATCTCAGTGTAAACGTTGCGTCAGACGTGCGAGAGATCACTTCTGGCGTAATGTTGGAGACGGTTCAGTTCGGTTCAGTTGGACAACTGATTCAGATTAGTTGGACGGCTGTTAACAAGAGGTACAAACTATATAAATACTCTTCGTTTTCTCACACAAACCGCTCGTTGGTCTTATGCCATCAATGTGTTATGGAAGATCAATTTACGACAGGCCGTTGAATTATTAGAAAAATAATGCACACCCGAGGTGGTAATGCGGTCACGACGCGAAGCGGAGTGGCCGTTACACCTCGGGTGTGCATTATTTTTCGGATAATTCAACGGCCTGAAGTCAATTATTCCGCTTATACTACAGTTACCACACCTCAAAACATTGTTCAAATGATTCATATCAAGACGTTTGTCAAGTTTTTGACATTAAAGCGCTCTTGTATGTAGGACTAATTTCTTACGCATCTAATCCCATGCCTCCGTTGCTAATTCCAAAACGTCATTTTAGAGGTAGTAGTAACGGAGGTTTGAGTCACTGATAGCAGACTAATGTAATGATGGGGACACACTTACAATTCGCTGAAATATTCGAAGACCGACTGTTTCCATTGACTGTAGAACAGGTCTTACCATCTGAGTGAACACAGACTGAACGCGCGTTTGGGCATGATTAGTCAGAAGATTATTCATAACTGGCGTAACGTTAGGCCTAAACTCAGTCTGTCCCGGCTTAATGCAGTTATTAGTGCAGTTATTAGAGAGAGAGAGAGAGAGACGTTGAAATAATGAGACAGAAAAGCATGTGTGTCAATATTAATATTATTTATTTATTTATTTATTAACTTCGTTTTAATTAATTCGTTCATTATTGTTATCTATAATTGACAGTAGATAACCCAATAAATGAAAAACACAAAGCCCTTTTAACAAGTAAGCCTCAATAATTATTTATTTGTTATATTATCTGGAATAATTATCGAAAATTCGTGCAGCAGGACTATTAATTAATATATTCAGTTTAATTTTCTATTTAGCCTATTATAGATAGGAATATACTTTATTTATTAAAATTAAACTGTATGTGTCAGTTGATTGTGAAGTTAGACATTAAATATTTCAGATCAAGCGCATGGGGCTGCATGTCTTCTCTTGTTATGAATTGAATCCTATTTTCCGTTAACTAGGCGCAGTGATATGGAACTGTAATGCGGTTCAAACTTGCCTGAAACTACTTTAGCCGTGCGTTTCCCTGAAAATAATTGCACACCTTTAGAACGTTCTCAACCAATCAGAATCAAGCATTCAACAGCCCTGTAGTATAAGTTTAATTAAATCATTAAATCATGTTTAATTTTGACTTCTCTGTGCATGCTCTTTGAGGCGGACCCCCATAATGTTACTGACTGACAGACAACGGTTTGACCGAAAAATGTCAAAACTGAAAATGCGGTGGAAACAAAGACACCTACATCTTGGATGCCCTTGAGGTAAGCTAAACATATCAAAAATTAATTTCAAAGTGAACTATCCCATTAAATGTATCATAGGACCACTGTGTAACTCTATCTAAAGATAACAGACATTCAAAGGACATTAAATCTGTCATACGATCTGCTGGTGGGATTGTCACAAAGACCTGTGTTACACACACTTCTTATAATGAGGGATCTTTTTAAGCAACATGAGCCATCCTCAAAACAATCTTTTCAAGTTCTAAGAGCCAGATGTGCCGGCCAAATGTCGTCTGAATGAAAGTGTCTATGCGTGTCTATACATACCCTTACAGTTGAGTGTACGTGTCTGTGAAGCTCCCAAGACCCATTAGTGTGGGTTTTGTGGCCCTTGTCACAGACCACCCGGCTGTCTGGTTCACACTTAACCTACGGGGAGAAACTTGACTCCAGTTTAGCCTCCCAAAGAGGGTTTGAAAAGTGCGCTGGCCTCAGAGGTCCACTCCAACTGACCGACTACAGCAAACTGTCTGTAACCCGGCCAGCCAAACATCACACAGACACACTAACACAGAAAGGGATTTAAACAGAGGTGCATGAGAGGATGTATATGTGTGTTTATGGGATTCTGTGTTTGAAACAGAGATATTAAGGATAAACATAGGATTTATTGTCAGGAAACAGAGCCATTTGTGTCCCATTTTACAACCCCCTTACATGATCTGTACTTCAATTTCCGTTTTACAGGGTTGGTGCAAAACATGTTTAATTTCATGGGTAATTCATATTTTAATAGCCGAGTAATATTATAAAATATTTTACTATAATGTGATTAATTTCACACCAAAATTAAGTGATACTGAAATCAGGTAGTGCTTCAGGGTTAACAAGTAACAAAAATCTTTTGAAAACCCATATAGCTAATCTCATTATTAATTAATAAACTGAATATTGGCATATTTCTATGGAGGGTTATAGCCCTGACCTGGTATTTTTAGTCTGATGGAAAATATATTATTTAATGCAGGACACATTGGGTGTGAGTGGAAGGCCACTCATCCGCACATTTACAGATTGCGAGGGGTGTTCCTCAGGGGTCTGTTCTGGGGTCTCTACTTTTTATTGTTATCTATATTAATTATCTTGGTTTTAATTAATTTCAATGCTGATGACACAGTGATTTATTGTAGTGCACTTAATTTACATCAAGCTGTGTCTTTTACAGTCTGCTTTCGAATGTTGTGCAAAAAAGGCTTTTCTGTTTGAATTTTATTTTTATTATCAGTTAAAGTTACATTTAAGCTGGCAGAATACAAGACTCTTGGGTTTATATTTGATTCATCTTTTTCTTTTAAGGGCTAAACTCAAGTTAAAGATAGAACTAAAATAATTTATTTGACATTTTTAAGATAGAAATAAAGCCTGTTTTTCATTTGAGGCAAAAGGGAGATTGAAATATCTGCCACCCAGAGGTGGACAAAGTACACAACTTCCTTACTTGAGTGAATGTACAGATTCTAAATATTATAAGTAAAAGTTGTAAATACTTATTTTTACTTAAGTAAAAGTACAGAACTCGTTTTTAAAGAAGTACTTTAGTATCAAATGTAAAAAAAATGTCAATGCATTGTTTACTTACAGAACCTTATGCCTCTGAATCTGTGCCTGCCTACCCTCATATCAATATCAAATTTATTTCTAGAACACAGATCCAGTAGTGGGATTAAATGTGAGATTGAATAAGTGTAATGTAAAGTGACAAGTAAATGTACTTTGTTACTGATGGTGAAAATGGTGATGTTTATGGTGATGTTAAGTACAAATTAGCACCTATGTTTATTTGAAATTCTTTTTGTGCTCTCAGGTTTAAAACAAATTGCAATTTCAGAACTCATCATCCTGAGCTGTATAATAAAATAATATTTATAATAAATATATGAAAGAGTTCAGATGCAAAAGCCTCTAAGTGCCATTTGAAATTTTCTTCTAAAATGATCATTTTTATAAAGTTCAGTAATTTCACTTACATGGCAATGAAGATTACCTATTAATCGTCATTTAAGTGAAATTACTGAACTTTAATATACAAGCTTGATAAAAATGGTCATTTTAGAAGAAAATTTCAAATGGCATTTAGAGGCTTTTGCATCTGATCTCTTCATATATAAAATAATAAAACATATTATGTTGATCCTCATTATCAGACTGAAGCACCTGTTCATTTACAAATCTATTTTGGGTCTATTGCCATCATGTCTTTGTTCCCTTACCAGGACTCTTATAAAAAAAGAGATTTTTAATCTCAGAAAGTTTATAAAGGATTTTGTTTTATTCATGCAAATGAAAGTCAATGGGAACTGAAACTGCTGGTTTCAACAATCACTGTGTCGCGTGTAGAAATTATGAGAAAAGAAAGGGAGAGAAAAAAATACAATTTTTTTGCACAATTAAAACAATCTCCTGACAAAACAATTGAGTCAAAGAAAAACCAAAAAATGAAAGAAGAAAGGAAGTAAGAAAGTGAAGAAGGATGTGATCAATCACTAAGTTAACTGTTGAAGATAAGGAGAGTTTATATTGTTTGATGGAGTCTGGGATTAATTAGCAGTAGAGCTCTCAGTGTGTGACACCAGTGCTTGGCCTTTCACAGCTCATTACTGTGTGTCCAATCAGTGCAGGCCAGTGTGACTGCTGTTTATTTATACACACAGCCAGCCATGGCAGCCATTTGGCAGTTTTCTCCACTGGGGAGCCTTAAACACTCCCACATTGAGCTGAATCTGCACGGACACATTTTGGCAACACAGGCCATACTAAGACTGCCCCACCCCCCCACTTTTTTATTATTCTAAATTAGGCTACTGAAAATACAATTGAACACATAACACTAGGTGGGACACTCCTGGCTGGTATGCATATATTTCTGTCTTTTTTAAAATAAATGAATACCTTTATTCAACAAGAATGCTTTGCATTGATCAAAAGTGACAGTAAAGGCCATTATAATGTTTCTATTTCAAATTAACACATGCAGTTCTTTTAAACTTTTACCCATTAAAGAATCCTGAAAAAATATCACGGTTTCCACAAAAAAATATGTTTTCAACATTGATAATATTATCAAAAAAATCTTGTGCACCAAATTGGCAAATTAGAATGCTTTCTGAAAGGAAAGTGCCATCAGAGGAATTACATCTTGAAATATATTACAATAAAACGTTATTTTAAATTGTAAATTTTCCCATGTTGTTTTTACTGTATTTTTGATACAGCCTGGGTGAGCATAAAAGACAAAAAAATCGTACCCCAATCTTGGTTGATTGGTAGTATATGTCCTAGGAATTTGGAAAAAAATATAATAATCATGAATTTTAAAGATTCAAATTATATTTGTTTTCTCCCTCCCCCCAAAATAACAATTAGTGAAGTGAACTGTGAATAATTTCATGTTTAAATGCCCTTGGGTCTAAAAATAAAAAAATCCTTCACATTAAAAAATAGCAATTACAGATATTTCTTAATTCCCGTTTCAAACAAAACATAATTTCTTGTGAATATTGGTTTAATTATGAATTGAATATAGCCTATACTGTAAATAAGTATTTAAATATGAATTCAAAATGTACTGTATGTTGAGTTTTCACATACTTTTTTTTAATGACCCAAAGGATAGCAACAGTACAAGAAAGTTGTGTTTTTTTAAATTAGTTTTTTACTTATTATAAACACTTTACACATTAGAGACAGGACAACACCTCTCTCGTTGGTTTCCAGGTATGTTCAAATAGGAAATTCAGGGCACTTGGGGAAAATACAATGCAGAATACCGAGCATACTATGAATGAACAATAATTTACATAAACCGCACAATATTAACAACATCATCTGAAATGCAATGACTAATTTCTGATACAACCATGCGCCCATGTACAACACATAGACATCAAATAAATAAATCCCCAACAATCTGACAATCCCTTTAAACCAGCCCATATTCCTCATTATTCTGTCAAGAAAACAATGTATTTACAAACCAAATATATTAACTTTTTTTGTTTTCTCTTACATGGAGGACATTTGATTCAATCCAAGTCTTGAAGACCCCACTCAGTGGTTGACATTCACCTTCACTGATCTACAGTCAAAGCGCCAGGTAATGATTGCCCTCTATTGGCTTGAAATGTAATTGCACAACAGTGTAAGTTGATGGTAAACAATGTGCATGCATACCATGCGTTCAAGACAACACTGTACGACATCCAAACAACTGCAGCATGATACTTTTCTTTAACTGACTCTAATACAAAACAAGCATTATCCACACAACACATCTACTGACAGGGTGCACAAACTTATGAGCGCTAACCCAGAGAGTCATGGGAGGATAACAGCATGCTGACACAGGTTTGCTCGCTCTAAAATGGGAAGATCACTACTATACGACTAAAGGCACTTTAAACAGGGGAAGAGACATAGTTTCAGTGTCCATATGTGAGGATGTCACATTAATACTCGATTTATCCATACAGGAAGAACAGAGAAGTGCAATAGATGGGTTCATAACGACAGGAACAGGCCCAGTACAGAATTGACTGATTTTCAGAAAACATTGATTTTGTTGCCATTGATATATTGAAATACTGATATTGTTAGACTGTATTTTTGTTCATTATTTGTCATTGAACTTGCCCAAAGGACACTTTTAAAACATAAAAGTAGCAGGAAAGATTTAAAGGGAATATTTTAAGTGACTGGGATCTGAGGATGTGTTTTGCGTCATATTCACATCACACAATATGAATTCCGTATAATATGTGATGACAGATGCTGTGTCTTACGATGCTTGAAAACAGTGAGCCATATTGCTATTCCAGTATAGGTGCATATTTTGACACGTTGTTGCATTTTCAACAAAGATGAACCGTTTCCACATTCGAAGCATCATGGGATTTGGCTGATTTATGCCAACCATTTTTAGTTGCTTGATTTCTGTATTGGTGAGAATAGTAGGGTGATGATAGAGGTCGAAACCGTGTTGGCATTTGTGGAATACTGGTCATAAGATGGATGTGCTGATGGTAGAGTTTAGATGATTTTGGATATTCACTCTGCAGCCATCTGCTCAATGTGATCACACAGCAGCTTGTTTTGCTCTGAAAGGAGATAATGAAAAGCGTGAATCGTATTAATACATACCATTCAAAAGTTTGGGGTCAAGATTTTTTCAGCAGTGATGCATTAAATATTTTTGCAGGAGAATCTCATTTTCCACGAAAATATTAAGCAGCACAACTGTTTTCAACATTGATAATAATGTCCAAAACAGCATATTAGAATGATTTCTGAAAGGATCACGTGACACAGAAGACTTGAGTAATTGCTGCTGAAAATTCATATTTAAAGGAGTAGTTCACTTTCAAAAAAACTTTTGCTGATAATTTACTCACCTCATGTCATCCAAGATATCCATGTCATTCTTTCTTCAGTTCGAAAAGAAATGAAGGTTTTCTGATGAAAACATTCCAGGATTTTCTCCATTCAATGGACTTCAATGGGAACGCAAATGGTTCAAGGTTCAAAAGACAGTTTTAGTGCAAACTGCAAACTGTTCAAAGGGCTTTAATTGATTTCAGACGATGAATAAGGGTCTTATCAAGCAAAAATATCGCTCATTTAAAAAATAAACAGCTTTTATAAGTTTTATAAGCTCAAATGGTCACCTTGCTCTGTTCTGTGAAGCACGTTCGTGACTCTCCTTTTCGAACTCGTTTATCAAAATGAACGAATATTTTTCGTCTCATTTGGTTTATTCAATGAACGAAATGAACGAGTTGACTCGGAAAAGATTCGTTAATTTTGATGAACGAGTTCGAATAGGAGAGTCACGAACGCGCATCACAGAACAGAGCAAGGCAAACATTTGAGCTTATAAAACTTAAACTTTGTTTTTTTTATGATAAGACCCTTATTCATCATCTGAAATTGTTTAAAGCCCTTTGAACAGTTTGCACTGAAACTGTCTTTTGGAGCTTGAACCGTTTGGTTACCAGTAAAGTCCAGTATATAGAGAAAAATCCTGGAATGTTTTCATCAAAAACCTTAATTTCTTTTCGACTGAAGAAAGAATGACATGGATATCTTGGATGACATGGGGGTGAGTAAATTATCAGTTTTTAAAAATAGACAGTGAACTACTCCTTTAACATCACAGGAATAAATTGCATTTTAAAATATATTAATATTTTTAAATCGTAATAATTTGATTTCACAATATTACGGTTTACTGTATTTTTGATCAAATAAATACAGCCTTTGTGAGCATAAAAGACATCTTTTAAAAACATAAAAAAATCCCAAACATTTCAACAGTACTGTAATTAAGCTTATAAACCTAATCAAATTGAATTATTTTTAATTTGGAAAATGACACTACCTTCATTCAGATTTCCAATGATTGCCTGCTTCTTCAGGAAGTCATTGCAAAGTTTCTTGCTCAGTCCAAATGCCACCATGTTATGAGTGAATGTCCTAGACAAACAGAACAAATATATATGAGCATATGAACATGCAGTAAACATTATGTTTGTCATTGTTGTATAAAACGAAACTAAATGCCATGTGACTCACCCCAGTTGCCCGAAGGTGATGTTCTCATTAAATCTGGAGCTATCGTCTTTCTCTTCCTGGGTCATATGACACCACTTTCTCTTAAAAGGAACAAAAACATGTAGGTCAAGGTCCGAGGTCAATGACATTTGACCTTTTTTCCCTCTCATCAAGCATGAGAGACCATCAATAATAAATGTAGAAGTTCACTCAGAAACTTTTTTAACACATTACAATGAATACTGGGAGGTTATAGAATTAAAAATGTGTAAAAACAATCATACAAAAGGACAAATGTGTATTAGCCATACATTGATGCTCATGCAAAAATCCAACAAACATTTCAGAGATAAGTTTTAGTGAGCAGTCAACTGAAGCCATGATTCACAATAAATCAAAAACAAGACAATACATTTAAATAATAAAGAGCATTATGTCCAACACAGAACCACAGTATAATTCAGCTCACAAACAGGAAAAAATGCTCAGGCAAACAAACCAATATGCATTTTTTATATGTACAAAATGTTCCTTTGTGGTTTGAGTGCAAGTCTCATATTCTTTTAGCCTGATTTATTGCCTGCAAGGTGAACAAGCTTCAACAAGCCAAATGATTTGAGGAATCATTTATATTGCGTGGGACGAATTAAATGCAATGCCACAGTTTAATATCTACAGCTAGGAATCTAAACGAAACCCTAACAGCAAGTATGAGCACTAATAATAGTGAAACGCTACTAAAAATTCATGCTGTTCTTGGTTAGCAGTTGACATTGCAGTGAATAGGAATATAATACACATCATGAATGCATGCAATGATACAGAAAATAATGCAGGACAAGTCAAAAAGAGCGAATCAGCGGTTCTCGAACTGGTTCCAGAACATCGTTAGACATCCATTTTACATTGGACAAGTGGTGACCCAAAAACACTTCCAAAATTGTTTATCGTTCAACGTAAACAAAAATGTCCCCGGTTAAACATTGAAATGTATTAATTAGAGCCAGACCGATATATCGGCATGCCGATATTATCGGCCGATATTAGACATTTTCCAAACTATCGGTATGCAGTTATAATGGCCGATAAATGTCAATAATTAAAAAATAAAAACGGACGAAACACGTTTGAACCATATCATGAGTGTTGGAGTTGTATAGTTTGTCCACCAGAGGGCATTCTACACAGTCCCTGTTGGCAACACTCGTTGAGTTGGTCACGAAACATACATTGCTTGAATAACAATTAAAAGAGCATCCCCATCAGTTCCCTTAACTCAATAAGCATGACAAAATTTGACTATCATGTCCAGTTTTGCTGCTGTTAAATAAGCCTAGAGTGAAGCGGAATTTGTTAGTAATAATTACGTTACGTTGTTACAGTGTAGTTGACTGACTGTCCTTTTAACTTTTGACATAGTGACTGAAGTATTTCTTTAATAGCGCGTGACAGTTATAGCAATGAGACGTAATCATCTCTCCTTGGCCTGTTATATTGAAAATGTATGTTTTACACTTTGCAGTATGACGTCATCCATTGCTAAATTATGGCTCATCATAGACTAGCTAACCACAAAGCTAGCTAATGCCACTATCATCAGTCTATTCTGTTGTGACAATAAAAGAAAAAAGTTTCTTTTTAAAATGCATGATCATAATATTTTAGTTAAACTCATAAATAACTACAAATAACTAATGTTAGGGATATCTGTTAATGTTTTGTTGCACGTTTAAAAAAATAAAAAAAAATAAAATATCGGCCGATATATCGGAATTTAAAACCAAAAAATATTTGTATCGGTATTGGCCTTCAAAATCCTTTATCGGTTCAGGCTTAGATATTAATGTCATTGTTTTCAATAATGAGGGCATGTCATGCAAGCTGTCCATGCTGGCCAGATGAAGTTGATATACCGTGCCATAATACTGTGTTCGATTGGATGCAAGGCTTTTGAAATCAACAACAAAAAGGCATTTTCTTTCGGTTTAAAAAAAGCCTATTTATTTGACTATAGTAACTGCATGAGTGTACTATTGTTTGCATTTATCAATGTTTTCCCTTGCTGTCAGAATAGATGCTGACTCATTTTTGTGTCACAATCCATTCGTTTTTATCTTTTAATAAGGTACACTGTGTCTTTGAGAGCAAAGTTGTGCAAACATTATGTTAAGGCAAATATGAGTCAGGGCTTTTTTGGTGGACAGTGCTTTTTTCAGTTTCCTTTGAGTACAGATGAAAATGTTATCAGAATGTTACACAGCTTCCTGACTGGATGCTGTGCTGATAGATACTGCTTATTGTGAATATCTGAGCTGAAATATGTCAAGGGTTCCTAATCTTTTGACCCACAAATTTCCCAGTCGTGATAATTACATTCAAAACAAAGTATTTCTAGATGTTTTTAGTGAAGCATAACTAGAAAAAAAGTACAATATATCATTTTACATAGGCTACCGTTCAAAAGTTTGAGGTCAGTAAGATTATTTTTAAGAAATTGTTTTATTCAGCTAAAGTTACAGTATAGTTAGAGTAATAATACAGTTAACATATACATTAACACAAAAGACTTATACTTTAAATAAATGCTGTTCCTTTTAACTTTTAAAGAATTGTGAAAAAATACCATGATTTCCAATACAAAAATATTAATCAGCACAACTGTTTTCAACACTGATAATAATAATAAATTTTTCTTGAGCAGCAAATCGGCATATTAGAATGATTTCTGAAGGATCACAAGACACTGAAGACTGGAGTAGAGCTGAAAATTCAGCTTTAACATCACAGGAATAAATTATATTTTAAAATATATTAAAAAGAAAACAATTGTTTTAAATTGTAATAATATTTTAGTGTTTTTTGATCAAATAAATGCAGCCATAGTGAGCATAAGAGACTTCTTTTAAAAACATTTTTAAAAATGTTACCGACTACAAAACTTTAAATGGTAGTTTATAATAAATAATACATTTATGTTTTGATTAGGGCTGTGCAAAAATTAATTGCGATTAATTCGCATCCAAAATAAAAGTCTGTGTTTACATAATATATTTGTGTGTGCTGTATATAATTATTTGTATATATAAATACACACATGCATGTATATATTTAAGAAAATGTGTTATTCATATATAAAATATAGATAATGTATATATATATATATATATATATATATATATATATATATATATATACACACACACACATACATACATATATATATATATATATATATACATACATACATACATACATATATACACAGAATTTAAGCGCAATAATTCTTACATATATACATGCATGCATAGGTATTTATATATACAAAATATTTATATACAGCACAAACAAATATATTATGTAAGCACAGACTTTTATTTTGGATGTGATTAATCGCAAATAACTTTTGCACAGCCCTAGTTTTGATATTTTATCATTATATTAGTTTTTTTTTTTTTTAAGTCTGGAAATCACAGAATTTATTTGATATTGCCAAGCTTTCCATGGCTGTTAGTACCTTGCGCATAATATACGTATATAAAAAGCAGTTTCAATTCAGTCAGTGTATCATCCTTTCCCTAAACTCCCTTTCACTCTCAGTTCTTTCTAATGGATCTAACTCCCCTCTCTCCTTTTTTAATCCGCCTTTCCCTGTCTAGCAGTGTCCAGGGCAGCAGACGGAATGAAGGACAGACCTTTCATCTTTCTCTTCCTCAGCCGTCCGCCTGCGCAAGGCAGCAAGGCACAGGGAGAAAAAGGGTTAAAGACACATGCAGAGAGAGAAGAAAGAGCCACAGAGAGAAAGAAAAGACAAGAGAGGATGATGAGCAGTGTGGAAGAGTAAACCATAAGAGCACAGAGAGAGGCTGCAGGATCCAGACACAAGTACAAACACACCATAACACTGTCACGCACCTCGCCTGAAACATCTAGCTAGTTTATTTCAACATCACTAACAATCAATCAAACACACTGTAAACTCTCAATCTCTCCCTCTGGCTTTAACAGACACACAAACAAACAAGCAGTCTAAACAAACACGCAATCTAACATGTGCTTTGGTGCTGTGCAAAGTCTGTTTTGTTTAATAGCACGACATATTAGGAGAAAGAGAAAAGAAACGCACTATAGAAGTAATAAAAATGACATAGTTAAAACCCTGCACTCTCTCACCTCGTGGTGGGGGATCTTTTATTTCTCTCACAATGGACGGCATCAAAAACGCTGCGTTCCAAAACCTCAAAGTGTGCCTTTTAAAAAATAGATATAAGCAGACCAACATTAGCATCTATAGTATATGTGACCAAGGATCTGACATTGTGTCTGAACAAAGTTAGAATAACATTGTACATTAACACACCAGCCTCCTTTCCTTCACAAACATAAAATATTTTCTGTGGTAATGCGACATTCTGTCATTATTTTCATGACCATTAAGTATTTCTCTGCCCAATTACTGAAAGGCAAAAAAAAAAGAAAAAAAAAAGAATAACTTTTAATTGTAAAATACTTGTCTTTAATACTGACGGTACTATTTGTTGCAGTAAATTTATTTAATGCTGATTTTTAATAATCGTATCACAATTGTAACAAAAATATTAATACCGTTTTTGACTTTGACAATGATAAGAAATGTTTCTTGATCATCAAATCAACATATTAGAATGATTTCTGAAGGATCATGTGAGTCTGAAGACTGGAGTAATGATACTGAAAATTCAGCTTTGCAATCACAAGAATTAATTAAAATGTAATATATTAAAATCCCATAAATGAAAACATATTAGGATAAGTTTTAAAGATTAAAAAGTAAAAATAAAGATTTTCAACAATGTCATTTTTTTAATGACAATTAAGTATTTCTCATCCCAATTTACTGTGACACAAATATTTATATATTACTTAAATTGTAAAATATTTTAATATTATGGTACTATTTCTTAGTAAATTTAATAAATAATAATAATAATAATATTATATATATATATATATATATATATGCATCTATATATATATATATATATATATATATATATATATATATATACATATATATCATATCACACACACATGCACTTATATTTAAGAAAAAAATATTATTTATATATAAAATATTTATATATAATATAAATTATATATAAATCTATAAACAGTATATACATGAAAATATTTCTTAATTATATACAAGCACGTGTGTGTATTTATATATATATATACATAAATAATTATACACAGTGCACCCACATATATTATGTAAACACAAAATTTTATTTTGGATGTGATTAATTGCGATTAATCGTTTGACATCCCTAGTATTTTTTTTAACATTACAGAGAATTCTCAATTACTTAAATTTTAGAATGATAATAATAAAATGATACAAAATCCAATTCCTTTTTTTATTCTGGCATGAAAAATGATTGGCAAATTCATTGATTCTGATGAATATGTCTGAAACAAAACTAACAGTAATTTTTGGTAGACACTGACATATGCCACAAACACTGTCAATAATTTCAATGAAATGTAAAAAACAAGAATATTCCTTTAAATGCTGATTATGTGAAAGGATACATTATAGACAACGTCAGCTGTTCATTTCAACATTTTTGAGGGAAAGAAAGATTGACAACCTACCAAATGGGCTGCTGTTTCAGGTGTGTGTACAGGTAAATTTTCTCCTCTTCTTTTCTATCCGGGGAGAGAGGGGAGAAACTACAGGGTATGCAAGCAGAGATGATCCCAGTTAATAACTCAAACACCAACACATGTCTACAGAGACAATCCCTGTGGGTTAAGTGACTTGCTCAAAAGCATACTAAGCATTGAATCGTTTGGGTAATCTCACCACCACTATACATATAAAAAACCTTAAGTGAGATATCTAAAAACTGTTAACTACACAACCACAGATGGGAAGAGGGAATTAGAGAACACACAGTGATGGTACATGAACTACTGTACCTGGAGTTTTTGTTTTCTGTTCGACAGGCCTGTCTGAGTCTCTGAGGAGGACAGAATAAAAACAGAATGAGTTTGTGAGTGTGAATTAAAAGTGTTATTAATAGCGATGACAGAAATCACTCACTCATTCTTTCGGCCCAAGGGTCCTCTCAGTTTGCTCTCCAGACCCCCAAAAAATCCTTTAACGTCAGACTTAGTGGAGGTGTTTTTGAGCATTCGCTCTGCGATATCCTTCTTCCCAGAGAGCCAGACCTTTCCACTGCGCAGGTACGAGTCGATCCCCCGCTGGGCCTCTCCAACAGCTCTGTGGGAGACAGCTGGGACTTACCTGTCACACACACACACACACATATATTCATTAGAAATTAAAATGAAATTAATTGAAAAGGCACACTAGGCAGTCACACTCTGTGTACCTGTATATTAAGAGTAGGAATCTTTAGGCACCACAAGATTAGATTTCGATTTACAGAGTCATCATGATCTGATTCCAAAACGAATCTCAACATTCATGACAAGTCAAATCTTTAGACATTATAAGTGTTGAATATAATGCATATAATGGATCTGTGTATGCTTTTTTTTAAATCAAGTAAATCACACAACAATTTAAAAGTTTGGGGTTGATGAGATATTTTTTTAATGTTTTTGAAAGAAGACTCTAATGCTCACCAATGCTGCATTTATTTGATCAAAAATACAGTATAATTGTGAAATATTACTACAATTAAAACATTTTTTTCAGCAGTCATTTCAGTGTCGCATGATACTCAAGAAACATTTCTTATTATTATCAATATTAAAATGATGCCTTTTTTCATTTTTCTTTGATGGATAGAAAAGAACAGCATTTGTTTGAAAAAGAATCTTTTGCAACTTTAGAAATGTCTATATGGACTGTCCTTGACTTTTATATAGATGTGCATACTAGGAAAATTATGGCTGATATTTATTTTCAGATAACAAATAAACGGGCAATTATTTAAGTAAAGGATTATTGTAGATTATTATATTATATATACATTTTAAAAACTTTAAAAAACCCTAAAATGCATGATTTTAAAAGCAAAAAATTAATTTAGGCATCACAAAAATGGATATTCAATGTAAGGTCTGTTACATTAAAGTTACATACAGTTTTGTAACATTGTCAATTTAATGCATTCATGCTGAATAAAAAACAAAACAAAAAATTACTGACCCAAACTTTTGAACTATAGTGGATATCCATGTTTCCACCCTCATTGTCCAATTTGCAACAATAAGCGGCAGTGCCAGTAATGTCTGAGTCATACACTGGATGTTTCTTTTTCAGATTACATTCCACACAGTATGATTAATATTAAAGGTCAAACTTCCTTACCCATGTAGTAATATGTGAAGCACATGGTCATGAGATGTTTGGCGGGAGCATAATCATCCACCTGGTGACATCTGTCAATCAATAAAATCTAGGTCACATGTGCATCACACACGGCACACATGCAAAAACGCTGGCTGTGTCCGAATCACCATCTATACCCTTAAATAAGGCACTATTTGAGGGAACAGTCATTTGTAGTAGCATCTGAAACTCGGACGTTATTTAGTGCACTCATTCAATCCCATAATGCACCGCAATAACGAGTGTACAACTGATGTATACTCAATGGCTAAAAGAATACTCATAATGCACTGTGAGTGTTGTGCCAGAAAAAGGCACCCGCAACTGAATCGTTGGTATACATTTCTATTTAATTGATTATAAAATAGTTTGATTAAGGTTTATGCATGCAACACAAAAGCATCAGCCCTTCCGGCTCATTCAGTGTCCGAATTCACTCACTCGCTTTCATTCACTCCTTCAAGGCGACTATATTAGTGGAGTATTGTATGGAATAGTGAATGAGGGTATAGGGAGCGATTTCGAACACGGCAAATGACTCGCTAGGAGTTCTCTAGAAACGTCTCAGGTTATGACTGTAAACTATTGCTGCGTCCGAAATTTCCCATTACTCACTATATAGTGGACTATATAGTGAGCTCGCCATTTTGTAGTGCTGTCCGAATGTATAGTGATTATTATTATACCCTATATAGTCCACTCAATGTATCCCAGAATGCATTTTGAAAAGTAGTGAACAACCGATGGTCACTAACCTAAGCCCTACATACCATCATGCATTGCGCTGATTCGTAAAAATAAGTTATAATCATGTGTGGAGTAGCGCATTATAACAAAAACAGCCAGAAATTACTTTTAGTTTTTAAATTATGGAGAAATAAGCTCAATATAATGTAATGTATTTATTTTTAAAAATCTATTTAGCCCAGAGCCGGCTCGGCACCAGCTGACAGATGATCAGATAATCAACGGCGTCGAGAGACGATCGAGTAGTGTCCGAAAGTGGCTTCTGTTATGCTGGTGAGCTCACTATATAGTGCTCTGCTCTCTAACCCCAACATAGGGGGTAGGGAGTAGTGCTTTGAGTGGAGATTTCGGACGCAGCATATGTTTCCTAATAACAGGGAACGAGACACTGCGTCGATTGATGCTTCGGGGAACGCCTCAGGCCAGGCGTGACCAAAATCTGAAATCACAATCAAATCACGTTAATCACATTGACCAGCGACAGCCTGTGAATCATTGATGTGAATCACATGTGACCTGGAAGTATAAAAGGGCGCCTTGCACACATGACAATATCCTTTCATCTGAAGGGACTGTTCGGTAGGCAGGTCCCAAGGCATGGCAAGGAGACACAGTGTCTCGTTACCTGGTCTCAGGGAACATAGGTTACAGTCGTAACCCGAGACATTCCCTTTCAAAAGGGAACTCACACACTGTGTCGAATGACGCTTTGGGGAACGACATACCCACACCGCCATGCTTAGTGGAGTGCATGCCCATTGGCAGTGACAACTTTACGAACCACTCAGGTCACACTGGGCTGTCAGCGACAGCATTCCTTACGGTCATAGCCCAAGCTATAAGCCTCACAGGAAAACCTCCATAAACATGGCTAAATGAAAGGCCTACTCAAAAGGATTACACCCCTCTCAAGGCGATCGGCAGGCTTCATCTGGGAACCAGACATCCAGACGCTGAACCCTCTTCCCTCGAGAAGAGGGACAGGCCAGAGCGGAGCGTTCACAAAGAAAAATTCTCAGCAATTTGCACAGGCTGTTCCCTCGAGACCTGCCTGTGCGCGCTCTTCCTTCCCACACAGAAAAATGCACAATTCCGTGCGTGCCTCCCAACTTCAGATATCTTGAGCACGGGTCTGCACACCTCTGAAAGCATTTCATAATTACCTGATTTTCAAAGCGGTTGCAGACAAAACAGTCTCTTCAGACGAAAGGATATGGTCATGTTTGCAAGGTGCCCTTTTATACTTCCAGGTCGCATGTTAATGATTCACATTAATGATTCACGGGCTGTCGCCGGTCAGTGTGATTGACGTGATATGATTGTGATTACAGACAGCCGTCACGCCTGGGGCATTCCCTAAAGCATTATTCGACGCAGTGCGTGTTCCCTTCGAAAGGGAACTGAAGCAGCTCTCAGATGGTTTGGAGTGGCTTCCATTTAATGTCAAACATAAACCTTAGATGTTATCGCTGTACTTACTCAAACAGAACAACAGCAAATGACTGCACCAGCCTGTAGAAAGTCTGTTCGCTCACACATTTGGAGTGGCAGCGCTGCAAACACAACACACGGTTATCATCACAACAGTGTTTGTTTATGCATATCTACTCTCACCTAAAGAATTATTAGGAACACATGTTCAATTTCTCATTAATACAATTATCTAAATCAACCAATCACATGGCAGTTGTTTCAATCTATTTAGGGGTGTGATCCTGGTCAAGACAATCTCCTGAACTCCAAACTGAATGTCAGAATGTGAAAGAAAAGGCGATTTAAGCAATTTTGAGCGTGGCATGGTTGTTGGTGCCAGATGGGCCGGCTCTGAGTATTTCACAATCTGCTCAGTTACTGGGATTTTCCACGCACAAGCATTTCTAGGGTTTACAAAGAATGGTGTGAAAAGGGAAAAACATCCAGTATGCGTCAGTCCTGTGGGCGAAAATGCCTTGTTGATGCTAGAGGTCAGAGGAGAATGGGCCAACTGATTCAAGCTGATAGAAGAGCAATTTTGACTGAAATAACCACTCGTTACAACCGAGGTATGCAACAAAGTATTTGTGAAGCCACAAAGAGGCTACAATTTGTAAGAGCTCACCAAAATTGGACAGTTGAAGACTAGAAAAATGTTGCCTGGTCTGATGAGTCTCGATCTCTGTTCAGATGGTAGAGTCAGAATTTGGCGTAAACAGAATGAGAACATGGATCCATCATGCCTTGTTACCACTGTGCAGGCTGGTGGTGGTGGTGTAATGGTGTGGGGGATGTTTCTTGGCACACTTTAGGCCCCTTAGTGCCAATTGGGCATCGTTTAAATGCCACGGCCTACCTGAGCATTGTTTCTGACCATGTCCATCCCTTTATGGCCACCATGTATCCATCCTCTGATGGCTACTTCCAGCAAGATAATGTAACATGTCACAAAACTCGAATCATTTCAAATTGGTTTCTTGAACATGACAATGAGTTCACTGTACTAAAATGGCCCCCACAGTCACCAGATCTAAACCCAATAGAGCATTTGGGATGTGGGGAACGGAAGCTTCATGCCCTGCATGCGCATCCCACAAATCTCCATCAACTGCAAGATGTTATCCTATCAATATGGGCCAACATTTCTAAAGAATGCTTTCAGCACATTGTTGAATCAATGCCACGTAGAATTAAGGCAGTTCTGAAGGCGAAAGGGGGTCAAACACAGTATTAGTATGGTGTTCCTAATAATCCTTTAAGTGAGTCTATATTATTGCATGAGTTTTTAAACGGGCAATTATTTAAGTAAAAGATTATTATATTATATTTAAATCATTTTAAAAAACCTAAAATGAATGCTTTTAAAAGCAACAAATGAATTTAGGCATCACAAAAATGGATATTCAATTTAAGGTCTGTTACATTAAAGTTACATACAGTTTTGTGTTATTAAAGATTCATTTTAATATTGGCTGATGATAACCATTATGGTAATGCTCTTGTGCATCCCTACTACGTTTTGGTCATTTTAACAGCCATGCAGTCAAGCAATTTTTACCACATTTCTCAAACAATGGGTGTGTAGTTCACACCATTATTGCGTTTGCTTCATAAAAGCCTATATTGCAGAAAAATGTGTTGCTAAATAGGTTGGCAGTGCATTTGCAATATGTTTTCTGCTAGTATGACACAGCAATACTACTTAGTAAAGTAGTAAAACTCTTTAGTGCTGTTTTTGAGACAGCACTACGGCACTCACACAGTGCAAACAAAAATGTAAAATTTATTTTTAATTTTTAAGTTTTTTTTAAACGTTTTTCGCTACATTATTTATATTTTATTTTATTTCAGCTTTGTTTGAATAATTGAAAAGGATTTTGAATAGTTTTACGTTTACCTCTCATGCAGAATGTGTGAAACAGGTCTAAACCATCACCTAAAATGTCACCATAATCAATCCCAAAATCAAAAATTAATTTAGAAAAGAAGCCATCATGATTAATTACAGTTGCGCGTTTCATACCTGCGCACTGACATATTTGGAGAACCACTCCCTGCCTTTCCCGTTCTCTCCAGTGCACAGCTCTCCAAAGCGAGCCTTCTCCTCCTGATCAAAGTCCTCCCTGAGAGAGGGAAAAAGAATAAAAGGAACCAGTGGGAGGAAGAGAAAGGCAAATGGGTAGGGAGAGTGAGAGAGTATTTGAAACAACAGGAACAAACGCATATACATGCATCAGTTGATATGGGACTATAATTCACTGTGAAGTTTTATTCTCATTTAAGGGAATAGTTCAAAATTCTGTCATCGTTTACTCGCCCCCATGTAGTTCCAAACCTGAATGACTTCCTTACTTCCGTGGAGAACAAAAGTAGATTTTCAATACAGTGACAACTGGCTGTCAAGCTCCAAAAAAGCCCCATAAAAGCAGTCTCATACACTTTATTCTAAGCCTTCTAAAGCTAAACAATAGCTTTGACAGAGGAATAGACTGAAATTTAAGTGCGTCTTATGAGTGGTGTTTCTTTCTGATCTGGTGTGAATGAGATTTGCTGAAACTGCAGAAATTTTCAATAGATAAAACGTACATTTGGCCTGTTCGTCACAAAATTGTATTATGGCCTCAGATAACTTAAGGGCTTATCTTATGGCCTCAGATAGCAAGGCACGCAAGTACTTTTACAGTGCTTTTTTTTGCACTTTTTGGAGTTTGATTTCCATTGGTCACTGTAGTTATAACGAAAATAGTGGCATGAACATTCTGTGAAACATCTCTTTTTCTGTTCTTGGTATGAAGGGTGTGAGACTAATCACCTTCCATGGAAGAGCTTTGCCACATAGGTTTTCATGAAAGCTCCGTATCTCCGTCTCCTCCGCGTCCTCAGTACTGTGACTGGAGCAATACGGAGGACCGCCGCGTGCTCGACGGGTGTGATGGCGAATCTGTGCCCTCGTTCTCACTGTCGGCAGATTCGGTGGCATCGCTATCGTCTTCACTATGGGCAGTGTGTGTGGGGGCCATGGGCTCTGGAAGAAGGGCTCCATGGTGACGTCGCTCGCAGGCTCAGGGACGAGAGGCTCGGATGAGAAAAAGTCCGCCACACTGGAGGGTACGAGTACAGAGGGCGCTGTCGCTTCTGGGGGTGAGTCAAATTCTATGAGGTTGCTCACCACGGCCCCCTCCATGCTTTATTATGGGGGTAATTAAGTCACTAGGTGAGATATGATGTCAGCTCAAAAATCCACAGATGGCACAATCCTTTGTAGCTCCACAATTTAGTCACAGCAGGACCTAAAAAATAATAATTTTAATGTTATAAACAGATTTAAAAAACTATTAAATCAAATACATTTCATACAACAATATACATATACACACTATTCAAAAGTTTGGGGTTTGCAAGATGTATGCTTTCCGAGGCTGCATGTATTTCATCGAAAATAAAAGCAGGATTTTGTGAAATATTATTACAATGAAAATACTGAAATATTTTAAAGTGACATTTATTCCTGTGATGCAAAGCGGAATTTTCAGCATCATTACTCCAGTCTTCAGTGTCACATGATCCTCAAGAAATCATTATAATATGCTGATTTGGTGCTAAAGAAACATTTATAATTATTATCAATTAGGAAAATATATAAATATTTTATCAGAATTTTTTAACAAATGGAATACAAAGTTCAAAAGAACAGGATTCATTTGGAATTAAAATTAGGCTGTCAAATGATTAATCTTGATTAATCACAACCAAAATAAAAGTTTTTGTTTACATAATATATTTGGGTGCACTGTGTATAATTATTTTATATATATAAATAATATATATATAAATACACACACATGCTTGTATATATTTAAGAAATGTTTTCATGTATATACTGTATATAGATTTTAGTGCTGTCAAACGATTAAAATATTTAATCGCGATTAATCACATTAATGCCATAGTTAACTCGCGATTAATCGCACATTTTTATCTATTCTTAATGTCTTTTGATTTCTTTTTGTTACATTTTTTTCTCATTTTAATGCTCTTATCAACATGGAAAAGTGGATTGGCTTGTTTAGTGCAAATGTTTTTTTTTTAATTATTATTATTGAAAATAACATTGGAATAGTGTTCAATTTCACTCTAACATATATAGCCTAAACAATCTCTCACACAATGCTACACTGTCCATCAATAAAAGGGTGAAAGAAATACTGACGAGGTCCTGATATTGACGAGGGGTGGAGAATTAGCATCATCTGTGTTTGTGTGTGTGTGTGTGTGTGTTTGCTTGGCCATCATCAAGTGGTGTTTCAGGCTGGACGTGCTGCGATGATGATAGCTCAGTTCATAATGACAAAACATACAGATCGCTTTAGTCTTGTCAATGGGACAATTTGGCAACTTTATAAAAGTAAACTTTACATTCAGAATCTCATTGGCATCCATTTCGGCGTCTTCCACTGCCCGTCATCCACTCAAAACATAACGTCACTATTTGGCCGGCTCGCAAGCTGAAATCGAGTGCGCGGCACAAAACGTCCCTGCGCTGGCGCTCTGAAACCCATTCATGTCAATGGTTTGCGCCGCGCGAGGACGTTTCGTTGCTTCTTCGACCAAAGCGCAAGCGCACCCAGCTAGACCGGAAACAAAACAACAGGCACGCCCGCACACACTCGTTCGGGCTCGCCGAGCCGGCTTTGAGCTGAGATAACAAGCGCGAGACGCTGAATATGGATCAGGACGCATGCCCGTCCTGTTGCAAAAGTATGTGAAAAAACTACAAAGTTCTGCTAGGACAAAAAGACCGTTAATCGCGCTCAGAAAAGAATTAAACGCCGTTAAAAATGGGTTTGCGTTAACGCGTTAATAACGCGTTTAACTCGACAGCTCTAATAATATTTATATATAATTTATATTATATATAAATATTGTATATATAAATAATATTTTTTCTTAAATATACATGCATGTGTGGTGTGTGTATTTATATATATATATATATATATATATATATATATATATATATATATACATATATATACATATATACAAAATAATTATACACCGTGCACTCACATATATTATGTAAACAAAAACTTTTATTTTGGATGTTATTAATTAATCATTTGTGAGTTTTAATTAAAATCTATTGTAACATTATATAGGTCTTTATTATAACTTTTTATCAATTGAATGCATCCCTGCAGAATAAAAGTTTTTTTTAAACTTAATGACACTAATCTTTTGAACAGTAGTGCATTTTTATATTTTAATGTTTTATTTTTATTAGTTATATATAATTACATTATAAAAATGCATACTAATATACATGTATATATAATAAATAATGTAAAAATTCAACTATTCAAAACATTTTCATGAAGTGTAACATTACGGTAAGGGTACTTTAACATCCTCTTCTGTCATAAACTTCCTTGCAGCTGTGTTTATACAGACTGACCACAGCGTGAGGCAACACGGAGTCCGTCAGATCCTGTTAATATGATGTTAGATTATGAAATCCAATGCACAGAATCACAGTGCAAACTTATGTGTTTCTATGTCCGGCTAATGAACCAGACATAGCATAATGTGTCTGTGTCTTCCACTTCTCAGCAACAGGCAGAAAACAAATACATTAAGAAAAAAAATTTAATCTCAAATTTAAAAAAATATTCTCCTGCAGACCAGTATATATAAGATGCCCAGTTAATATGGTAATGCTTATTGGCTCCATATAAAAGATGCATTGTAATTTACATAAGTACTTAATCTTGCCTCTGTGAAAATACCATCTGCTTCTCATACATGTGTTTTCTTCTCAAACGAAAGGCTAGTTTCGCTCTGCCCCAACAGAAGCTAATAGTTAGTGTTAAATTCAACTTGACTTGCCAATTGGAAACCAATCCTTAGCATGACATATTTCAGAAGGAAACCAGATATAGGGGAAAAAACTCCATTAAGAACAGATTGGATCATGCATAGTAGTTATTTGGCCATTGGTTAACATTATCCAGAGATAACCAATGTGAACCAACCTTAAGATGCAGTGAACCTTGCAGGGCTACCTAAATAGTGGCTTCAGGAAGTCAAAGTGAATGAAAACTGAATGAATTCTGCATACAAGAGCAATCAATATATGCTATATAGATATACCCGCATTATTTTTACAAGGCCAGAAACTACATTCCCTTAGCTTTTGGACAAACCCTGAAAAAAAAGCAATAGGGCTGAGAGGATGGTTATGTAATGCGGAGCTGGAGGAGCGTGACTTGGCTGGTATACACGCTTACAACTGCACACAAACACACAGTGACCAGAGTCAGAGACTGTGTTAACTGCACATGCTTTTTTTTCACACTTATCTTTGAGAGGCACAAGGTGGAAAATAAACTATGTTGTTGGTGTGAGCAGTGTGCAGAAAACCTTATGTCACAGTAAAGGTATGTAATATATCACATTTTTTAATTCTTCAAAAAATATATTTATTTCAAAAGCATGTGGTACTTAGTAATCTAGGGAATTAAACACTAATACAAACCAATGTTTTTAATAATAATTTTTTTTAAAGATTTGAGGCTCATATCTAAAGATGCCAAACCTCTACACATTGCTGCTTCTCTTGAGCTTTATAAATCTCAGCATTCAAGGGTAAATGCTCGTGCTGCCATATCCCTTCCTCCCTGCACTGGAGCACTTCCCTCTCTTTCTACTTCATCCATCCATCCATGCAACAAAACGCCCCTTCATCACGAGCCTTCGAGGCTCAACGCAGAGGTGCTGCAGTCAGAGTGATGGGACACAGATGAGTTGGAGTGAGTGAGTGGGTCCACTGGTTTAAGAGACTCAATGGGTTAGGGTTACCAAAAGCACTGCAGGGATATTGCGATAGTCAGCAGTGCGGACAGAAAGATAATTACATGGGTGATAAATGTCTCAGGGACAGTGATATTGGGTTGCTTGTGGGCAAGGTCAAGTCGGTCAAAAAAAAAAGAAAAAAAAAAACTACTGAGCTAGAACAGTCAGATGTTACATTGAACATCAAATGGTGACCACCAGTACCAGGATTTATCACACACAAGCAAACAAAAATGTTTTTAAAAGTAAATATTTAAATATTTTAAAAATTCCAGTCAATTTCAAAAATTGTCTAGCATTCCACAGTATTTATATAATAATTTAGGGATGTCAAACGATTAATCACATCCAAAATAAAAGTTTGTGTTTACATAATATATGTGAGTGCACTGTGTAAAATTATTTTGTATATATATATATATATATATATATATATATATATATATATATATATATATATATATATATATATATAAATACAGACACATGCATGCATATTTAAGAAATTTTTTTTATTTCTATGTAAAATATTTATATATAATATAAATTATAAATCTATATACATGAAAATATTTCTTAAATAAATACAAGCATGTGTGTGTATTTATATATATAAAATAATTATACACAGTGCACACACATATGTTATGTAAACACTAACTTTTATTTTGGATGCGATTAATCGCAATTAATCGTTTGACAGCCATAATAATAATATAAATAAAAATAATAAATCTAATTATATTATTACATGTATGTACAATATTATTAATTTATTATTATTATTACTAGAATAATACTAATCATCATAATAATTGATTTTAATTAGAGCCATACCGATATATCGGCAGGCCGAATATTATCGGCCGATATTAGGCATTTTCTAAAATATCGGTAACGGCAGTTATAATGGCCGATAAATGAATATTTCAAAAATAAAAATAAAAACGGACGAATCACGCTTTAACCATGTCATGAGTGTTGTCAAAAAGTGCAGGTAAAGGCATAAGCAAGCTGACATTGTAATTAGGTAGTTATAAGCTAAAAAGGTAGCTTATAACTATAAGGCAATGTAGGGACTAATTATTATTTTATTTATCAGAACTTTAATATATTTTTGATGTTCCTCTGTTCTGTTGTGACAATAGAAACAAGTTTCTTTTTAAAATGCATTATCATATTATTTTAGTTAAAACTCATAAATTACTACAAATAACTAATGTTAGGGAAATCTGTAAATATTTTGTTGCGCGTTTCTGAAATAAAAATAATATCGGCCGATATATCGGAATATCGGATTTTAAAACCAACAAGTATTTGTATTCGGTATCGGCCTTCAAAATCCTATATCGGTCTGGCTCTAATTTTAATCCAAATTAAAAAATAAAAATAAAAATCACACAAAACATATTGCTTTCAGCACAAACTAGGTTTATGCAAGAAAAGTGAATCCATATTTAATGTATTCTGGGTTGCATTTGATTATTTCTCCATGCAATATTTAGTTATTTTTCTTACAGCATATGAGGGAAGTCAGACATTGCCTAATCTGGGTAGCTTTCACCAAGGAACAGATGATTCTATGCCAAAATACTGTCAAGTTAGATTAGATCTACAACCTTTAACAACAAAAGTTTTGGATAAGCTGACAAGTCTGTTTATTTTGCCATCATATCTACACACGATTAGATTTTATTATTTGCATTTGGCATTGTTTTTTTCCAGCTGTCCCTGCTATCAGATCTGACCTGTATTCAACCCTTCGAGAACCACTGAATTAGATCACTTGGTTATTGCATTACAAGCAAAATGCAAATATAGAGACTGGTTTAGATTACAAGCTGGTATAGAACTAAAGAGTAAAAATGTTGTAGGGAAGAAAATCATTATTAACCATGCAGGATAGTGAGTGATGCAAGTTACCAGAGAAAACCCTCAAAAACAAAAAGACAAGACTTTATCTGGATTTGAACATTCAAAAGCTTGCAGAAATCGGTATCAGGAGCAGAAGGCTGTATTAGCGGTGTGAGAGACTGTCTCTGATGTGAAAATAAGGCCACAGAGAGGTTAATTCGAGGTGGTTTCATTTGCATCATTATGCAACATGTCCTGCCATTTCTTCAAGGGAAACCTCACTTATGTCTGACACTGTAGCATCAGATCAGAACTTAAGACAGTCATTCATGCACAGAGCTTGATCATCTAGTCGCTGACTGATCCAGCACAATCAGACATAAACAACGTCTAAATGAATCAATGCTTCTAACCAGAGAGCATCAGATTCAATAAAAGTCACATACAATTACCCTTTTACTGAGACACTGCAAAGAGCGCACAGAATGAAAATTGCTTCTAACAGTGAGGTTTTCATCAATGGCCTGCACTTATAATAGGACAAGAAAAACAATCCTCAGCTTGGCTGGATACAAGAGCACTCTTATCTCCAGCCACTTGGGTTTAAAAATATGTAGTCATGTTCATGAAGCCTGCAGTCAAGCATGGATGCCAGGTTTATTTGACTGACGCTTAAATGGCAGAGATGCAGTTGCGGTTGTGACAATAAAAATGGGAAGGGGAAAACGGAAAAATGCAGGTAATGAAATTCCTAACACTTTGGCTGAGTAGATTCATCTAACATAAACCACTAATACATTACAGGAAGAGACTTTATTCACAGCACACAAAGCAATTATTCACAACACCCTGAAATACTATGGTGTCATACATACCTGCTAACGTAATTCCAGACAGTAAGCGGAAATAGAAATCTTTAATAAAGTAAGAAAGAACTAGATTCCATGCTGTTTCTCCATTGAAAACAATGGCACTTCTGCTCCAGTGCTTTAGACCTTTTCTTTTAGTTAAGTGTCTTAAAATAGCACCTGTCAAAATACCAGCTTATCAAAAGACAACTCACAGGCTTCATCAGAAACATTTCCTACAGTCATAACGGCCCTATTTTTAGCCTCCACAATAAGTGCCTATTTACATTAGCACTAATTTAATATATCAAAATGCATTGGCTGCAGGTCTTCTTGCTTGAAACACTAATGAAATAAAATAAGCAGTCAAATATTGATCTGAAACAGTGGTTGTGAGAATCATTGGGCATTATGGCACACACATTATAAATAGGTAGCTCACTAACTTAGGTCGACAAAGCCATTTTCTTTAAGCTCATCATTCATACTTTCTTAAAACCAGCACAACTCAGTTTACTCGTGAAAAATGAAACCTCCGCCACTCCACCTCCTTATTGTAAACAACACTGTGCAATCATATGGCACTTTCATGCGGAAAGGAAAACGAATTTTTCTTGAAGTAGCCTACGTAGAGCAGTCTTGTTCATTCTTTTACTAATTGCATTTACATAACGGCTCGCGCGTATGTTTACGAGTTTCTGCCTGCAACGTATGTATGAATGGATATCAATAGTGATAAATACAATTTTATTGTAACCTCATGTTCATTCAGGCTACAAACTTGATCGTAAAGACACCATGATGGACATATGTCCCGAATGTTAGCGTCAAGTCCCCTGATAAAGTCTTATTAGTAGATGACACTTACCCTGGATGTTCCAGCTGGAGCTTCGCGTACGATGTACAAGCTGCTCTGAAATATCTTTAAGTGTGCGCATGCGCGACAATCAGTAACGGATGGGGGAACCCAGTGACGTAGCCATGATGACACGTGACTGCACAATGCGCATTTTTATGGTGTGTATGTATTTCAGAAAGCCTATTATGTGCAGTGTCAGTCAAAAATGTGCACACACCCGCTCTTTCGTTATTTTTTTTTACATAAGAACGATTAAATAATGAATACGAAAACGCTTATTAAAAATAAAATAAAGTAAACTATATTATTATATTTATTTATTATTATAAACATCAAAATGTGATATTTCATTTGTAAATAGTAATATACATTTTACTTTATGATTAAGCAGTCTATTCTTACTTTTTTGCACGTTTTTGTTAAGGGTTAGTTCACCCAAAATGAATATTTTCAGTATTTACTCACCCTCATGTTGTTCCAAACCTCTATGTGTTTATTTGTTCTGCTGAACACAAAGGAAGATATTTGGAAGAATGTTTAAATCAAACAGATCTCAATCCCCATTGACTACCATAGTATGTATTGTTTCCTACTGATGGTAGTCAATGAGGATTGATATCTGTTTAATTAAAACTTTCTTCAAAATATCTTCCTTTGTATTCAGCAGAACAAATAAACACATAGAGGTTTGGAACAACATGAGTAAAATACTGACAGAATTTACATTTTTGGGTGAACTAACCCTTCATTATGTAGGAATTTCACTAATTTCCATCTAAATGAAGGAACAATTTTGTCCATTCATTTTAATTTCACATTCAAACTATTACACACATCAATGAAGTATGCAATTTCTAACCATGTAGAATACTGATACTTTTTTTATGGTTGATACCAATATCCAGATTTTGGCTAGATTTGAGAAACATTGAAATGCTTGTAGAAATCTATATCAATTGCAAACGTTTTTTTATGGAAACAATTGCACTGCATGGAGACAAAATCATTTATGCACACTGTACAGCACTATGTTTATTGGTGTGAAAACAAATCAGGCTGTGTGGAGAGCAGCAAGTTTCTTAGGTAATTCGACAGCGAAAAAGAGCAGCTTGTCCATCTTCAGACCCTGTCCCTCAGTTTGCTGCAATCCTAGGTTCATGTATTTATTAGACTGGTCGTATACAGGCCAATTCACCAGACTGGGCCCATTTGGTGAGCTGTAGAAATAAAATATTAATTTAATGAATAAAGGATCATCTGGAACAGATCCTAATACTCTAATGTACTCACCCAGTACGAATGAAGTTAGCCCAGTATCTCATTACAGTTCTGCATAGTTGGTTTTCCTCCTCACTGACTGCTCCTGTGGATTATAGAGTTGATAACCCCATCGCACTTCATCATAACCATATTTTGTAGCAATCATTTGCAGTTTCAAACCCCTGCCAGAATAATTGTCCAATATAATAATAATAATTAGCCCGGGCAAACAAGCTCTTGGATCTGCTTACCTTCAATTCTGAGATGGCCATCCCAAAAGCAGGCCCCAAACACAAATCCAATGTCATCAGCATGGTCAGCCTTCACAAAGCTGGGTCTGGTATCTTTATATACACTGGGCCGGTGCTGAAACTCATACATATACACAGGGACTCCAGCATCTGTGAAGTTATAACATAGGGTGTTGGTTAATTATAAAGCCAACCAACAATGAAACGAAAAGTTGCCAGTAACATTGCAACCACCAACCAACCTCTGTGGTGAGACGCAACCGTGATGGAGGGTATCACAATAAAAACATCCCCCATCATCTCAGTAAATGCGTCGCGAATATCCTCAGGAGTTTTAGCATCTTTTAAGAATTCTTCTACAATTAATTCATTGACTCCTGTTGTCTATGAGGGCAGAGAGAAAGCGTATTTTACAGTCTTCTGAATGGTATTTTGTTCTATGACCACTAGAGGGAGACAAATACTAACAAATTAGTCAGACTGAGTTAATCCAAATAAATGCTTTTGCAGATTTTATCTACAGGTAAATCACTAGAAATCATCTAAAAAGAAGCAAGAATTTGTTGAGCTTTACACCAGCTTTGTTGACCATGTCCAGAATTGCTTTCACTGATTTTGTGTCCATCCCTTTAACCCATTCTTCTGAGACAAAGGACTGAAAAAAATATATATTTATATACACAACATCCTGTTTAGCACCTGTTGTTTGTCGGTTTCCTATTTTATAATAGTCACCATTTGTTCCATTGGACAAAAATATTATGACACTCACCTGAGCGAGCACCCATCCAAATTCATGGTTTGTTGTACCGACAAGAATTGGAACTTTCTGGAAGTCTTTGCTCTTTAGTATCTCTTCTGCTGGAGCTTTAAGAAAGACCCCATCAACTGCCGCTCCAGGGAAAATGTGTTTCTAGGGAAATCACTTAGTCTAAGAAATTAATTCATTCTCTCTTCAATCTGTGTATTTATATGAAGTCTATCACTAGATCTTAGCAGGGTTTTTTTTTTCATGAAATCCTGGAAAGCATCTTACTTTAAATTCTCTGCTCCTACCTTTTTAGTTACATTAATGATTTGTTCCTCGGTCAGATCTTTTATGCATTTGACCAGCACTTCAGAAGAGCTGAAGTCACACTCAGTAACATTTGCTACCACCTGGTCAAACAGATTACAATCAGCTTTCTTCTAAACATTTAAAATATATACATTGTCCAACATAATGTCATTTCAATATAAACTGAACTGATCCTGTTAACAAAAATATATTCCAAGAACATATTGCTAATGTTCCCATTAAGTTATGAAAATGTTATTCCACAATGTTCTCTGAATGCATGTAAACGTTATGTGAACATTCCATAAATGGAATGTTAATTTTGAATGTTCTTTGAACGTTCTGAAAGAGTAACACTTAAAAAGAATTGGATGTGCAAACAAAAATTCCATGAACAATATAAAGGCTAAATTATTTTAGTGCTAACAGTATGAGAACATTATTGAATGAACACTGTATTATTGTTAGTTCATAACATTGAGAGAACCCAGCCAGAACATTAGCCAAAGTTCTGAGAACATTTCCTGTTATTGCATCTGGGTATTGTTCTGTTTTTTTTTTAAAAGTATTTATGTATTGTTTATGTGTCTGAGACTAAATTGCCTTCAGGGAAAAAAAAACTGAAAACTTTTTATAACTGACATAATTACAGATTCCCTTAAAAGGATAAATCAACCAAAAATGAAAATTCTGTCATCATTTACTCACTTGTTCCAAACCTTATGAATTTATTTCATCTGCTGAACACAAAAGAAGATATTCTGAAGAATGTTGGTAACTAAACAGTTAATGGGCCCTATTGACTTCCATAATACTTTTTCCCCCATAGCTATGAGGCAATTCATACAGGTTTGGAACAACTTGAGGATAAGTAAGTGATGACAGAATAAAACTATCCCTTTAAGGAACTATTGAGCAGTACACCTTGATTGTTGTTTTGGGTTAAATACCTGGGCAAACATCAGTGGGTCTTTGATGGCAGTAACCCGTCGGAGTTGCTACTCCACTCTGAAAGATGGCTCTGTGAAACAGTCCCTTGGTCATGGGTGACAATGTCTAAAAGTCCACAAGAATACATCTTTAGAATACATTTAACCATTGCATTGAACTTTACAAAGAATCTATTGTTGGATAATATATAATATTGATTTAAGGGGTGATGAACTGAGAAATAAAATTTTCCTTGAGCTTTTGACATCTAAGAGGTCATCATATTATAAGAATATCCTGTAAGTTTCAGAACTGAAAACATCCTTGTTAGTCCAATAAAAGCTTTTATTCACACCAGGCTCAGCAAACAACTCGTTTTTCAAAGTGGGGAAACTGACGACTAGGGTTGGGTATCGAGAATCGAGTATCCACTTGGAACCGGGACTGAACTTTTCGTTTTTCTCGGAATCGTTCAAAAAATTTTGATTCCTAGTTTCCAATATTCACAGTCCGCCGACCGGAAGATCGAAACCACTGAACAACACCAACGAAGAAGCGTCTACCGGAAGTGTTGGCATAACCGCGCTCAGTCGTAACGTCCGGCGGTCCAAAGTGTGGCTTCACTTTTCTAAAAATAACGAAATCTCGGCAAAATGCAAAATTTGTGACAAAAGGAGTATTTGTGACAGAAGGAGTATTTCCTTCAGAAAGACTGTTGGTTAGCAAGGTTAGCTAAACTTTTTTGACCCTGCCTCTTAAAGAATTCGGAATCGAGAATCGTTAGGAACCGCAATCGAAACAAGGAATCGGAATCAGAATCGTTCAAATTCAAACGATACCCAACCCTAACTACGACGTCAAAGAGGATAAAACACCACCCCGCAGGAGAAAATCAACGCCTATTCAACACAGCCGGTTTAGCCCCGCCCACCGACTCGCACATTACACGCATAGCTAAATAACATAGGCCTACCTCGTGATGACAAACCGGATCCAGCTACCGAGCAAGAAAGATGCCATTTATATAATATTGTCCAGTGCCTGGTTGTGGAAGAAGACAGTCGCACCATAAGCGAGTGAGTTCAAACTCATTATAAAATGCAAAACTGTTATTCACTCACAGCGTTTACTTCAAAGTCTTCAATGCGAGACGCCCATGCAAATTCGAGCGTTTTCTGAGCTAGGCTCAAAACTAGGGTATTACTTATTCATTTTGATGTTTTTGAATGTAAAAACCAAGCGAACGTCATAAGTTGACCTTATAGACAACAATATAAAAAATGTAAAAAGCCAGTTCATGACCCCTTTAACAACTTGTATTCACATTCATATTTCCAATTATGGCTTCAAGGAAGTGTCCTGGTCTTATCAGACTCTTGTACATTTCATTTTTACTTAAGGAAAATAAGAATTGAGCAGAAAGTACGTAGGAGGGCGGAGCCAGGCTACCGAGGAAGCCCAAAGGACCCCAAAGAACTTACCGTTTTATTTGTTTTCTAAACACGCATAAGATTAATCGTAGCAGGTACATACTTAAAAATAGGCAACAATAAACTATGAAATGTTGCATTACAAACATTGACTGACTAGAAAGAGCTACTGATTCCTCCTGCAGACTCTCCTGCTATGGTGACAGACTGTGGGTCTCCTCCGAAGCCCTCAATGTTTTGCTGCACCCACTGTAAAGCTGCAATCTGGTCTCAGGAAGCCCCAGTTTCCTTGTGCAAACTTATCGCCTGTGCTAAAAACAGAAGCATATTTGATTATAACCCACCCAGCAGAATCAGTGTCTTCAGAAAATTAAAAAATCTGATGTCATTCTTAGAGACACTTTTATCCATAAATGAATACCTGAAGTATCCTAACATTCCAAGTCGGTACTGAATGACAACCACAACTACGTTCTCATAGGCCGCCTAAACGGGATCCGCCATACATGGAAGCTCCGTTAAAGACCAGGGCTCCTCCATGAATCCAAACCATTACCTGTTGGTTTGCATATGTTGAAATTGTCAGAAGGGTTAGGAAAATTATAAATAAAGCATAGGAAAGTTCTACTGTGAATTGACAAGTTTAGATGAGAGTAGCCATAATTTAGTAGGCCTACTCACTGGATGTTTTTCTGATTCTAATCTTTGAGAAGGAGTGTAAACGTTAAGATACAAACAGTCTTCTGAGACTCCTGAGGTGGTGAAATTCAACTTCATGGCCTTTGATACTAAAGGCACAATATCTGGGTTTTGAAGGCACCTACAATGAAGCAAGAGAAGAAAATTGGTGGGGTAAAAGGAAATTTGAGCTCTGAAATGGTTTATATAACTTTAATATATTGCAGCGGTCGGAAACTTATGACTCGCGGAGGGATAAACAGAAGTGCGCACCTCCGGCCACTTTAATGTGTGGTAGGATCTGTTAGAATTGCACTGTTTAATAGTATTTATAGATCCTCCTAATTTAATAAAACAGGCTGTGTGATTATGAGGAGAAATTATGTTTAAAAAATGTACATCCGCACACAAGTTCATGGGATTTTATTTAAATGAAATACATACACTACCGGTCAAAAGTTTAAGATCAGTAAGATTTTTTATGTTTTTAAAAGAAGTCTCTTCTGCTCACCAAGGCTGCAATTTTTTGATAAAAATATACAAAAAACACAGTAATATTGTGAAATATTATGACAATTTAAAATGACTTTTTTATGTTAATATATATTAAAATGTAATTTATTCCTCTGAAAAAAAAGCTGAATTTTCAGCATCATTATTCCAGTCTTCAATGTCACATGATCCTTCACAAATCACTCCAAAAACATGTATGATTATTATCCATGTTGAAAACAGTTTTTTACATTTTTATTTCAGGATTCTTTGATGAATAGAAAGTTCAAAAGAACAGCTTTTATCTGAAATGGAAAGCTTTTGTTACATTAAACACTACCCTTTAAAAAGTTTGGGGGTCAGTAAGAATTTGTATTTTATTTTTGCGGGAAATAAATAAGAAATCAATACTTCTATTCATCAAGGATGAGTTACATTGATCAAAAGTTACAGTAAAGACATTTATAATGTTAAAAAAAAAGATTCTAATTAAATAAATGCTGTTCTTTGAACTTTCTATTCATCAAAGAATCCTGAAATAAAAATGTAAAAAAACTGTTTTCGACATGGATAATAATCATACATGTTTTTGGAGCATAAAATCATCATATTAGAGTGATTTGTGAAGGATCATGTGACACTGAAGACTGGAGTAATGATGCTGAAAATTCAGCTTTTTTTCAGAGGAATAAATTACATTTTAATATATATTAACATAAAAAATCATTTTAAATTGTCATAATATTTCACAATATTACTGTGTTTTTTTGTGTATTTTTTATCGAAAAAATTGCAGCCTTGGTGAGCAGAAGAGACTTCTTTTAAAAACATAAAAAATCTTACCGACCCTAAACTTTTGACAGGTAGTGTACATATAGGTATTGTCATGTGAGTTTCAATGTTGACACATGTCTTGCCAACCCCAGATATAGTGGTAAATAAGGATTTATATACAGTATAACTGTAGTCCATTACTGAATACAAATTACGTGATTAAAATTGTATTTACTAACGTAGTCTATTACATACATTAAATCGGACTACTTTTAGATTACTTTTCATCTGACTCATAGCCTAGTACAAATCTGTTTTCACTTTTTGTTGTGACTATATAGCAAAACTCACATTGGAGGGTGTTGAGTGGCATTTCTTATTCCTTCCCATCCCTGTACAGGTTCAGGTGCAGCCAGGCGGAGAGGACCAACAGGTGGCTGTGCAAAAGGAATCCCCAAATATTGCTCAACCACCTTTTCAGAGCCTTTAACCTTCACATATTGCCCACGGACACTGCCATGCCTTAGAACGATCATCCGGCCCCAGAGTCTGCACACACACAAACAGAAATATGACATAAACACATATCTTTCATTTAGTTAAATATTATTTCAATGTATAATTTCCAATATTATTTAAAAAAAAAGCAATATAGTAAGATGAAAAACTTGCCTGTCTGTACAGGGGTTGTCCAAACAGGGGCCAGGGTCAAGCACAGGCAGAGCAAAACTTCTTTTATCATAGCTGTTCTTTTGTCAAATCCCCAAGCCTGATTCAAGCCTCTGGCTGATAAAGACCTCACAAAACAGGCTTAGTTACAACAATACTGCCCTTTAACCGGTCTCTACTTTACCCCCGAATAGAAATCAACTGTTACCCATAGACCTGTGTACACAGTGGAATCCCTGGACTGAGGAGAAAAAAATCAATTTCCTGTAAATAATAATGACAAGGATTTGTATGTCACAAACTGTAAGTCACGTTTACAACGATATGCTAAAAACTGAGATGTTTTTCCTTAGAGTTTTCTGCGTACAGCACAGGTGACAACCATAGACAATCCCCATTCACACGGATCCGTGGAAAACCAACAAAAATCACGTGCTCTATGACGCCATCGTCTTCAGAGATTAGCGTTTTTGTTTTTTACATGGAAACCTCTTTCAAAAAATTAGCTTTTTTAGGAACCCAAAACACTATAGTCGCATAAAATGATTTACGTTTTTAGTTAAAAACGATGTCGTGTAAATAGCCTCTTATTATATACACAATAAAGGCTTTATTGTGGATATCTTGGACTAGGCCTATAGTTTTCATTTGTTCCAGATTCAGCTCCTTGTTTGTTATTAGTCATCACCTGTTCCTCCTATGAGTTCAATCACCTTGTGAATTTAAGTTCCTCCATTTCATTCATTTATTGTCTCGTATTGTTCTTGTGTTTGTGTGCAACATTACATTATGTCGCCTTCCATGTAAATCAAATGCAGAAGTTTGTTTTTTGAAACCAGTTTTTCATCATCTTCATCTGGACCAGATCGTGACAATGTCTCTACTGATGTGTTTGTTTGTCAGACTTAGTCGGTTTCTTATTTTTTCTCTTTTTTATAAACAGTTGTTTGACTAACTGCCTTACCGGTCCACGGTCTTGTTAACCAATGCCTCTCAGCTTGAACTTGCAGTCTTTATGTATACACTGCAAGTTCAAGCTCAACAATATCAACATTTCAGAGTATCTAGAATTATTTAAAGGATAGTTTCACTTTGAAATACATTTTTGATGTTTTAGCTTACCTCAAGGGTATCAAAGATGTAGCCTATGCGTCTTTGTTTCCACAGTATTTTCAAATTTGATATTTTTTGGTCAAACCGTTGTTATCAGTCATAATGCAGGGGTTCGACCTCAAAGAGCATGCACAGAGGAGTCAAAATTAAACATGATTTAATGACTCGTAAATAAGTTCACATTGATGGCCTAAGACACTGAAACGAGCGGTTTGTGTGAGAAAACGAACAGTATTTATTTTATTTTACCTCTTGTAATCACAGTCACGTCCGAGTGATCTGACGACGAGGGCGCTTCTATCTGCGCAAACGCCCGGCGAGCACCGGGAAGCCCTGGAAGTGATCTCTCGCGTGTGTATGTCACTCATTGTTTACACAGAGATTTTGAAAGTTTTACCTTTCACTGCGAAGATCTAAATTTCGAAATCGTCTTCCATTGTGATTTCCTGAAATATGTTTAGATCTTCACAGTGAAAGGTAAAACTTCCGAATTTTCTGTGTAAACAATGAGACATACACGCACGAGAGATCACTTCGGCGCATGTGCAGACTGAAGCGCCCGTGCCATCAGATCAGTTGGACTTGGCTGTGGTTACAAGAGGTAAAATAAATACTGTTCGTTTTCTCACACAAACTGCTTGTTTCGTGTCTAAGACCATCAATGTGTATATACATTTACGAGTCATTAAATCCTGTTTAATTTGGACTTATCTGTGCATGCTCTTTGACGTGGACCCCCTAAATCTGCATTATATGACTGACAGACAAGAAAAAATTATCAAAATTTAAAATACTGTGGAAACAAAGACGCCTACATCTTGGATGCCCTTGTGGTAAGCTTAAACATATCAAAAAATGATTTCAAAGTGAACTATCCCTTTAAAGAAAACGGATAGAATACCTGCATATTCTTTAGTCATTTTGACTCATCCCTATTCTCAAAGTGGTTTAAAGGCTAGAATGTGAGGTTTATCCATATCAGTAAGGGTTTATCTACCTATGTTTTTGAACATGGATGGAAGTAACTTAACCAACATTTTATGTTAAATTAAAATCTGTTCATTGTTGCTATATAGTTATTATTTTAATGTTTTTATTTTTTTTGCAAACCAGCAGTGCATAGTGCTATTTATTTTATTTGTTGGTTTGATTTCATTGTGTGTACCCTTACAAAAAAGAAGTATACTTTAGAGTTCATTTTATTAAAGTCCATATAAAGTCAAAATTAAGTATGTGTTCTGAGTTTGTCACAACAGAGAAAAATGTTATAGCCACCCAGCCATATTTGAATGATAAAAAAAGCCGGCAAGTACATAAAATAAGCTAAAAATAAGCAAAATCTTGAAAAATGAGCATTAGACATGTGTCCACCAAAGCATTTTTAGCCAGCTGAAAACGCTACACACTCTGCTGAAGACATATTTAAGAATATTGTAATAATCTGAAGAATCTTTGTTCAAAAGCTTTAAACAATTGAAATTTAATGGCCTGTTTTTTTTATTTTATTTGTCTTTATTTTGTTATTCTACATGATTATCTTTGTTGAGTGGGTTTGTCATGAATCTGCTGTGGACATGGCCATATTTACAGGAAAGTAAATTTGTTTATTTTAATTTCTAAATTCTAGCCTAAATGTAAAATAGTTATTGAAATGTTTGAACAGTTGTGTCTTTTTTATATTTTACACACATACTAAATCTAATTTAGGGTAAGCATGGGTTTGACTATTATTCATTTATTGCATTTTTTCTTAAAACCACTGTAAAACCATCTATAACGGCAGAGCGCACTCTAGTGGCTTCATCTTGTTGCACGTCCTGATTTTGCATACTTTGTTGTTCCTAAGAAAAACTCTCCTGTCCAAAAGAGTAATCCTTACCATATCCCTACCCCTCAACATAATCCTACCCATAAGTTATCCCATAAAACGAGAGGGAAATAATAGGAGAATAACATGGACATAGAAGCATCTAACCCTGGTTGACATAACCTATAAATTTGTCATCAAATTCTGATTGTTTGATTGGAATATTGAGGATCAACAAAGTGTTTGTGTTCAACGTCTCCTGAATTTATTTATCTATATGTCATCATTTATTGTCATAATTGCCAGTGCGGAATCCTTTTCTATGTCTTGATTTCATCATGTTTAATCATCAAGGACAAGATGAACAATGTTCCTCCATTATCAAGATGAACAAAACCAGCATTGATCTCACTGATGGCCCAGTTAATAGTCCTTATAACAACACAGAAACACATTTGTGGTGTTTTTTTGTGGCTTGTGATTATGGTTGCTCTACAACTTAGTTAGATGTTGCAACAGTTGCATATTACACGGTTGATACTTGTCTTATGTTCAAATGCTGTGGTCTGCGAGGAATGTGCCTATTAAGTCATCTCACTACAACCATAGTGGCCTCTGGATCAGATGAGTTTTTTTGTTGGTCACTAGATGGAAGCAGTGAGTTTTTGAGGAGGCCAGTGTCAGCATATGTGCTGCCAGCACCATTCTCACTTTTTTGGTAATTATACCATGAATGACAGCTATAATTGTCTTACTTTTTGTATTTCAGTAACTACCACTGAACATTTTACATGGGAATTCTAGTCACAATCCCATTTAAAGTAGAGAAGTAGAATGGACTACTATTTTTGATCCCTGTGTGAGGGGGAATTGCAAAAAAAGGCAACAAACAATAAAAATAATCAAAAATAGTGCTCAGATTATACAATAGACAATAAAAAAATAATAAATAAATACATTTTAAGGCAAAATACGAATGATCTTAATCTAAGAAATTACAACAAGGGCAGCAATAATAATAATATTAACTAATAATATAAAAATGTTGTATTATTTATTATTATTATTATTAATAATAACATAAATTCAATAATAATATTAGTCAATTTATGTTAATATATGTTAATAATTAGTAATATTCATAATAATAATAATATCATTAATAGGCCTATATTATCATTGCCCAATACAACATGATAATTACTGTTGTTATTAAAGTGAGTAGGTGTAATAACTTTGTTATATTTTGAACAGCCCGTTTAAAATTTTCGGTACATGCTCTTGCTCATAATAACTAAGAAAATTGTTTTGCATGCAAACGACACGAGGCATACATTTCACGCCTTGCATTGATGGGGATCGAGGGTTGCTTGAGAGCGCGGGCGCAGTGAGGAGCGTGCGGCGTGGCATCATACGCAAGGGGCGTGACGGAGGCGTGTCATAACATTACAGCGCCACTGTTTCATGTGTCGATCGAGCCCCGTTGAGAACTGCGCTGTCTCTGTGCTTCACCGGAGTAGACATAAACAAATTATTAAAAGCTACAGGTTTAGTTTTCTCCAGCAAGCGTATGCGCTGTCAGAGCTACACCGGTGTGTTTCGGCTAACGAAGAGGATAGATAGCGAATCTGGGAAGACGTTGAAAAGTAACTAAGGCTCACTCGGCCACAGGTAGTCTCTTTCAGCTCTGAATATCAAAGTACAGGTCATGCGGGTGTCTCTGGCCGGACAGAGAGCTGTTATCCAGTGCTGCTGTTACTGCTAATCTCCCCGGTGGACTGATCGCTTTTGCCGCAAGCTGAGCAGGAACGACGGAATAAGCATGTCTCGAAGAAAGCAGAGCAAACCCCGGCAGATAAAACGTAAGCGTTTAAAGTTTCACTAGTACAAGTGCTGTTGTTGTGAATGGTGACTCATTGTAAAAAGTGTGTGACATTATTCATATGACGGGATAGCGTTGTTTTATTTTGAGCGCTGCTCAACAATTTCGTGGAAACTGACAAGATATTTCTAATAACACGAGACGAATGGGTAGCCTACACTTCAGACGAGTGGCTGGCCGGTCTTGTTCAATTGAGAATAATACTTGTGTTTTGATGGTTTCAAGACAGTTGAAAATGAGTAATAGCTACATTTAGTTACAATTGCCATAGTAACCCAAGTAGCTTTCGAGACGCTCAGCTCTTATTGTAAAAGCGCACGGGGCACGTGAACAAACTCGCGCTTCATTTTTCAAACCCAGTCGAGATAATTGTGTTTAAATCTGTTTTATTTGACTTTTTTCATTTGTCAAAGTGCTTTCGTCTGCTCCAACCGAAGTGTAACCGTGGCTTCCTGTTTAATACTGTTTTGGAAACGTCACTGTTCTCTGAAAAAGACGATATGAGTTCAGATAAACAGTGATCCGATCCCAGTCGAGATAAGGATTAAAATTGGATCTTTTATTTGTTTTCTGTCTGTGGCTGCAACGACGCTGCTGTTGCATTTTCCTTCGGCTTTTCAGTTCTCTTTCCAGAGATGAGACGTCAGATAGCGCGTCCAGCTGATCTCTCCACATGATAGTGGATTACAATTGGATCTTTTTTTCATCTATCTATTTTAAGTCTAATGTTTAGACACACATTAATTGGACTTAAAATTGATTTTTTTATGATTGAATGCAAGATATTATATCATTTGGACTTCCTCATGTTACCCCAAACCTGTGACTTTCTTTTTATTGTGGAACGTAAAATGATACATTTTGAAGAATATGTTCGTTGCTCTTTTCCATACAATAACAATGAACGGTGGCTGAACATACAGCCTCTAGAGTGACACGAAATTATCCTAAAAGCAATTTATGTGACTCACGCTGAATATTCAATATAAACTGTTGTCACTTTCCTGTGAAAAATAGACAATGTTTGAGTATGAAATCGTTAAAACACACCATGAATGATTTCTGATTGAGTATAGCAGACTCATTGATCGTTTAACAGATCACTGGACTGTTTCTCACACAAAGCAACACCAATATCTTAGGAGTTAAGACTTGGAATATAGTGTGCTAGTCTCTTATTATATTTTTAATATGATTGTAACATCCTTGTGAGGTTTGACATCATTCATTGTGATTAGAAATAGAGCAAACAGGCAATTTTTTTGACATCCACTGGTTAAGGAAAGTCATGAAGGTTTGGAACAACATGAGGGTCAACGCTTTAGGTCAACATAACCTTTAACATTCTGTGGTCAATAAAATCATAAGGTAAAAATCAAATTTATTGACCCTGCCTCTCCCTCTCGTTTCTCTGAAAAGAACCAACAGTGCTGAAAAGTCGTTTTGCTCCAGTGCCAGGCGCTGTTTCAGTTCTTCATCCAGAAGAGATGCTTTCAGGCGATAAGCACAGTAGCAATATCTTGGAGGTTGAGTTTGAAAGGGCTGCTCAAAAAAAATAAATATTAATGCGATTCAAAGGCAGAAAGCGACTCTTGAATAGGAAAGAAAAAAATGGTCTGATAAGGCAACATTAGCATATACCACTGAGTGTAAACGGGCGGTATCAAGGTTTGTTTAAGTGACTGGAGAGTTATACGAGCACGTTGGCCAGTGACAATGCCAGTGACCTGCTGACCCATGAAGTCGCTCCCTTAATTGAGAGGTCTTATCTGATATATAAAGCTATCTCTGGTTGGTTTCCGGAGAACTCGTATTCCTACCTAGAGGCGGCTGCGAATGTTGGAACCAGCTTTCTGTTGTTTTGAACAATTTGAACAATCTGGTCGAGTCCCCCATTGACGTCTCATTAGACTAGTGATGAAGATGATGGGAAAGTATCTCAGATTTGGCTGGAGATTTCCCTAAAGGTGAGTTCCCCCACCACATCACAACGCCCCTCTTATCTTACCTTTTTTTGCATATGTAAACGTCAAGACGATGGCGTATAATATAATAAATGCACGATTGCATTGTTTTGCAACACTCTGACTGGAAGGATTACAATCCCGGCCCCTCTAAAAGAAGGTATCCGGTATCATGGAAGTCTATGTTGAGAGGAAATATTTTTGTGTGTCTTTTGTGCGTCACTCTCCCAATGGTAAAGATCGTGCTGATAGATTATCCATCCCTCCCTGATGGCGAGATTAGCTCGCGGCCTGAGCGGGGCCACATCCCAGGGCTTATATTTTGGCAGTTGAGATGGGAGACAAGATAGGTGAGACGGCGATCTCTGTGGAGATAGAGCCAACGTCGAGGGGGTTTGGGGAAATTGGGATTATAATTACATTTGGGTGAAGCTTTCTCATCTTTGTCGTGTTTGTGTTGTTGTTTGGGACTGGCTGGGTGTATCTCTAGATACGTTTAAAAAAAGAGAGAGGAGAAAAGCAGATAAGGGGAGAGTAGGATGGCAGGGCTGATAAGGGCTGGAGAGAGAGGCAGGAATACAGAAATGGTAGATGGGTGTACGCTGCGTTTTAAAAGCAGCTGCCTCAGTTAGATGGCAGGGCCCGATAAGAGAGCCGTTGAGATGATTGGGAGATAACGGGGGAGATTCTCACAGATAACGGCCAAGTGACATCATTCAAGCGGCTCAGAGGTCGGCGTGAATTATTCACGAGCTCCCAGAATTTGGCGTCAGCGGCCGGAGGATGTTTGAGAAGCTGGGGCCAGACAATGCACTTGTTTGAGTTACCACCTCCTGTACCTTGGGCTTGCACTTTTGAAAGTGTGGACAACTGATGGGATCTCTTCCTGTTTTTGTTGAAAGCATTCTCAGAGCTTTCGCTGCTGTCAGGTTCAGCATCTGGGGGTCATTTGACCCGAGGGCTAGTTTAACGCTCAGCCCAAAAATATTGAAAAGAATGAGAGATCACAGGCTTTCGCTCACATATTTTCACACATACGCGCTTGCGTCGTGGTGGTTTTGCTTGTGTGTTTTCCTTCTTTGTTCTGCTTTTAGCTCGATGTGAACTTTTGATAAAGCCTGGGGCCTGATCTCCGGTACAGATAGAGATCGCCAAGTGTGATAAGAGTTGTTATCAGCACAGAGCAGGCAGGAGCTGAGGCTTTGCTGCAATAACAAAGCTACACGTAAGAACAGCAGGGACCCGGACCCTGGCAATCAGTTCCAGCCTTAATGTGATTAATGTTGTTGTATAATTAGATGATAGGTGTGAATGCATTTTTCTCCCCCTTTAGTTACTCCCCCACCCTCTCTCGGTTCCCACACTCGTGTTTTCTCCTAACAACCATTGTAGTTGATTAATTTAATTAAAACTAATTCCACATATTACTCACTGTAGATCTTGTGTTAGATAGCATTGAGATGCAGGTTTTTTTTTTTTGTTCATCGATGTTAATCTGTGTGGGGTGCGTTTTGGTGAAAAACAGTGAGAAAAAAAGTATTCAGCGCTAGACCTTGCGAAAGGAAACAAGAATGTGGCGTCAGCAGTATGGCTGAAATGTTGATTTGCAGTGAGATATTAGATACTGAGAGATAGTGGGTTCAGTGAACACTGTGAGAAAGTCATAAAGTTTTTATAATGAGTTGCAAAGCCAAGGATGACTTTGATAAAATATGATAATCAATTTTTTTACTATCTGATAATATTTAAAGCAAGGTTAAGGTCTTCAAAGTCCTGCTTTTAATGATTATTGTTCAATAATTCATCTTGTTTCTAACTGTGCTTTTGGTTGAATGAAGACTACGGCAATTATTTATGTTTATAATGTCTGGCACTATTTATTTTAGGGCTGTCAAACGATTAATCGCGATTAAGTTCACGATTAATCACGATTAATCAGATCCAAAATAAAAGTTTGTGTTTACATAATCTATGTGGCTGCACTGTGTATAATTATTTTGTATATATAAATACACACACAAAGAAAAAAAATATTATTTATTTATAAAATATTTATATTTATATATAATTAAATTATATATAAATCTATATACATGAAAATATTTCTTAAATATATACAAGCATGTGTGTGTATTTATATATATAAAATAATTATACACAGTGCACCCACATATAGTATGTAAACACAAACTTTTATTTTGGATGCGATTAATCGCGATTAATCGTTTCACAGCCCTAATTTCAATATTTTCAGCATCATTACTCCAGTCCTCAGTGTCACATGATCCTTCAGAAATCATTCTTATATGCTCATTTAGTGCGCACGAAACATTTCTAATTTTCAAGAAATG